>CM076583.1:974543241-975143241 GCA_034641835.2 Pinus albicaulis
AATTTTTTGGCGAATATCTCACGAGATTATATTATCTTGTAAAATCATGGCGAATCACTAGTACAAATAGCAAATCACTACTACAAAATGGTGAATCGTTGTCTAGTGGAGTTTGGGGTGTTGGTTCCAATGAAGATATGGTAGTTGAACCAGGAGTAGAAGGAAGAGAACCACCGATACCAAGCATGGCACATGGTGACTTGTGAGGGAAGTAGTTCTCGTGTAGTTTGGAAAACGCGTTCTTCTAGTTCTGCTAAGCGTAGTGTTGTTGCTCATGCTACTACTAGCACTGATATTGAGGTTGGAGAGGAGTTTGAGGAAGCATGGAAGGTAGCAGTGGTGGAGAATTACAAATATTACCCCATGATGGGCTCCATTTTTCCCTTTGGTATCTGTGCCTGCAAGATCTTCTGTCCATTGAACCAACAATTAACCGTTCAACCAACAATCAACTTGACTGAGTTGATTAGGTACGAGTCAACTTAGATTAATCTTCAAAACTATGTTTTGCACTATCCCATATTTATCACACTAATGCTACACAACATTGTGCATTTGCACCCAACTCTCAATAATTATTTTCCAAGAAAAATCTATAATAAGAAAAATATTTTACTATATTCTAAAAGGTGAAGGTGTCGAAATCATGCCACAAAGTGAAAGGAAATAAAATATCTTTCCTCAAACCACCAAGTATATAAAGAAAACAATAATGATTATAATAATAGAACTAGATCTATCGATCTATCGATCTATGCATGATATGAGAACCATAAGCATTCAAGGGACTAATTTCAAACTCAACAAAATCCTCTAAACAAGAAACAAACAAACCACTAAAATTTTCAAAGATATCAAGACTAGACATTAACACAATTTCATGTACTTGAATAAGCCCATTGTTGCTTAACGTTAGACTTCTTAAATTAGTCCTTTATCATTTAATACTAGGACACTATCTATGTGAAAAGAAATAGGTCCCAACTTCATCAAATCCGACTTCATTTCCAATCAAAGATCAAAACTAGCTTCGTTTCCAATACCAGTATAAAATCACACATTTTCCAAATATCAATAATTATTTTCCAAGAAAATATAAAACTTGAAACTCAGCAAAATTCCCCAAACACAAGCAACATATATACCATTAAAATTTTCCAAGATGTCAAAGCTAGACATCAAGGTAGTTCCATGTACTTGAATGAGCCCATTGATGCTTTGCGTTAGTCTTGTTAAATTAGTTATTTATCATTTAATACTAGTCAAACACTGTCTATGTGAAAAGAAATAGGTCCCAAAATCATCAAATCCAGCTTCATTTCCTGTCACAAATAAGAAACAAAAAATGTAAGGATTAAATATGAAACATCAATATTAAAATAACACGCATGAAAGAAATGTAGCTGCAATGTTACAATGAAAAATACAAAATATAGAACCCATTTTTACCTGAATTTTACATGTAGTAATCTTGCATGATCTATGGAACATGTATACCAAAATAAGAGTCCTAGGGTATTTCAATTTCCCAATTCTCATCTTGGTCATCAATTTCTACATTGTGAACATGATCTTCTCCAGATGTAATGTCATTATGAGCCTCCAAAACATTATATTCTGTATCAAGTTCATTAGATAAATTTGTTATATTGTTTTCTCCCCTTCTATTACAATTTGATCGCCAAAGCACTAGTGCTCTTTCATATGGAAAATTGTCAACGTCATACTTTGTTACATATAATCTTAAACATGTATCCACATGTTTATCAAGCTTGTTCCTCAACTTTGACTTCAAAAATTATAGTGCACTAAACATTCTCTCATCCTCCACTGATCCCAAAATCATGGTTTGACACAAATCTACTAATTTAAAATATTCTGATATGTTTTCTTGCAGGTATTGGCTAGCACTTAAAGTATTCCATAATCTTGTTATAGCATCGTTTTCATTAGGATTCTCCAAAAAAGGATATTGGTTCCACATTGTTTCAACAAAGCGTCCACCTTTTTGATACAATTTTTATGAACCTAAAATACCTTCAATCTATTCTCCATGTATCGAGACTTTCTTGCAAAAGTGGTCTACTAAACATTTTAATCTCTTTTGAAAATCGGCTTTTAAATTTCTTGGACATTGACAATTGTTCCAATATTGAGGGTATACTGCACACATGGCCTCCAACAATTCATCTCGAGGAAATCGTTCTCTTATCTCTGATGATAATGATCTTGCAATTTCTATCAAATTTCGTCTCACTGAGATCACAATATTATCAAATTGGTCTCTTGACACAGGGCGATCTTTGGTGATTCTTCCCATCTTACTAATATAATGAAAGGGGGCCATATACCCATGCACTGTGATACATAGTATCCCTTTTTCATAAAACGTCAAAAAAATTTCAGTATTTTCTATATTGATGATCTTAGTCCAACTTGTAAACTCTAGACCAGTAAAAGTGTCTGGCATCATATACAAATTATCCAATGCAAGGCATGCTGACTTTCTCACATTTGTGTATTCGACAATATACATTGTGTGATTCTGAAACATTTTCACGAGGACATTCATTTCATGTAACATAGGAATAATTCCAGCCAATGTTAATAATGTTTCTATATCAGTTAGTCGAAAAATAAGATCTTGAGCTTTATCTACATTGTAGCGATTTTCATACATCAACCCTACCAAAGATTTGAACTCACTAAATAGTCTTTGAGCTGGTCCATTTAATGAGATCCATCTTGTGTCAACATCTTTCAGTAGTTTTTTTCCATCCGTAACACCATCTGCAAATTGTTGAAACTCTAAATATTGTTTGGGACTACGAGAAAAGTATGCATGAGTCTCACGTACAAGATCTTCAACTTTTGAAACTGATGGAACCTGATGGGTTTCCACATACCTAGTTCGATTTTATTTTTTGAGAACTACTCAAAATTCCTACATTCCAATAATACTGATTATATATAACAATTAACAAAACTGTAAAAATAAAAATACTTTTAAAATGATAGATTATGTTCTTTGGGCAGTAAAGTGGTTTTTTTTTCCCTTGAAAATTTCTAGCTCTATACCTAATCTATCAGTTTTGTAACCATTCCCAAATTTACACATTTGGGACTCGGGTAATCTTTTGGTATTGTAGAATTATATTGATTGTAAATTTCTATCTCTATAATATTTTGGTATTGACCTGGATGTTGGTGTTTCCATAAGTATTATTTCCCAAAAAAATAATATGTTGTGACCAATATTTTATCCAAGAAACTCTCACCTCCTACAATGATGGTATGATTGCATCCTCCCAACTCAGATTTTTCCAAAAAAAATAAGCCAATGTCGTGGTTGCCGTGATTTCCATGGGACTCAAAATTCCTCACAATATTCACAAGGGTGTCTGCATGAACTCCATAACAAGTTGAATAAGAATAAGTCATCAAAAAGAAGAAAGGAATCTCCAACCTTGGCCTTTTTACAACTTAGTATTTGAATTTTGAAACTAAGAGAAGGAAAAGCCTGCCTTGGCCTTTTGAAAACTTGGTTTCAATTTTTGAAATTATGTACTCAAATAAGATATTTGATATCTTGTATGCTTAATTCCTAACTGGTGAAGACGTTCAATTTTCATGAAGTACATTTCTAACTTTGTCCACCGGCCACTGGGTAAAAGTAAAAGCGTGGATGTAGGTGTGAATTATTATTCGAGCTAATAAAAAGTAAAATAGCGTAAACAACCACTCTCCAAAACAAAAATCACCCAACCCAATGTTTTTCATCCCTTTCATGTTTACTCATATAGAGTGGGGAAATAGATGATTGCAATAAATACCGGTGAGGTAACGACTTGAGGAACTCCCATTTGTCCCAATAATAATCGCCGTCCTGCTCCTGCAGATTTCTCACCATTTCCTATTTGTAGAGGTCGTTTCCCTCTACCCTGATGTATCATGATAATGATAATAACTCAACCTCCTCAAAAGGTGCTTCATGTTGTTGTTGGGTTTCTTCTTCTTCTTCTTAGTTATAACATCCCACTGTCAAAGTTTCTACCATTTTTAAACATATTATTACTTTTAACACCCTTTGAAATTGGTCTCTGTGACTTCTTCCCATGAAATTAAAATTGAAAATCGAATTCAATAAGACTCTAGTCGAATATGAAAGAATATAACTAGAAATTGCATCGGGGGTGCAAGGGAATGCCGGAAGGAGGAGACATGAATCATTTTGTGGTACATGTTAGGGAACATGATGAATGTGAATTTATGATGGGTAAAATATACCATTGATTGATTACATGAATTTTTATATTTCAAACTCTGAAAATTAAATATGTTGTTTGCTCAACTTCAACAATCATTTGCTCAACTTAAATAGTGTTGGAAGATTACTCATTCTGAATAATAAGAATGTGCTAAAATTTCTAAATTAATATAAAGCTAAATTTATTACATTAAAATTATTGATGGAAAAATGTAAACTACATTCAATTGTTTGGTGGCTCCTTTTCGTAACCTCTTTGATTTATTCTTTGATATTATAAATGGGATAAATAACATTTATAAATTAATCATTATATTTTAAACCAAACTTTATAAAATTAAAATTAATTATCATTTATTTGATAATTTCTTTTGTATATACAAAATAGAACAAATAAATATACAAAAGAAAACAAACAAATTTATATTAATAAAATTTTAAGAACACAAATCCTGCCACGTATAACACTGACAAAAATTTATATTAATAAAATATTAAGTCCACAAATCCTGCACTAAATATTGGAATTAAAAGTGGGGTGTGAATATATTAAAGTTTGTTATAAACATTTACGCAAATCCACGTATAATGCTGAGACCAATTTATATTAATACAATATTTTAATGTTGCATTTAGGTAAACATTGAGATTCTATCATACAATTTCGATGCATACATATCATATTAATATAATATTTTAGTGGTGTTGCATTTCAGAAACTGTGCAACTTTTTCAATCATATAATGGTGGAGAGCACGTCGCACTGCTCCTTATGATCCAACGGATATCGCGCAGGCTAAATGCACGATCGTTAACTCCCAATGTTGTGTAACCAACTCCAAAAATAGAAGAAAATAGATATCAACGCCTTAGAAATAAGCCACTTCGAGGGGGCAACCTCCAATACATTACATAAATGAACAATTCTTGGATGATACAATTTACAAAACCTCCTTTCTATATATAGGAGTCCATGGGGCCATAATGTAATCTTAGTGGGCCACAATGTAATCCTAGCCGACCTAACAATAATAATTTAAGGGCACAATAATAACAATATGGGGGTTACAGGGGTACAATAATAACAATAAGGGGGGCTACACTAACATAATAAGGGGCTATACTATTTAATATAGGGACTTAACATGCCCCTCTCCTTCAAAAAATTGTTGTCCTCAGCGCTTGATTATTTCTTGATGCTTCTGTATAAAATTCTCATCCTCCCATGTGAAATATTTTACAGGAAAGTTCTTCCACTTGCTGAGATACTCTGAAATTGATCGTACTTGTCGAGTTCTTGTTTCTATGACTGCTTCATAACTTCTTTCGATGTGATGTTGATCTTTCTGTTGTTTCATTAGATTCTGCACCAAAGTTGGGTTATCCTTTGAGAGTTGGAGAACTTGTTGTTGATGCTCGATGTGATCTTCCATTAATTTATCATCCATATTTGCTATTATTTGATCCTTCAAACCATCCAACTTAGCCTCCATTTCTTCTTTTAAACCATCTATTTCATCTTCAATTGATCTTCGTAAGATTGAAACTTGTTGCACTTGGTACCGTAATTTTGATATCTCATATTGCAATTCTTCCTCCTCATGCGTCATAGTATAGCTTTCTGAGGGCTTAATGGGTATGGAATTATTTTTAGGGGCCATTTTAGAATCCAATACTGATATCTATTCTACAATATGCCCTTGGGATCAATTTAACTTGATTATTCAAACAAGACTTATGCAAATCGGAAAAAAAATACACACCTTTTTCTTGCTTTTGAGGAGCTCGATATTGGAAATGGATTATTTCTGTGATTGTAGCACTTAGATATTAAAATTTTGGTACCAATTTAGCCCTCTAAATTATCTTTCGAATGCCACAGGTCTGACCTGATTTGGATTCTCCAAGACAAAGTTGTGTCCAATCTTCCACAATGACCTAATTATGGACTGGTTCAGTAGTGAGAACTTGTACGACTTGCCACGTGTCACTGTTTCATCCTTTGTCTATGAAATTGATAGCCAAGAAACTACAGTCCGTGTACTTGTGACCAATTTTTACGGCACTCCAATCCGATGCCCAGAGAGAGAGTTATTGAACTTTTCCCACGATCACCTCTTTGAGATGAAATTCAGGAGCCTGAAAAAGCACTACCTTCCACAGATCATATCTCCCAAAATATTGCGAACCAAGTTCTGAAATTTTTTGACGAATTTCCTCAGGATTTCAGCTTCGCACCATATGAATTTCAGACTCTGACCCTTCGTACAAAAAAATTTATAGCGCAAATGCCACGATGACCTGTTTATGAGCCTGAAAAAATACCTAACTTCCACAAATGATATCTCCTCAAATATTGCGAACCAAGATCTGAAATTTTTAGACAACCTTCCTCAAGATTTCAGCTTCGCACCCTAAAAATTTCAGCTTCTGAAGCTTCGTAGAAAAAAAGTTATAGCGAAAATTCCACGATGACCTGTTTGGAGCAGCGAAACCCTAGAATCCCAAAGCTCCGATACCAAATGTTGTGTAACCAGCTCTAAAGAGAGAAGAAAAGAGATATTCACGCCTTAGAAATGAGCCACTTCGAGGGGGCAACCTCCAATACATTACATGAATGAACAATTCTTGGATGATACAATTTACAAAACCTCCTTTCTATATATAGGAGTTCATGGGGCCATAATGTAATCCTAGTGGGCCATAATGTAATCCTAGCCGACCTAACAATAATAATGTAAGGGCACAATAATAACAATATGGGGGTTACAGGGGTACAATAATAACAATAAGGGGGGCTACACTAACATAATAAGGGGCTATACTATTTAATATAGGAACTTAACACCCAATGACAATGGGTTTTCAAATTTTCTTAGGGACACGCGTCACCCAGTCTATGGGATCGCACTGATTTCCCAATTACCGCTTACCCTACGAAGGCAGTGCGATCAAACCGCCAGGTTCACTCCAACCCGTGTTCACTGTTCATCGAGGTTCTGCTCTTCCACGCAGGATTCCGGTCCTTACTCACAAGTCCAACGATGAACCAAGATCGTCCTTCAATGCCCATATTAGTGTCCCAGTCTGCACACCTTCATGCAAGCAAAATATGAGACAAGCAAAAACAAAAAGGGTATTGTTAGGAAGCACTTTGTTGAGAGGGGTCTATGAAGCTGGGAATCGATGCAAAAACCACCCAAAAAATGACCCTTTTAAACACACTTGGGATGCAACATGTAATACAACACACAACCACTATACACAGGCATTGAACCATTCCCACCCAACCACCCTAGATTCATTACATAATTCTGGTAATAAGGCTTACCATAAGCAATTGCATAGTCAGGCATTAGTTGAATGGCACGTTGATAGCACATAAATGCATCTTGAGGTCTGCCCATTGCCTAGAATCACAACATTAAAGAAAATGAATCCCTGCACCTTATGCCTCACATGAAAATATCCAACTCAAAGATGAAATATTTTTACTTCAATACATTCCCTTGATTCAGGTGTGCATCAGCAAATTTGGGTTTTGATCTGATTGCTTCCTGCGAATAACAAGGGCAATCAAAGTCAAATTTTGTCCATAAGAATACTTCTTTGGATATACAATTTATCCTTCAATATCAAATTTTTACCTTATAATATGCAAGTGCTTTGGAATAATCTCCTGCTTCCATAAAAAGGCCTGCTATATTCAACCAAGAAATCGGAAAAGTTGGTTGTATGCGCAAAGCCTCCATGTAGCATAGGTATGCCTGCTCATGTGAAAATAGTTCAACAATGTTCCTTAAGAGTGTATATATTAAAATGGATTTCAACAATTTCTCAGCGAGCCACCTAGCCTGATTTTTATATGAAAAATATTTATCTACTTGAACACTCGAACTGCTATGATTCATGAAGCCAACATTCAACATCAGAAAAGGTAAACTTTAGGGAATACATGTTGAGTTAATCCTTGTTCCTTCAACATATTTCCAAGGTTGCTGTGTGCATCAACCTGTGCCAATATAGCATGGAAAAGTAAATATGAACATTCAACTATAACATAAAATGAAATGACAGCTAGGAAGAGAATGGTGGAGAAATGAAAACTTACAAGATGAGGGTTCAGATGAAGAGCTTGACAACAGCATTCTGTTGCTTCAGTCAATCTTCCTTTGCACATATATGCACTAGTTAGATTAGACCATGCATCACAGAAATTTGGCCGTAGCTGTAAAATTGAAATGTAATAAGTCAGAAAAAATTCACCATCACGTCTAGGGTAAAAACATAATTATGTGATTATTGGTACTAAAGCAGTTTGAATTGAACTTTAAGATAATTCTTCCAGAGGAAAAAAATAAAAAGTAGCTAAAAATAGTTCTTAAAATATCAGCATTCATCATTTTCACAAAGTGCGAACATATCACACTTTATTGAACAGAAAGTCACATTCAATCACAATGTAAAATTCATTTGCCCTAGGCTGAAAGAACCAAACCAGTATTGTAGAATAAATAGCACAACATTTATCCTTGTGTTTATTTAATCAGGAGTTTCTGATGTACCTCAATAGAAATCAGATAAAATTGGATTGCAAGATCGATGTTTCCTTTCTCCTGGATAAGGAATAAAAAAGAATATTAAAACTCAGTTTTATGATAAAGAAAATCACTTCAGTTATATCTCAAATTAGCATTAACAATAAGAACATCAGTTCAAAAAATCAAGCAGTGGAGCTCCAAGACAAAGGAAACTTAAAACAATACCTTCTAGGCATTAGCCATATTTCCATAACACTCAGCAAATTGAGGATCAATCCTGATGGCTTCCTCATTTTTGGTAATGCACATATCAAAATCATGTAGCTATATAGAATAAAAAAATTAATTACAATGTAAATGTATATAGCATACACTGTAAATCAAAATAACAAAAGAAATTATGGGAAAATTTTGCATTTCATAGTTGATGCACTGCAGAATTGCAGAAAATCATAGTTGATATTCATATAACATGTAACCAGGTATGTTAGCTTCAACCAAGCACAAAGTACTAATCAAAAATCTCACCATCCGCTAGAAGAAAAACATACTTGGCCACTAGTTCAATAAATTAATAAATCTAAAGAGATGAGCATTTCCTTATTCAACAAATTGAACACAATTTGAGCATTCAGACACAACCAGTAACACTGAATAGAGAAATACCTGGTAGTATATAGCACCAAGAAGAAGAATATTGTCTGTGCGTCGAGGATTTTTTTCATAAACAACATTGCAGTGTTCCAAAGCTTGAGAATAATTGCCAGCTTTGTATTTTTGATGAGCAAGAGCCAATAAAATATCTTCATCTATTGCAGCAAAATCACAAACCATCATGTTTGTATGCAAAGACTAAATAACACAGAATAACTCTACTTTCTTTGCATATTTCCATAGATGATATAAATGTATGAACTATGATATGTCAGATTTGTAAGTGTAAAAATAATACTGAATAACTCTACTTTCTTTGCCTATTTCCATATATGATATAAATGTATGAACTACGATATGTCAGCTTTGTAAGCGTAAATAAAAACCGTGGCATCATCTTCCATAAATATGGCAGACTGATTTCACTGATTAAAGTATTAAGGATATTAATTGAGAGTCAAGGCGTCCATGTTGCACCACTACAGGAAGGAATAATGATTTCTAAGTAAAGTCAATTCATATTGTAACCTAAAGACCAAATAGAAAGATCACACGAGTACAACGTTTGCAAAAAATTTAAGTTAACCATGCATTGATAGTGTGACACTGTAATGCTTGAAGGCATGTAATCGTATGGTAATGCTTCCACCGAGGATAAAAACCATCTATGGCCTAATAGTATCATTAAACCAATGCACTATTGATAAAACCTTTCTCAAGAGATCTACTATAACTCTAAAACTGACATATGGAACAAAAGTGATGCAAAAGCAATGCAATAATCATTGATCAAGAAAAAAACGATGACCAGAAAACACGACATGCATTAGTAAAAGATCCAATATGACAACAGTCACAACTAAATACATGGAGCCAAGACTTGATACAATTTTACATTTATAAATATGTGCCTGCTATTATACAAGACGTTACATATAATCGTAATGATTGCAGTAAACTTTATTATGGTTGCACCAATTTTAGACGTTTCCATCAAGACCATTTAAATTTTGCATACATACTGTGTACTGTTAAATGTGATAATGTATTATTCAATCCAATTTAATTACAGGGGATTGTCTTATATTCTCATGTTCAGGGTGACAGCTTTTGGTGCAAGGCTATCAATCGCATAAACTAATAGCACAAAAAAATGCCATTTACTTATTATTGTCTAGTGGCTTACACATATGACATCATGCACAATACAACCCAGGAAAGAAAAAATACAGCTAATAAACTTTTCATTCAACCCTATCAAACAGCAAAAACACAAAATAAATAATAGGCAACGTCTCCAAGATTGTAATCTCAAACCTGTTTTCAATTTTTCATCAATATTAACTAGTTCACTCTTTGGAAGTTGGATAACACAACTCAGTGTTTTTATCTGATGGAAAATTTAAAAATACATTTTGTCATGTAAACAATATGATCATGGAATTATTTCTGTGGAGCGTTAATTCAGAACAAAATTAATTGATGTGAACCAAATTCCAACAGATATTTAAATCAATGTTACAGTTTACCCCTGTGTCCAGTTACCAAGGGAAAAATTTGGGCAAGGGGGACTGATACCCCCAGAATTTCCCGGAAATAAGAGGATAAGGTAATCTTGGTACTCAATTATGCATGTTACAAACATGCATAACTCTACTTTGTGCCAAATAGTATATATTTAAATTTGATGCAATAACTAAGATATGTTTGTCTCTGTTACTGGACTTTAGGACTTGTAGTGAATATTCTATAAAGAATGTATGCCTCTAGTTATAACAAAAAATCCAATGCCTTCACCATCGAATGACCTTAACTTAACAGTTAGGAGGACAGTTAACCGAGGTCATTCCTTGGGTAGCAGACCAAATATTCTATATTGATGACTGGAATAATAGATAGATTTCCAAACCATAGTTAAATTAAGATACATTCAAATCCTTGCGCCTATAGCTACTCGCATTTTATGGGAATGTCTAACTAAATGTAAAACAAAAATAAATAGAACAAAATAAACGGAAAAAAAATTTCCAGATATTAAATTCGAGAACCGGATGGAAAGAGGAAAATATTCAAAACCATAACCTCACCTTATCTCCGGATCCAAGTTAAATTTCAGAGTAGAGTCGACAACAGATACATAGGGACGCTTCAAAAATAATTCCCTTTTTCTCAAACATTAAACAATTTAACCAGGGTTCTGACAGAAAAATATGTTTTTAGAAAACAAAGATCTATGACAACACTTCCAAGTTTGATCTTTAAAAAATCCTCAACCAGGAAAAGCACTTACCATCCCTTGTTTCCACGGACTGTGTCTTCTGGTTTGTCAAACCTGAGTCCAGCTGCGAAAGAAAATGTTCTCCATAATCTATCTTAAAATACTCCCTATTGTAGCCAGCGGGAATCGAACCCTCTATCTTAAAAGACTCCCTATTATAGTCAGCAGGAGTCGAACCGTGGCCCTGCTGCTGCTGATGGTGGGGATTATTTTGCACCGAGAGTATCATCTTAACATATCAAAAATTCCTGCAGAGAAAAATTAGGACCTTGAAAAATCTGAGATCGCAAGGGTTCCGGGACTATGTAGGTTCAAAATTTTCCCTCCTGCTACTGCAGCAGCATATCTCATCACTTCGTTGCCTTGAATCCTCTGGCCCCTTCCTCTTCTATGGCCTCTAAATTCCCCATTCTCAGAGCGACAACCCGCCATTCTGATGGCATTCATCCCGGTCCACATGGCCATATAATATCGCCCCCTCCTCTTCGATGGCCTCCGAATTCCCCATGCTCAGAGGTTGCTCCAGTTGTTCTTTCTCCTCCTTTGTCAACATCTCCTCATAACCCTCATTACCCACCAACTAATCCATAAACATTCACCGACTCATCCACAAACATATCATTTTCTGCTGCAAAAATTTCCTCGTCGGTCATTGCCCCAGGACCCTTCGAGACTTGACACTGAGCATCACATGCAGCATACCTTGAAATCTATCAGTTGCTTGCTGCTACCAACTATGGAACGAAGAAGGACAGGGGCATAGCTTGAGCGGACAAAACATGGGCAGAAAGTAAGCAAATGAATAGTAATCGACCATGAAATTAAGGACAGATACACGCAAATTTTCTCACCTGTCTCGTCATCGTCTTTGCTGCGGAAGTACATGCAGGTTTTAGCAGGGTAGCATTTACACTAGCATGTATAGTGAAACTGCAAGCAAGTTCTCGGGACGGAAGTACATGCAGGTTTTAGCGTTTGTAGATGGCATGTATAGTGAAACTGCAAGCAGGGTAGCATAAACTGCAAGCAGGTTCACCGGAGAGAGAAATGAATAGAAAACAGACCAATTAGAAATAAGCACGTGTCCAATTTTGATAGGTTAAAAGGACGAAATTAAAACTCTCTGATTGGCTGGGGTGAACAGTGTTTTCTCACCCCAAGCCCGCAAAGAAAATGCCTCCGGCGTAATTACATATTTTTTGGATGATTTTCATGATGCTATGCTTATATTGTGTTTTATAATAATTTGAGGCATGACTGGTATGGATTCTACGGAACCTAGCAAAATCAAAACTCAATTTTGATCATATATTTAATCAAGGATTTTGCTGATGTTTATATGTATGCTTGTTGCCAGATAGGGTTCCTTTGACATCGTTGGTTCAGGATCATGTTCCCTTTTTGCTTCTTCCAAAATTGTGTTACTGACATAGGTGCCTAGTGTCCTTTCGAAACAATTAACAACAATCTTAAAATTTGTGCTTGGTCATGGAAAGAAAAAACATGTCCTTTCATTGTCTATGCACTTGTCCACTCACTCAGAGGTGCTATTCAAGGTTTCTGCAAGAACATTGTTCCTAATAATTTCTTTAGATAAAATTTATTGGAATCCAATGTGGGGATCTGTAGATAATATTGGAATAAAATTTATTGTTATAGATAATATTTGTAGATAACATTGTTCCAGCTGGAGCACTGCATCCTTTTGAAAACAAATTCAAACTCATCGAAAAAAATGATGTCTGGCTCACTGTTGTGCATTTCCTCTGATGGATTTCAGAACTATGTATGTGGAATTTAATTGTCAAGGACGCAGAGCAATAGCTTTCAGAAGGGAAGCACTGCTTTGAATTTGATTGCTTCTTCACCTGCTGCCACTCTGCAGTTGCCACTACACACTATCTGCAGCCTCAACTCTTGTTCATGCTACCTCTCCTAATTTCCATCTGCTATCACTATACTTAATTGTACTTAAAACTATTGTTTAGGGTCACTTCCAATCAAGTTTTTTGTATACACTTCATTGTCATAATTTTTGCCCCTATTTCATGCACAAAATCTAGGTGTAGTACTGATACATATAACAATCTACCCTTACTGAGTAGGCTCTTTCTGGACCATATCCTCTAACAATTTCCAATTTACAGTTTTGTTCATTATTATATATATTAATTATTATTGGAATGTAGGAATTTTGAGTAGTTCTCAAAAAATAAAATAGAACTAGGTATGTGGAAACCCATCAGGTGATTTTGGAGAAAGTTCTCAAAAAAATAAAATCGAAACTTTTCTATCACAATAGTTCTCAAATTTATAAACCTTGGGTTTCCTCGGGGATGTCCAGATAGGGAACTGGAGGACCATTATGGACACCAATAGCAGCTTCCACTTTGCCAAACACCAATGAAGTATGATCACCTTTCTTGTTCATTTCATTTGGTTTTAGTCTGCTTTTCTTATCTTTTGTTGATCCACAGGTAGTTTGAGACACCAGACTCCATTTTCCCTTGGTTTGAGAGTAGTGCTACCATTCCTACATCCAAACCTTGTAGCGTGGTTTTGGTCTGACAATTTTGAATTTGCCCTTGGCTTAGTGTCACCCAGCTCTTCCTTCATCTTGAGATCTTGAAATTCAACCGTTATCACCTTAACTGGATTACACTACCCCTATGAATGCAAGTGCCAAACAGAGGATACATACCCTCTAGAAGGTAAGTCCTTGACCCATGGAGATTACCCAGTTCTGACTTCTATCTGCATCAAAGAAGAGACATCAGTAACCAAAAGCTGGGCTCAGAAAATCATTCTCTGATATTACATGCTTACATGGAAAGTAATAAAATAATATTCAATTACCTCATCATTATATGCACAGAATTTGGAATGTTTAAAACTGAAACAAAAGTGGCATTCTTGAGATAGACACAAAACACATAAGTCTTTCTAATCAGCAAGGAACATGCAAGTTGTGCAACAAAGAAATAGTTGTGAGCGAAGAGCCAACAATACTACATAGTACACTGCCCTATCTACAATCGTAAGCATGGCAATCAATCACAATAGAACTCATTAGCATCTGATTTAGAAAGAAAAACTAACAAGTGGGTAGTCAAGTAACAGGGATGATAGCTCAGAGAACTATACTGGTTTTAAAATGACTGCCACATTTGCAAGCTCTGAAAGGAGCATTAAGGTAGAATTTCCACTTGACTCATATGGAGAAGGAAAAGCATGTATAAATGTTGCGAAAAACTGACATTCAAATAGTTTTCAATCAAATGAACCAATTCACATAACTCAAACTTCAAAGACCAACTATCAAGTGGATATGGGCTCTTAACCAAAATTTCAGACCAGGGAATTTGGTAAGGTACCAACATCATTGGTAGAAATGGAATTCAGCAAAGGTTAACATTAGTTTTTAAAATTGACTTTTGTTTCCCGATCAAATACACTCACACATTAGATAGAAACAATGATCAAGAAAAGCTTCATAATGAAAGAAACTGACGAAAATTCTATATAGTTTAAAAATACAATTAGAAAAAACAACACTAGTTCTGTAAAAAAAATAGCAATCAGAAAAAAATCACACCTGTGATGAAACAAAAGCAACATTCTTGAGATAGACACAGAAGATGAAAGTGCTTTTACTAAGGAATGAACATGCAGGTTATGAAACAAAGAAATTGTTGAGAACATAGAGCCGACAATACTACACTACCCTGTCTACAATCACAAGAATGGCAATCAATGACAATAACACTCATTAGCATCAACAATTTGGGCATTTAAGTAACAAGGATGATAACTCAGAGAACTACACTGGTTGTAAAATGACCCTCACATTTGAAAGGTCTGAATGAGCATTAAGGAAAAATGTCCACTCGTCTTGGAGAAGGGGAAGCATGTACAAATATCAGAACTAAAATTCAAATACTTGTCCATCTAAAGAGCAGATACATGGAACTCAAGACCAACTATCCTGTGGATATGGCCTTTTAACAAAAATGTCGGCCCAGGGCATGGAACTCAAGACCAACTATCCTATGGATTTGGGCTTTTAACCAACTATCGTATGGATTTGGGCTTTTAACCAAAATGCCGGACCAGGTCATTTGGCAAGGTACCAACATCATAGGTAGAAATTCGACCCAGCAGAGATTAACATTAATTTTTAAAACAGAGCTCTGTTTCTAAAATGAAAATACACTAACCACATACAAACAATGGTGAAGAAAAGCTTTAAAATAAAAGTAAAATAAAATGAAGAATGAATATATCAGTGTATACAGCAAAATAGAACGGTCAGAAAAAATAGCACTGGTACTGTAAAAAAAAATAATGCAGACAGACTAACAAAGTACATTGGCACAGCAGAACAGCTACCTAGCTTGTGCACAGACCAATTCCCCGACACAATCCAAACCATCCAGTGTCCTCCCAATTCCATGAACGACATATATATACCCAAACTAACATGAACCCATTTAGCTATTTTCAAGTAAAACAATACCCAAATCGAATAAGCACAACATGTTAAAGTTCTCTACACCAAATCCAATTCAATGCCACAAAAAATATCAAAAAAATAGTACAAATGCAATTCAGCCACCGGAACCTGATAAATGCAAATTTAAGAATAACCGTTAGGATTTGCAACGGTCACTATTGAATAGGCTCAGAGTATTCCCACATTCTAGCTGCAACCGGGCACGTGATACAGGGTTTGAAACCCGTGACTAGCAGCTAGACGTGTCCATGGGCTATGAAAAAATAAACCCACAAGAAGTTTTAGAATACAGGACTGACAATGTCTATTTACAGTGCAGATACATGAGTGGCAGGAAACAGGAAACGACGCTTGCACTATTAAACAATAAAGCCCAATTTGTACAAATATCAGTTTAGGATGCAGAAATAGACTTAGTGAAAACGCTTATAGAAGTTAAAACCATACCAGTGGTCAATGTCTACTCTGTAAGCCCAAACGCTGAGCTAAAGCATTCAAAAATAAGAATCCCACGCCAGCCCAGGTTTCATGACTGAAAGAAACAACAACAGCATATAGATTATGAAAACTTAGTCTCAGAATGTTGTGAGCGAGCCATCGAACAATAGAAAGTTAGTCAAAATTAATCCAATGCAAACCACTGAAGTTATATATATCCTGCTTTTATATGAAGAGCGAAGTACACAGCGAGGATATCATAACATCTCAGCCAGCAAGAAGATCGGTGTCCAGTGGCTAGCCACCTCTCCTAACCATTGAAAAAATTGGGGCGAACCACTATAACCCCTCCTTTCGACCCTGTAAATCCAGGTGAATGCCATGGAAATCTGGTCCAACCAAAAAAAATCGGGGCGAATTTCATTTTTCCAGTTTTATGTGCCCTTTTTCTAGAGGGCTAATACTTAATAATTAATTATTTTTAAAATATTTATTGGGCTAACTTTATTAAACTATAGAAAATGGGTTTTATGTAAAAAAATCGCCCTATTAAAATTGAAAATACCTTAAAATTCGCCTTTGGGCTAAAATTTGCCCCTAAAATTTTCCCTGGATCTCTGTCGCTCAAAATAACTCTTGGGCTTCCATGTAGCTTTTTAATTCTGTCCATAAATGTACTAGCAACTATAATTGCTTTAAATGGATGAGATAATGCACAAAAGTGTGCATACTTGGTAAGTCTATCAACTACCACCATGATGACACTCTTTCCTTCGGACTTAGGTAAACCTGTGACAAAATCCATTGAAATCTCCTCCAAACGTTGACTTGGAATGGATAAAGGTTGTAGAAGACCCAAGGTCTTAATTGTCTCAACTTTATTCTGCTGGAAAACCAAACATTCCGCCACAAACTTTTGAATATCAGATTTAAGGCCATCCCAAAAAAATTCTTTCTTCACCCTGTGGTAAGTTTTTAAAAATCCCGAGTGTCCTCCTAAAAGAGAAGTGTGCAATTCCAAAAGAATCTTTTGTTTTAGTTGGGAATTCTTACAAAGATATAAGCGATCTTTGTACCATAAGGAATCATTTTTCCAACTAAATGTATCAGATGTACTAGGATCTTGCTGCAACTTTTGAATGAGTGTCCATACATCTTTGTCCTTATTCCATTCATCTCTTGCTTCAGTTATCCAATCTGGTTGGATAATAGAAATGGAACAAAGCAATGCCTTCACCTCTTCATTCTTTCTTGACAGTGCATCTGCAACAACATTAAGCTTTCCTTTTTTGTAGATTATTTCAAAGTCATAGCCCAACATCTTTGTGACCCATTTTTGCTGCTCTTCTGAAGATAGTCTTTGTTCCAAAAAGTGTTTAAGACTATCATGATCAGTTTTTACCTTGAAGTGTCTTCCCATTAGGTAAGTTCGCCATTTCTTTAGTGCATGTAGTATTGCTAACATTTCCTTCTCATAAATAGGTTTCTGTAAATACTTTCCTTTGATTGGACGACTTTCAAAAGCAGTGGGTCTTCCTTCCTGCATTAAAACTGCACCAATTCCATTTCCTGAGGCATCACATTCCACAATAAAGGTTTTTGTGAAGTCTGGCGTAGCTAAGACCGGTGCTAGGCACATTGCCTATTTAAGATGTTCAAAGGCCTTAGTTGCTTCAGGAGTCCATGAAAATGCATCTTTCTTCAATAATGTTGTTAGAGGTGCTACTATTCTCCCATAATTCTTAACAAACTTACGATAATACCCTGTTAACCTGAGAAATCCTCGCAACTGCTTTATGGCTGTGAGGACTTTACATTCCTTAATGGCTTTAATTTTGTTAGGGTCTACTTTAACACCCTCGTGAGATACAATATGACCTAGATATTCCACCTCTTGTACTCCAAAGAAACATTTGGATGTTTTTGCATATAATTGTTTCTCTTGCAATAGTTTTAGCACCCTGTCAACATGTTCAACATGATCCTTCCAAGACCTGCTGTAGATTAGTATATCATCAAAAAATACTAGCACAAATTTTCTAAGGAAGGGTTTGAAAATGGAATTCATCAACCCTTGAAATGTAGAAGGTGCATTGTTAAGGCCAAAAGGCATGACCAAAAAATCATAATGACCCTCATGAGTTCGAAATGCTGTTTTTGTAATATCTTCAGTCTTCATTCTAATTTGATGATATCCTGAACGAAGATCCAACTTGGTAAAATAAATTGCTCCATGTAATTCATCCAATAATTCATCAATCACAGGAATGGGATATTTATCTTTAATGGTGAGCTTATTGAGCTCCCTATAATTCGGACACATTCACCATGATCCATCCTTCTTGTACACCAATACTACAGGAGCAGAGAAATAACTTTGACTAGGTTGAATTATACCCGCCTCTAACATTTCTGCAATCATACGTTCAATTTCGCTCTTTTGGATGTAAGGATATCTATAAGGCCTAATGTTTGGAGGAACACTTCCTGGAATCAAATGAATAGCATGATCATGATCACGAATGGGTGGGAGTCCTTTGGGAGTTTCAAACACCTTGGAATGATTGTCCAAGACTTGTTGGAGATCTGCAGAAATAGATGATTTTGATGTTGGAACTTCTAGTGAGCATAATTGTGCAATTACGCCTCGCTGTTCTTTCTTTAGAAGCTTTGCCATGACATTAGAGCTTATTATCCTTCCTGGCTTCCCTGCAATACCCCGTAATTCGACTTCCTTTCCTTCTGAAAAAAAATTCAAGAAAAGTTCTTGAAAATTAAAAGCTACCGTCCCCAAAGATTGTAACCATTGTACTCCTAGTACAACATCAGCACCTCCCATAGGAATGGAAAGCATTGGACTAGTCAATACATATTCCCCCATGGTTAGCTTGATATTATGGCATTTTCCAGAGAAATTTATAGTTCCTCCATTTGCAAGCATCACTTGACATTCTGGTGCTGGGTATAGGAAACAATTTAATTCCTTGGCTACCTTACAATGAATAAAATTATGGGTGCTACCTGAATCAATCAACACTATTACCTTTTCTTCTTGATTTGTCCTTGTATCTTGAGAGTTTGAGGAGTGGTAATTCCTGCCAGTGCATTACACGATATGGTCGGATTCATTTCTTCCTCTTCTAGGGCTGGTTCCTGGTGTATATCCTCTTCTTGTTCATTTTCTTCTTCCTCTTCACAATCTATGTAAAATAATTTCTTCTCAGCACACTTATGACCTTTAGTGTATTTGCTATCACAACTATATAAAAGGCCTTTTGCTCTTTTTTCTTCCAATTGTTGTGGTGTCAACCTTTTAGGTTGTGGAAATCTAGGTGTAGTAACACTTCCTTCTTTATAGAATTGAGTGGTAGGCTTCCTTGTCGCCATAATTTTACATTCAACTTTTCTTGCCAATCTGAATGCCTTCTCCAATGAATCAAGTTCCAAAACGCGAACTTCATGTTAGATGTTATCCTTTAAAGTGCATGTGAAGAGATTAATCCTATGTTCCTCTGGAATATCAGTTACCCTTATATTCAATTTTTGGAAGTCCTCAATGTGCTGCCCCACTAAACCCTTTTGTTTGAGATTAATCAATTGGCTAAAGAAGGTGTTGCTCTTTGTATCCTCATAATGTGCTATCATTTCCTCCGTAAAAATTGACCAAGTGACAATTTTTTTACGAGAACAAAGCCATCGATACCATACAAATGTATTTTGTTCTAAATGTAAAGTTGCAATGCGTACCTTTTGTGTGTTTTGCACGTTATGGAGATCAAAATATTGCTCCATTTTTAGTATCCATGTTACAGGATCCTTTCCATCAAACTTCCTCATATCCATTTTTGGAATATGGTGGTTCTTCCCGCCAACATTAGAGGTTATGAAATCACGATTAACATTTATTTTGTTCTCATCATGAGGTTCTTCTACTATATTTCTGCCATTAGGAATCGTTTCTTGTTTTAAGCTTGTCATCAAGCCTTCCATGTATGTTTTTAGATCATTCTTCATGTTTTCCATGTTGTCTTTCATGTTTTCATCGATCTTAGCTTCCATGTCATCAATCTTAGCTTCCATGCCCATTTCCATGCCATCCATCTTAGCTTCAAAACCATTCATCTTAGCTTCCACGCCTTTCTTCAAACCATCCATCTTAGTTTCCATGCCTTTCTTCAAAACTTCCATTTCATTTTTTGTTGTTCTTTGCGAGAGTGAAATTTGTTGCACTTGCTCTTGTAATTTTGATATGTCATGTTGCCATTCTTCGTCTTCATGAGTCATAGTAGAGCCTTCTAAAGGCTTAATGGGCATTGAATTATTCTTAGGGGCCATTTTAGAATCCAATACTGATATCTATTCTACAATATGCCCTTAGAATCAGTTCAACTTGATTATTCAAATAGGACATGTAATTCGGAAAAAAATACACACCTTTTACTTGCTTTTGAGGAGCTCGATATTGAAATTGAATTATCTCTGTAATTGGGGATCTTCAATATCTAATTCAGCCATGTAGTATCCCTCTAAATCTTATTTCAAATTCCACAAGTCTGATCTGATTTGGATTCTGCAAGAAAAAGTTATTTCCAATCTCCCACAATGACCCAATTTTGGACTGGTTCAGTAGAGTAAAATTGTATGACTTGCCACGTGTCACTTTTTCGTCCTTCGGCTCTGAAATTGATAGAAACAAAACTAAATTCCGTGTACTTGCGGCCACTTTTTACGGCACTTCAATCCAATTCTTAGAGAGAGAGTTATGAATTGTTTCCCACGATCACCTCTTTGAGATGAAATTCTGGAGCCTGAAAACGCACTACCTTCCACAGATCATATCTCCGAAAATATTGCAAACCAAGATCTGAAATTTTTTGACGAGTTTCTTCAGTATTTAGGCTTCGCACCCTAAAAATGTCAGATTCTGAACCTTCGTATAAAAAAATTTATAGCGCAAATTCCACGATGACCTGTTTAGGAGCCTGAAAAAAGACCTAACTTCCACAGATCATATCTCTTAAAATATTGCGAACCAAGCTCTGAAATGTTTTTACCATGTTCCTCAAGATTTTGGCTTCGCAACCTAAAAATTTCAGCTTCTGAAGCTTCGTAGAAAAAAATTTATAGCGAAAATTCCACGATGACCTATCTGGAGCAGTGAAACCCTAGAATCCAAACCTCTGATACCAAATGTTGTGAAACTAACTCCAAAAATAGAAGAAAAGAGATATCAACACCTTAGAAATAAGCCACTTCGAGGGGGCAACCTCCAATACATTACATGAATGAACAATTCTTAGATGATACAATTTACAAAACCTCCTTTCTATATATAGGAGTCCATGGGGCCATAATGTAATCCTAGTGGGCCACAATGTAATCCTAGCCGACCTAACAATAATAATTTAAGGGCACAATAATAACAAAATGGGGGTTAAAAGGGTAAAATAATAACAATAAGGGGGTTACACTAACCACAATAAGGGGCTATACTAGTAATATAGGGACCTAAAAAAAAGAGATAAAAAACGAGGGCCAAGATCTCCCCCAAGCTGATGATCAAGCATGTCCTCATGCTTTCTTTTTCCTTTTTGACCTTTTGATCTCTGATGTTGATCCCATTCTTGATCCTAAAACTTCCTGGTGTACTGCATATAGAATAGAATCCATATCTTTGCAGTGTTATTCCTTGTAAATTGAGGTCTTAACCTTTGTTTCTCATACTTTGCCTTCGAGGAATTTTTCTCCTAAAGCCACCAGAATGCTTGTGTATAAAGAAGATTGTTTTTGGTTTTCAACTTTCCCATTTCTTCACTTATATTCTCATTTTCTTTAACCAATTTTTCATTAGTTTTCTTATGGGTTTCATTTTCTTCTTTCAGGTGCCTCTCCATGATTCTTCTCACCTCCAGGTTATCAGTTAATTCTCTGATCCTGCTAAGTTTTTGGTCTTCCTCCTCGGTATTTTTAGAAACTGAAGTAGCTTCAACCTCATTATTTTCAAAATAAGAATCTCTGCCAACAAGATTTTCATAACTTCTTATTGCAACCTCTCAAGGATTTCATTTGATTTTTTAGTTAAAGGAGATGTATCTATGACTTGCACTTCTGGTTCTGTTGAATTCCTCTCTTTTTTTTCTTCTAGAAATGGTCAAATATGATGTTTCTCTCTCTACCATAATTTTATCCTACTGTTTCTTTGACCTGGTTTTAGGATAAAGAGGTGAATGCACAATATTTATTGTTTCCTGTATTGGTTTAATTTTGTTTTCAATGACTTTCTCTACAAGCTTGTTTTCAATTAGAAAATTTTCCCAAACCATTTCCTTAGCTTTCAGTTGGTAATCCACAAGGATTTTTATGAGTCCCTGGTGATAAATTTGGGCTTCTTTGGGTTTGGTCTTAGATTTTACACTTCCAATCATCTTCATCAATTTTTTATAAAATAAGTAGGGAAAATTGATCTCGATATCTCCTTTAATATTTTTTAGTAACCTAATATGATATAGGTGTACTACACTATGTCTATTATCATAGGTGAAAATTTTTTGAATGATCAAAACTAGCTCTGCCCAAGGTTCATTGAACCACTCCCAAGGAATCCTCTTTGACCTATCAAAAGAACCCTTTCTGTTTCTATCCAAGAAGAATTTCCAACCCTTGTCTTTGAAATGCAATCCCTTGTGGTATATTTCACTTGATGATGGCAACTCTAAAGCTTCAGAAATATATTCTGGATTCAAAGGAATATGTAAACTACCCACCATAGTTTCATCCTATTTGCAATTGTTTATAAATTCTCTTGTGATATCCTCATTGTGCCCTTTGAATTTTTGAAGAAACCCTATTAAGCCTGATTGATAAAGTTTCTCAACGGTTTCCCTACTCCATTGTTCAATTTGAAAATATTTGGGCTCTATTCTTGAAGTCATATTGTCTGAAAACCATTTGATGTACCCATCTACTGTCATTAACTTCATTTTTGTAAAAAAAAATTCAGGTAATAGATGTTATCACAGTAGTAAGGCTTACCTCTGCTTACTTCTCGTGCCAAGTAATTGAATTCAATCCTCTGTTTTCCTTTGGAATAATGTGAGCTTACTGCTTCAAATAGACACAAGATTTGATATGGAGAGGTTTAAGAAAACATAAAAAAATTCATGTTTCAATTATCCTACTCTCTATTTTATTCTTTGTCTCTTTTAAAAAATAATCCTCTGCCTCTGTTTTGTAAAACAAAATGAAAAAAAAAATTATACAACAGTGTCTTGTGACCCTTTGATTCCATACAAAATTATTTTCCAAAGGCATTGCATGATGTTTCTAATTTACACTCACTATTTATGCAAGAGAATAGCTCAATTATTTCATCAAAAATCTCATAATGAGTTCATTTTTTTCCTTCAAAAATTCACAAGACTCTTCCCTTTGCTATGTAAAAATACAAAAAAATGTATGAATTTGTCTTATAAACAAATATTTCTCCACAAATTCCGATTCGAATTCTTCTACTAGGTGTGCAAATAAAATTAATATACTACACAACTCAATTAAAACAAATTCACTGTGCAATTCAAACTAGAACTCTCCATTCAATGTTTTCATTCATTTTGAAATACAAGACTCTGCATGAGGACGTTTTTAAACTTACCTGTCTTTGTTATGATCCCCGTGATTTTCCTTCTAGTTTAACTGAAGTCTCTGTGTTTCAATCAACACCAATCTCATCAAAATATTCACTCAATATTTTATCATTTACTCACTTAATCAACAGAAGGTTTAGTGTTGATTGATAGAAGAGCGTTTATGAGTGGTGTCAAAGATGAAACATAAGGCAATGATAAGTTTTAAAGACCGAAATAGAGAAATCCTTTTATAACTCTCAGTTTTTTTAGAAACCCTGAGATTTATTCATGTTAATCATCGTTTTTTTAAACAACAAAATCTGAGTTTGCTTCTTACCTTATCCTTCACGAGATTTTTCCTCTTGATAGTGTGGTTTCTTGACAAATTTTTCATATTTGTTGGTTCGAAACTTCAGTCAATTCCCCTTATAGCTCTGTTCCTCTTCACAGCTATATTTCCTGACTTATTTGTTGCATCATTATTCTTCTATTCTCCTCATAGATTCTCCGTTGTCTTCTCTCAGCTTCTACGTTTATTTGTTTCTCGCAGAGTTGCAAAAATGGATGTATGTTTTGATTACATGCCCTCCTTCTCTCATTGAGCCTTCGAAAGGTGATGATGGTGAAAAACACAGTGTATATCAGTTGCTTTAGGTCTTAGTAATGGTAGAAGTGTTCTCAACATTTTACATAGTGTTGGGATATGGAATTTGATTTTTTTTTTACTGTTCATCAACCACCGCTTGACTGGTGCATGCGTGGCTTACCCTTGACTGTCATGTTGACTCTAGTGTACATTTTGTCCTTTCTTTCACTTATTACACAACCCTTTTCACATTTTTATTTCATGCTTTATGTTGATGACTATGTCTACTTCCATCCTCCATTGAAACACATCATATCCCATTTCATATGCGGCATCATATTTTTGTTTCATTGCTTGTATTCACATCACTGTATGCAATCATTTCTTCATTCCTCCACTATTGTATGCATCATAATTTCATCCACATACATACATCATTGTCATGCATTGTTTGTCATAGCATCATACTTTAGGTTATTTTTCATTCCACTGTTTGTATTATGATTGCGCTCTTGCTCCATTACCTTCGCTTATAGCCATTTATGATTGCACTTTTTGAATTTTGATTTGTTGTTTGAAATAGTTACGCTATCATATGATTTTAGAATTTAGGTTTGCTCTTTTTTTTATTTTTCTTTTTTAAATTGGCCAATGAAATGGTCATATTTTAAAATTAAATATTTATGATGACACTAACCTCTTGGTTGTTTATTTTAGGTCCAACAAAGGTTTAATGTTAAACTTTTGTTTATGATTCTTTTGTTTAGAAAATAGGGTAGGGTATGGTATGGATAGGTTATGGAATTTTTATTGAATGATTAGGATAATCGTATAGATATGGATAAAATAGGGCTAAGAATCATGGGTGATGAATTGTAGATGATGAAGATGTAGGTGATAAAAATGCATAACTAGTACTAAATTAGCTTTACAATTCTAGAATATTTTCACAAAATTTTGAAATTTTAAGAGCAATTTTTACTTACTATACTTGTATTCCCTCAAAACATTTTATGTTCATGATGGTCGACATTGTGACGGCTCTTTTAGAATATGTAGAGACTTTATTTCTACTTTGCATCTGATTTGATTTGGAATGATGTTGTTCAGGTCCCTTATGCAGGTTAAACTTTTGACATTTCAAGTCCCTTCTGCTATGATCTTCATTTGATGTAGCTCAGGTCCCTTGTGACATTTTATATTTTTAGGTCCCTTCTAGCGTAATTTTCAATAATGTTTGAAAAATTCTTCTGTCGTAATGATACAAGTCCCTTTCTGAATAATTTTCTCAATAATAATTCAGGTCCCTTCCATATATGTTGAATGATGTACCAGGTTCCTTTGTAATTGTAGTTCATATTCTGTTTTCAATTCGGCTCCTGAAACTATTTTCATAATTTTTATTGCACACCTTTCCCAAAGCTGATGATTAGACTTGTCCTCAATTCTGCCATGTCTTGGAGCGTATATCTGCAAAAATATTAGTAAAGTAAAATTAAAACAAAACGAGAATTCATATTGGCCAAAAAAATTGGTTATCCGATATGAATTCGAGTTTGTATTGTACCAGTTCCCTGGATTTTCACAAACAAACTCTTTTATTTTTTTTTTTTTTTTATTTTTTTATATTTTATTTTTATTTATTTTTTATATTTTTTATTTATCATTCTTCTTCTTCTTCTTCTGGAATTATGGGAGGCATATTTCTATGCTGCCCCATTAATTCCAAATCTAAATCTATCGAATTTTTCTCAGAAAATCCTCTTTATTTATAGGCTTATTGTAAACTTTAAGCCTATGTCCATGAATAAGAAACGAAACATATGCTTCGTCAATTTTTTTATCTTGACAGTTCCATTTTCAAATATTTCTTCAATCTCATATGGCCCAAGCCAATGATTTGTAAACTTTTCTTTGAAATATTTGAACTTGGAGTCGAAAAAGAGTGCCCAATCTCCTTTCTGAAACACTTTATTCTTTATGAATCGATCATGTAATTTGATCCTTTTTTCTTGGACAAGAGATGTGTGCTCTACTACCTGTTGTCGTATCTCATCCAATTGATTTAATTCCATAATTCTTTGTTTTTGTTCCTCAGATAATTTCATCCCCAATTCTGTTGCTAGCTTAAATGTATGTATTTGAAATTCTATGGGTAATAGGACTTCTTTTCCATACACTAACTGATATGGAATGAACCCAATTGTGTTTTTCCAAGTTATCATATATGCCCATAGTGCATCTATCAATTTCTTTGACCAATCCTTTTTGTTCATTTGTACAGTATTTGTCATGGTGTTCTCTAGGAATTTGTTTGTTGATTACACTTGTTCATTTTCTTGAGGATGATACGGAGTTGATTTTCTGTGTTTGATATTGTATTTCTCTGTAATATCTCGAACAAGCTTTAATGTGAATTGTGTGCCTTGGTCAGTTACTATCTGTCTCAGAACTCCATACCTTACAAATATCTCTTCAAACAGAAAAGACACAACAGTATCTTATGTTGCCCACGCTACTGCCTTTTCCTCCACCCACTTAGTTACATAATCTGTACATACCAGGATGTATTTCTTTCCATTGGATGGAGTGTTGATTGGTCCCATGAAATCTAAAGCCCATTGTTCAAATGGTCCAATCATTAATTGTGGATTTAATGGAATTTCATCTGATGCCACTGGTCTACCAAGTCTTTGGTAGTTGTCACATATTTTCACATAAGCCCTGGATTCTTTGAAGATGGATGACAAGTAATAGCCAAGTTTTAGCACTTTGTATGTTATCCGGTTATCTGCAAAATGACCACCACATGGTTCGTCATGAAATGCTTTCAAAATTTCAATAATCTCATCTTCTCTAACACATTTTCTAGTCATTAGATCAGCACCAATATAAAATAGATCTCCATTGACCCAACTATATCTAGAACTTTCTCTAATTATTCTTCTTTTCTGTTTATTTGTGTAATGAGATGGTAGGATGCCAAATGATAAATTGTTAGCTATATCTAGAAACCATAGAGTTTTGACATTTATAGAAAATATTTTTTCATCTGGAAAGTTATCTAATACTGGATTTGGATCACCAGGTGAATGTAGTCTTGATAGAAAATCTACAAATTGATTATCTTTTCCTGGTTGATTTTGTACAGTAATGTTAGATTCTTGCATTAATAAAAACCATATAGTTGTTCTACCATTTGTGATTAATTTTTTCATTAAATATTTTATGGAGGAATGATCCGTGTGGATATAAACTTGATAACCTTTTATATAATGTCGAAATTTATTAACTACATGTACTAAAACTAACATTTCTTTCTCTGTAATAGTGTAATTTAATTTTTTCGGTGTTAGGTTTTTTCTTATGAAATATATGGCATAATTAAAATGATTCTCTTTTTGTCCAAGTGATGCTCCAATAGCTGTATCAGATGCATCAGTTGAAATGTGAAATGGAAAAGACCAATTAGGTCCTCGAAGAATGGGTGCAATTAAAATTTTTTCTTTTAATTTTTCAAATGCATTTTGACAATTATTTGTCCATTGTAATTCCACACATTTTGCAAGTAACTTGAATAATGGAAAAGTTATTTTACTGAAATTTTCAATAAATATCCTATAGTATTCTGCATAACCCAAGAAACTTCTAACTTCTTTTTGTGTGGTGGGTGGTGTTAAATTCAAAATGACTTGAATATTTGTTGGATCCACCTTAATTCCCGAAGAAGAAATACAGTGTCCCAAAACTATCCCCTCTGTTAACATCATAAAACATTTTTCATTACTGAGTGATATATTTTTCTCTATGCATATTTTTAATGCTTTTCAAGATTTTTTAAACAATCATCATATGTTGTGCCATACACAGTGAAATCATCCATGTAAACTTCTACACACTCAGGGATCAAATTAGCAAAGATTGTAAGAACTACTCTTTGAAAGGTAGCAGGTGCATTACATAAACAAAAGGGTAATACATTGTATGCATATGTTCCCCATGGGCATGTGAATGTTGTCTTATCTTGATCTTCCAATGATATATTTATCTGATTGTATCCGTTATATCCATCAAGAAATGAAAAAAATTATTTCCAGCTAATGAATCTAACACTTGATCAATAAATGGTAAAGGAAAATGATCTTTTAATGTATCTTTATTGAGTTCTCTATAATCCACACAAATTATCCATTTTCCATTCTTCTTAGGTACTCCAACTAAGGGTGAAACCCATTGATTATCTAAAATAGGATAGATAAATCCGACTTGTAATAGTTTATGTAATTCTTCTTTCACTATTTCCTTCATCATGGGGTTCATCCTTCTTTGTGGTTTCCTTACAGGTTAAATTTTATCATCAGTGTAAATTTGCATCTACTCCTTGCACTTCTTCTCCTTGCAATTCTTATAATCTGGGACATTTTTCTGTTGCATGATTTTTTGTGCAAAGTCCACACACTTCTATACTTTGTAAAGGACATTACCTGAGTGGATGTTTTTTCCTACACTTTGGACAGAAAATTGATAAGATTTCATCTTTCTCTTCTTTCTTTTTCTTAGCTTTCAAGACATCTACTTGTGTTGCCAAAGTGCTTAAGACATCTATTTTGAAATTTTCTAGCAGGCTTCCTATCCCTGCTCTTGTTACTGCACTTGCTACAGATTTGGAAGATTTTGATGAAATATCTCTCTTTCCACTCTTTTCTCTTTGTTGTCAAGTTAAATCCTCTCTACGGATATAGACGATCCCTCTAGCCCTAGAGTGGGTCTAGCAACAAAGGAGCAAGCTAAAGTGTAGGTTACTTAATTAATGAATGAACGGGATAGGTTAGATAGACCTACATGGATTCCAATGATGTCGTGGATGTGGTGGTGATGGCCTCTTGATCTCTACTTTGACTAGTCACAATCCTTCTGCTACAATGCTTGGATACCTGTATGAAGATCAGAAAACAAGAGCAGCATATGAAACAATGATTTCATTCATAATCAACTAGCCATTCAAGGAGGGTTAAGCATATTGCATCAAATAAAACACATAATGAAAGATGGGAACCAAAAAATAGTCATGTATATGTATTAATAGAAGAAAGAGTTACAACCGGAGCCTTGACATCACGGCCTCCTTCAGCGGGGTTTAGTCGAAGCATGTCTCGATGGATCATCGGGTGATTCAGACGGGATGAGGAAACAAGCCTAAGCTCTCTCAACAAGGGGTATCTTTCGTTCTATCCTTTTGGAAAGATGTATAGGAATCTCTTCATTGTTTCAACTATGATATGTTCAGCTATCTGTTCAACTATCCTTTCAGCTAGCTCATCAATGGAATATGGATATATTTATAGAGGAGAGGAGGAGGTTGGGATCCCTAAAATAGTGGAAGGGAGGCCTTATCCCTTGGGAGGTTTCACCAAAAGGTGGAAACAAGAGGCCAAAAGAGGGAGGCTGTGGTTATTCAATCAAACCACTCCAGATGACTTGCCCATGAAGTTGTTATGATGGAAACTTCGCCTCAATTTTTAAAAAACTTTCCATAAATAGGATGGCGTGGGCAGCTAACTGGGACAAAGTTCCAATGGGCATGGGGCCCAATGTTAATCTTCCTCATTGGCACGAGGGCATAATGGTCTACTAGCACCAAGGAAAAAATAGGTGTTTCTAATGGTCTGTTCAGGAAATTGTTAACAAAAGGAAGGTTGTCCTCATGGCAAGGGATTCAATGATGGTCTTTGCAAGGCATGACACTTTATTTTGGTCACATAAATGATCCTCTAATGTGCGGGATGGGAATTACAGGGACAGTGAAAAAATGTTGTGTAACAGATGCCCCCTAACGCATGAGGTCCAAGAGAGAGAGGGAGGGGTGAAATGCTTTACAAGAACACGTTCAAACCAAACACTGATATCGGAAGACCTACAATTACAAATACAACTGATATCTCTGATACATGAACATGTGGCATGGGCATAGCCATCCATAATAGAGTATATATATGAACTAATATTTGAGGTATGGACACATCCATACAACAGTAAGGATCAAAAAATAGACTCAGGCATGGTCATAGTCATCCAATCAAATGAGTCATGTAATAAATTCATGATAAACCATAATATCCCACAGCCTGGATCTTATCAGACAAAACCCAAGGTCTTGCACTCCATCTTAACCCGAACAAGTACAAATTCAAGCATGTGAATATGTGAGATGAAGTAAAACATGCAAGAAAGTCACATGATTACCAGCCAATGATGAAAGTTGTTAACATGCACGAGAGAAACCACCAATAATGACAATGGCTCTCAAGGTAAAATAAGTACAATCCACGAAATGTGAACAGTGATCTGGTGTCGAACACCCACAGAATTACTCGATCAAAGGCAAATGATGTGGACCTAACGTCAAATGCAAAGAACTTTCCATTGAGGCATGCAAGCTCTAAGGTACCAGAAGGGAGTCTCTAGATCAGCTTCCTGGATAATTAACTGAAGTTGATAGGAAGAGATCTGGTCGAAGGAGGGCCATAATGTTTCCCTCATCATTGACACAAGACAGAGGAACATGACGATAATGAATCAGGACAAACAGAGGATCAAAGGAAGGTCGAAAACTACAAAGGCAAACTTCTCTTGAACATATTAGCGACACGACTCTGGATTTGGCAGTATTTGACATCAAGGGATATAAGGTCATGATGACATGGCAAAGAGCAGATGAGAGGTAAAAACATATTACCCAAACCCATGGAGGAAAATATGATGAAATAGGATTTCCCCAACCTGATACGAATGTAGAAAAGTGTCATGTTCAAGAGCAGAATAATACCAACACGACTAAAAACTGGTTCAATTTTCCCCCACCATTTCTGGTGAGTACCCCAATTATTTTTGGAAAACAAGCTTGAAGGGGATAACATATGCTTGTAATGTAAGTTTTTCCTTCGGACAAATCCAGACTAGTACATTTTACGGGCCCTAGCAAGGAGGAACTCGGTGAACATTGTGGTGATGATGTCCAATGTCATCAGTGTTTAACGAGTCTAACAAAGGAATAACTCAACATCTTTTCATGTTTAGAGAGTGAAAAGAAGAAAAGAAAACTCTAGCATGTTCCTTTTCATAAATAGTCTCTCAGATCCAAAAAGGTAGAAAACAATATCTAGGAGAACCTCTTAGTCACAATAGGCTAAGGTATTCCTTTTTCATAAATAATTTATCCCAGCCCGAAAAAGTGGTAAACGTATATTGGGTAGATTTCGTTTCGCAGCCATTTAACGAGTTCAAAACAACAAGAGTCTCGATAATATTTTCAGTTTTAGAGAGTCAGAAAAGAGCTGAAAGATGACTCCAGTAGTGACTTTTTCATGTTTTTACTGAGTCTGAAAAAGTATAAAATACAACTCGTTACTTCATCGCTATCTCAAAAAAGACTTGTCGTTGCACAAGAAACAAATGTAAAACCCATTTCTCGAAATAACATAATGTAATAATCGAAAAATATGTCTTAAAACCTAATTAGGGTTCTGAAAATTTATAAAATGCCAAAAATGGTAAACAAATAATTAATTTTCACTTTTACCTCTTGTGGAGCAATAGTTACCCATTTTAGGCTGTGTTTTTGCAGTCACAATTGCGGGCGATCCAGCAGATCAATCTCAAATCCGTCAGTTCCAGGTAAGAGTTGAGATCCTTCCCCACAATTTAATTCCTTTTTCATTGCCTGCAACCCCACATTTGGAATTCTATGGGGGAATTTGTAAAAATTAGGACATGGCGGTTGGTGCAGGTATCGGACACGGACTCGCACCAATCGCCCAATTTTCTGAACTGAAGCGCACGGAAACAGTTGCGCCAACCGCGAAAACCTTTTAACGCTCACAATGCAAGTAAGAAAGCCTAATTCCCACAAATTATAAGCTTTCAATATGGCTAATAAAATTCATATGAACATGTTTGCAGGTGTAAAGCGGAAAAATGGTTATCGAATGGAAAGAACGGGAACACAGTGAAGAAGACGAGCTTGCCATGGACAATTAGTGATGCATGGAAGCTCTCAGAGACTGCGGACTAAAAAAATTATTCATGACATTGTGCCTCAGATCTCAACTAGAGCTACTACAATACTTGATCAGTATCTGGGATGAGGATCAAGAAAAATTCATTCTTCGTGATTAGGAACTTGAAATTGATGTTTCAGATGTTTACTTCATAAGAAGAATGTCACGGAGGGGGGCAACACTAATCGTGACCGACACCCGACCCACCATGGATAACATGACCATGGTGATTGACAGGGTATGTCGAGGGGCACGAAAAGGATCAGGAAGCGGGAAAGAGGATATCCAAACTATCCCAGACTTAGCACTAAAAGTAGTGCTACACACCATCACGCGAGCTACAAGATCGAAAGCACTGCACGAAGCAACAAAAACACATATTCTTCTTGCAGTGGACTGTTTAACACCGACCCTCTACAACTGGGCAGAGGTAGTGACGATCAATATGAAACTTCAACTGAAGAAATGCAAGAAGGGAAAACTAAAACAATTTGGATATGGATCGATCCTGGTATCATTCTTCCTGGAACAAAAACTAATTTTCCAGTGACAGGAAGTGATAGTCCCAACACCACCAGCACAGGAGCCACAAATGGCATGTTGGACAGCACTAATGACAAGGTCAAGGGGAATCCAACAGATGTCCTGGAGACCAAAGTTCTTTGATTGGCTCCGCCGACAGTTGATTGTCATGGAGGAATGGCCCTACTCTGGCACAGATTTCACTGGTGATCCGGACCTCCCACTCCCATAAGGAGAGGATTGGAATGAAGCACTTGGTAAGACTCACTTTTTATTTTTATGAGTATTATGATTATTTTTGTGATGTATTCTCTGACATTAAATCCATGTGTTATGCATATGTTGGACCAAAAAGACCTGCAGGAATGTCTCCAATAGTGAGGTGAGTCCCTCACGACTTTGATATTGCCCCTCATGGTGAGGGAGGCAAGGAGGAGGAAATCGTGTGCAACCTGGAGGGAATCTCCCGCGGAGTCCCAAACTATGTGTGGTTCGACGATGTTCCTCGTGCCTATCATAGACACACTATACGGGTGTAAAATCGAGTTCACCACTTGATGAGGCTTCTCGTATGGTCAGTGAAATGCTATCAGGATCATCACGTTGATTAGACACCTAGGATTTACTTCTGCATATTTTTGAGTGACATGATGTCTTAGGATGTAACAAAAACACAAATATTTTGTACTTATGACACACACTGATGCAAACATTCGATATATATATATATATATATATATATATATATATATATATATATATATATATATATATATATATATATATATATATATATACATCTATTTTCCTATATGGACCTTTTTCATGTGATGATGATTTTACAGATTACGCAAATGTCTATCTAATACAATGTTAGCCACTGTATCAGTTAATGCATTCATTCGTCTAGGAATATGTTGATATGTGATATAATCAAAATATCTTTCCAACAAACGAACATGTAAATACAACCTTAAAATATGAGGGTTTCTAACTGAATAATGTCCATTAAGCTGAAGAACAACAAGTTGTGAGTCCAGATTTACAACCAATGCACAAATGCCGAGGGTAATCACCTCGGTTAATAGGTCAATGACAGCACTATACTCAGCAACATTGCTTGTAGTTCATCCTAGACAAATACCTTGTAAATATATCAACTCACCAGTAGGATCATAAATCACCTAGGCTGTCGAAGACAAGTTCTGGGTACTGCGAGAAGCACCATCCATGAACCGACATAAGGGGTAATAGACATTTGCACAATAAGCAACAACCCTATAAGCAGGAAAATTCTTGCAAAGCACACCAAGCCAAAAATGTACAAAAATGAAAAGAACACCTATGTACAAAAAACATGCATGAATGACTCATGCATAATATTTTTTGAGATACAACCCATTTCTGGGCTGATCCAGAGGATGACCCTCGTAATCAATTAGCTCATAGGCCCCATTTCACAAGACATGTTTAACAATGTAGGGCCCATGCCACATGGGTTGAAATTTTCCTGCCCCAGCTTATCGTGAGCTTGGTCATACAGGAGGATGAGGTCTCCTTCCACAAAGGAGCGAGGGGAAACCGATTGGTCAAAATGAGCTTTGATCCACTTTTTTTGTGCCTCGATGACCAAATCATCCAAGCAGCGAGTTTCATCCAGCCTTTCTAAGTAAAGAGTACACTCTTCTGCTGGCGAAGTGTTCGGTGGCAATTCAACAGCCAACTTGACCGAAGGTATTTCACACTCAATCAAAAGGGTAGCTTCTAGAACGTAGACAAGCTGAAATGGAGTGAATCTGGTCGCATCCTTAACTAAGGTTCAGTATGCCCAGAAATCCGAAAATAACATGAGATGCCAGTTGTATTTGTGCATCCCAATCGTACGTTGAAGCATGGTGACAAGAACTTTGTTCACAGCTTCAACCTGGCCATTAGCCTGAGGATAGTACGGTGTTTACTGTCGTGACACAGGCCCAACCTGTAAGTCAACTCCACCACCATATAATGCAAAAAATGGGAGCCATGATCGGTAACGATGGCTTGAGGGACACCAAACCTATAAATTATGATATTGAATATGAACTGAGTTGTTGTCTTACCGTCGATGGCAAGTGTAGGCATTTCTTCGACCCATTTGGTGAAGTTGTCAATGACTACGATGATATAGGCATGCCCCCCATGCAAGTGAGGTTTACATGTCATAAAATCGATGCCCCACTTCACAAAGGGACCAATAGTAATGACAGGGTGGAGATGTGAAGGCAGCGCGTGCATCTTGCGCTGATAGATCTGGCATTCATGACATTTTCAAACAACAACAATGTAGTCCTTGAAGATGGAGGGCCAGAAATACCCAGCATGAAGAATATTTTGTGCAGTGGCATAACCAGACATGTGACCGCCACAGGTGACACTATGACAATCATTCAGGGCTTTCTCGCCTCCTCGAGAGGAAAACACCGGCGAAGAATGGAATCTACTCCGATGCGATAGAGTGTATCTCCGACTATACGATAAGGTTGCGATTGATGGCAGATACATCGACAAGAATCCTTCGTCAACTTAGATATGAAAGTAGAAGTCTGAAGATATAAAATGATATCACCGTACCAAGGATCGAGGGTGCTAATAAAAAAAAGTGAATCGTCTAGAATTCATCCTTTAGAACCAAATGGAGAGAAGTCAAAGGGGAGGGAATAGATCGGATTGGAAAATACTAGTGATTTCATCGACTTGGCAGTAGTAAACTCCAAATCAAACTCTTGGAGGATGACAATCCACTTCGAGTACTTTCCCCCCAGCAATTGTCAAGATAATCCATAAGTCATGGGGTTGTAGTCATAAATCACAGTCACAGTGCGCAATAGGATGTAATGACAAAAACGTTGAATTGCTTGAACCATAGCTAACACTAACTTCTCGACATGAGCATAGTGTGTTTCAGTATCAAGAAGATTACGAGAGAGGTATTAAATAACATGCTCATCACCATCACCATCATCTTGCACCAAAACATTGGCAATCTTGCTTAAAGCGGTGGCTAAATAGAGGTAAAAATCCTGATGATAGTTCGGAGGATGCAACATAGGAGCGTTGACAAGCAATGTCTTCAAAGCATCGAAATAATTCTAGGTGATCTCATCCCAAAGTAACGAGACACCCTGCTTTAATAATCGTGTGAATCCCTTAGCCACTTCGACATAGTTAGGTATAAAACAGCATAAAAAATTAGCCTTCCCCTGCCAACTCTACAGCTGAAGCAACGAATATGGAGAGGGCAGATTAATGATAGCCTCAACTTTGAGCAGATCGAGGCAAATCTCATCTTTGGACACAATAAACCCCAAAATCATACCGGGATCGACGTAGAAGACGCACTTATGCAGATTTAACCAGATGTTATAATGTCGACAGCAAAGAAATATATGACGAAGATGGTTAGGTTGTTTCTTACGTTTCGCCGAATGAGCCAGAACGTCATTCAGATATGGCTGAATGATGCGCTTAATATCGTGAAAAGCATATAACATCTCCCACTGAAATGTAGCCCCAACATTCTTCAAGCTGAAAGGGAGTTTCTTATACATGAAAGTACCCCAAGGACAGATAAAGGCAATCTTATGTTGATCGGTCGGAAGGATGTTAATCTAGTTATAGCCAAAAAATCCATCCATGAGGGAAAATATTTCACTCCCGGCACAACCATCAATGATCTGATTGATAAAGGGAGTAGGATAGTTATCCGTAGGACAGGCTCGGTTTATGTCACGATAATCAACACAGACCCGAATGGTACCCTACTTCTTATCTACAGGGACAATTTTGGACACCCATTCTTTCAAGGGAATTAGATAGATGAAACAAGCATTGAGAAGTTTTTCAACTTTACCCTTACTAGCAACAACCTTTCTAGGGTGCACATGACAAAGGCGCTGACAAATAGGCTTCGAACCAGCGTAGGTAGGAATCTCATGCACCATTATATTCAAAGATTTCATGTAACTCGTAGAAAAGGCTAGTATAAACCTGAACTTCATCAAAAAAATAGGTGACCCCGATATGGATGTTCTCGACGATTTCTGGTTTCACAGAAATGTCGATAGGCATCGTTTGCATAATGTTACTCAATTCACCCTCCGAAAAAACTTCATGTGTCAGAATAGGCATTTGAAGCGGAGGAGAAGGAACCTGAGATGAAAACCTCTCAAGACACGTAGACATGGCCCCGAGGCCAGGCATGAATGAGGAACTATGATGACTACCATCCCATGGAAGATCCTCAAGAGACATAGCTTCCACGATGGCTTCATCGGAGGGAAATATCTATTTCAAGGGATCGGGAAAATCCAAATCGTCGAGCCAAGGGGATTGAGAATAAATGTTGAGAGACATGCTCAAAGGAGCATGATCAGAAGGAGGAGGCTCCAAAGCCGAAATGAGTTCACAATAGTCAATCTCAATCAAACTCAACAGCATCGAATCTACGAAAGAATTGATTTGTTCATGAGAAGGGATGATCCATGGGTTGTCAGACCGAGAGATCATATTTATCTAAACAGTATGAGGTGGAGGAAAAGGAAAAATACCCATGAGGGCAAGATCCTTGAAGAGACCCAGCCCTACACTCTCGTAGGGAGTAGGAATCTAATCCACATACGGAACATTGTTCTCCAAATAAGCCTATTGAAAATGACAATTGATTAACAGTAACAATATTTCCTTCGTGTGGGAATTTCATAACACGAAAGAGAGTGGACGGAATGCATAGCATGGCTTGAGTCCAACTGCAGCCGAGGAGAAGATTGTAATTGAGCTTGGTGTCAACTACTTCAACCTCGACATTGACATTCTTCCCTTCTAATGTGATTGAAAAACTAGCGAGAACACCAAGAGGTTTTGATTATCTTCCATCAAATGCTTCCAGGGAATTTGGTGACGAATTCAGAGCTGGAGAACCAATGGCTTTCTAGCAGGAAGATGACATGATGCACATAAACGAACCCTCGTCCACAACCGCCCGATGGATATTCAGACCATTAATACCAACTTGTATAATGAGCGCAATTTGGTGTGGGATTCATGGGATGAAATTCTCTAAGTCAAAGTGAGAAGGCTCGTATCAGCAGGATCAACCCCACCGATCGCAGATAGAAAAGCCTTCCGTTGAGACAGAAAACTCTGAAGTACTTCTAATGCAGATAGGGCAGATGGCGCCTATGCCACATCCTCAACAATATTGTAATTTTGAGTAGCACAGACATTGGGATTGTAAGAATACTTGCGGAGTACACCTTTAGAAGGTGGGCGTACAATGGGCTCAGTACTGGGCCTTTCAATCTAAAGAGGGCCAGAAGCAGGCGAAGGAGGAGGACCATCAACAATCTCTTTCCCCGTCAACTGACATGATCCGGTATAATATTTTGACCGAGTAGCAATAGAAATGGATGCAGGACCATTCATCATGAAAACCTGAGAGCCAAATGGGGCAGAGGGTTGAGGTTGCTCTACCATCTGGGTCTATTGTGATGGAAAAGGTTCTTTAAGAACAATCGTAGTTCCCTAGGTAGCTTTGAGCAGTCTACTTACTTTGGCCTATCGAGGACAATCCTTGGTGCAGTGCTCTTCATCACAAATCAAACAAGGGTACTTCGTCTTACATTGTGAACCATCATCAGCATGAGATTTAGACGAATCCAGTTTCTGGGTATCGGCTTTAGCCTTACCTTTACCCTTATTTTTCCCCTTGGAAGTCTTATCTGCTAGATTGGCTTGAATGGCATTGAATTTTGTGGTTTACCATGATTTGGAGTAGACTGAGAAGTAGTATCATTGGAAGGATTGGAATTTTTCTTCCCAGGATTCGGAGGAGAAGACTTCCAAGAAGTTTAAGACATGGAACCAATAATACCGTTGATAGATGGCATCGCCGGTGCTTTGGAATTTCTAGGTCGAGGAGCATCAGGAAAGATATCATACAATGTGCCAGATTGAGAGTACATTATATCAAGGTATTGGGCACGAGAAATGGCCTGTTCTTCGGTTACACATGCCCCCATAGCTATGCTTTTGGCGATCTCACTGACAAATGAGGTAGTGAACCAATAATTTAGAAGCTAATCAGGAATATCAAACTTGATCAAGTGACGAAGGCGCCTCCATTCATGAATATGATCTGAGATATGAGAAGCTCAGTCCTGTTTCAAGGATGTGAGGAGGTGCGTCCCGGTCTCATAGAAAACTTGTAACTAAAAATGGGTAAGAAACACCATGGATAAAGAGTTGAGATCTTGAAAAATTCCATGAGATAATTCTATGTACCACTTTGCAGTGGCACGAGTAAGAGTCCATTGGAAAATATGGAGTCGGATGGAATCGTCGACCCAAGAGTTAGAGGAACACAACAAGTGGTAGGTCATAACATGTGCTTGGGGGCCTTCTCCACACTTACCCTAAAATTTAGGAAAATCACTAGGAATCTTAGTTGGAACTGGAGGCCAATACGAGTTATGAAGAATCAGATCATTCGTAAGCTTTGACACATCTGGTAGTTCCAATGTAGCGAGAAATAGTAATTGAGGATTGAAAGACATCGGGGGACTTTGATAAGGACCCATGTTAACATTCTTCCCTGTCTAGGAGAAATTCGGCCCCCATATGTTTTGTCTTGGATGATTTTGACCATAAGGGTTATAAGCCTGATAGTTCTGCCCATACTGGGGTTGAGGACCAAGATACTAATTTTGAGCATACCATTGAGGTCCTTGTTGAGAAACATATGGATTCTGTTGCGGAATGTAAGCATTGCCTTGAGGTGAATTATACACCATATGGGATTGATTTTGAGGATAATACGTGAAACCTTGGGGTGCACGATATACTGCCTGATATTGACCTTTCTGATGGTAAGTATCACCTTGAGGTTGAGCAAGTGGACCCTGCTGAGCAGGTTGAATGGGCTGCTGAGCTGGTTGAACATGATAACCAGCTGTTGGGCTGGTTGAACAGGTTGAACCTGCTGTTGAGCTTGTTGAGCAGGTTGAATCGACTGCTAAGGTTGGGCAGGCTGTCCCTATTGAGCAGGTTGGCCTGGATACTGAGAGCCACCAAGTTACCCTTGTGGAAGAGGTTGGCCTGATGGCTGTGATGGAACCGGTTGTGCCTGATCACTAGGTTGACCCGAAGCAATACCGTAGGGTTATCCTTCTGGCCTTGCTGGATGTAAGACTACTGCTATTGCACAAAATGTTGTCCCTATGGTGGATACATTTTCTACCCAGGAAAATAAGATGCTCCTGGTTGATACTGATATTGAGGTTGACCGGAAGGACCGTAGGGTTTTTGGACCGAAGTTTGACCCTGCAAGAGTTTTCCTTATGGACCATAAGGTTGTCCCTGTTGGATCAAAGGTTTTCCCTGTGAGGGTTTTCCTTGTAGACTAGAGGGTTGTCCTTGTATGACGAGCCCCTGATGAGGGGCAATTCGATAAGGATCAGTCGGAGGTAGATAAACAGTTTGATTTTGATCAATAGGATGCAAATAAATGAGGTTACCATAGACATCATAATGATGTGGAGGATTGACAGGAGCTTGGGGCTGCTGAGAACCCTGAGAGTTCTGCTACTGAACAACCAAAAGATACTCTTCAAAAGTAAGGCCGCTAGGAATCATAGGAGCAAAGGAAGTCGTAGCCACACTAGAAGCAGGCGTAGCCTCCGCAACGTGAGGTTGTGATCTACCTGGGTTGAGATTAATAGGCCACGTAGGATTAAGAAATATGGACCTGCAAGTGTGAAAAGACCCTAGCAACTGATGTGTAACAACCAGTGTAGACGAAGCCACACAAATGGTAGGTTGGACTGGGACAAATGTAACAACGACCGATGAGCTAGGTGTTGACAGTGACAGTCCTAATGAAGAAAGGACTGAACTTCTTAGAGGAGTCAAAGTACTGGGATGCTATGGACCCAACACCAAAAATGATTTGACTCAAATTCTGATAACCAGGTGGAAGTGACACCAATAGAGGAGAATATTGATTAGAGACACGCAGGAGATCTTCAGGGAAAACCTAATATTCTCCTGTGGACATAGGAATTTCTCCACTACTGATAGGACTCAAATAATCCATGTCTGATGAAGTTGTAAGGTCTACAAAAAGACGACGAGGACTAGGAGGTATAGCAGTAGCTATAAAAGGTGATCCCAAAGTAAGAGGAGGGAATTCTTCCTCACTCCCAAAACTAGACCAAGCACCCTAAGGAGGCCAATTGAAATCAACTGGCTCTTCAAGAAGAGATCGAGTAGCAAGAGGTTGAACACTCAGGAGAATAAGCTATGCAAGCTCAACAAACCTAGTTGACTAAGGGGTTTCGAAAGAAATGTCAAGAAAAGAAATACCACTAGGAGGCAATGAAGCAGACATTGAAACTGGCGGTTCCGCCACTGTGACAATATTTCAACACAAGAAGGAAAAATGAGAAAAACCAAATCAAGGCTTCAAGACCAAACTCTAAGGAATGACAAAAACAAGCCAAGCAAAGAAATTTTAATGGGCATGTGATCGTGGGTAACTCATTTTATGACACTGGAATAAAACTTTGTTGTTTCATTTTTTAAGAATTGAGAAACAGACAAAAGGTGACTCTAGTCACTTTCAATTTTAAACGAGCGTGAAAGGATAAGTGCTCGATGATCTCTTCTCTTTTTAAGGAGTCATGAAAAGATCAAAATGACTACTCATCTAATCTAAGCAAGAGGGTGTACCAAGTTTTTGTGAACTACCATATACACCTTGGTGATCAAATGAAAGAGAAATTACCAAGGACTTAACGTACGTGCAAGTAGTCTCCCCAAATGCTATGTTCAGTGTATCACGGTTACAGTGCGGCAGACTCGGCTTCCTATGGATAAAAGGATATTGAACCTATGAGGGTCTCCCTTTATATACATGATGGTATGGGGAGCACAAGTCCGTACTAGTGTTGTCTAAAGCCAAGCGGTGAACGATAGCTACTAGGTTTAACGACGCCGGAACACGTCACTAGCCTAGACCTCTAAAAATGTTTGTGTTAGGTTCCAATGCTTCCTTAGGTTAATTGAATAAATTTTACAGTTGATCTTGAATTAATGTTTTAATTTCAAGGCCCTACCAAATTTGATCTCAAATTTCTTAAATGCAAAATACATGCAATAGAAAACCATTTTCCATTCGATGAATGCTAACTATGAAAAGGATAGAGATCTTTCAGAAAGCATAAAACACTAAAAACATACGAAGAAGTCCCCTAATGCATCTAATATAATCAAAAGAAGAAACGAAAAACTCTTTCCTAGATTTATGCAAAAGCCTTTTTCATTTCCAATGCAAACAAAAGGATGCAATTTTTTTGTTTTTTGAATGATTGAAGCACACAATGCACTATTTACATCAAAAATCAAATCAAACACTAGTTAAGAGAACTATGAATGTATAGATCTCAAAACGAATCATTCAAAGCAATACAAACACAAATGCATTAAAACTGATGATGCACTCTTTCAATCAAAAAGAGAATTTCAAAATTACCCAAATGAGCAATGTAATCTATGCTTGAAAACCAAGAGATGGAGAGTCAAACAAACACCAAAGTAATCCTTCAAAAAACCAAAAACTCAAAGGATCAAGAAAGACTCAAACAACTAATCAGGGAATCGAGCTAACAAGAAACCAAAGGTCTCGAACTTCAATTAGAAGGCTCAGTGAGCGAAAGACACCTAGAACACTAGGGCTGTAAACTACACCGATAAGAAAATAAACAAATAACTAAGAAGAGCAAGCCTAAAGCAGTCAAAACAACTCCAAAAAGACCAATTTCAAATGAAGGAACAAGCCAGAGTCAATCAAAACTGACCAAAAACTCAACAAAAGGGTCAAACCAAATCCTGCATGATTCAGCGCAACTGTGAGGTGGTAATTCGTGCCAAACAGGGGTTGGCGCTACTGCAACAAAATTAACCTATGCCAATTGGTGCGACTGTTCAAACAAAAAGCGTGCCAAGCCAGATAACTATGGGAGGAGGGAAGAACTAGTGAGAAGAGGTCAATATTGACACTCTGGAGCTGAACAGGATGATTCTAGACACTCAAAAAATCCAAGAAAGATAAACAATCAAGCAAACGACCAAAGCCGACTTGATGAGACAAGCTCCTAAAAGGAAATGAAACAAAAAACTCGCACTGATCCCCAGCAGAGTCGCTAATTTTTTGTCAACGTAAATCCTTTCTGCAGACAAAGACGATCCCTCTAGCCCTAGAGTGGGTCTAGCAACAAAGGGACAAGCTAAAGTGTAGGTTCCTTAATTAATTAATGAATAGGACAGGTTAGATAGACTTACCTGGAGTCCAACATTTTCGTGGTTATGGTGGTGATGGCCTCTTGATCTCTGCTTCGACGGGTCACAATCCTTCTGCTATAGTGCTTGGATACCTGTACGAAGATCAGAAAACAGGAGCAGCATATGAAACAATGATTTCATTCATAATCAGCTAACCAGTCAAGGAGGATTAAGCATATTGCATCGAATAAAACACATAACACAATATGGGAACCAAACAATAGTCATGTATATGTATTAATAGAAGAAAGAGTTACAACCGGAGCCTTGACGTCATAGCCTCCTTCAGCAGGGTTCATTCGAAGTGCATCTCAATGGATCGTTGGGGGATTCAAATGTGATGAGGACACAAGCCTAAGCTCTCTCAACAAGGAGTCTCTTTCATGGCAAGATGTACAGGAATCTCTTCAGCATTTCAGCTATGATATGTTCAGTTATCTGTTCAACTATCCTTTCAACTAGCTCATCAACGGAATATGGTTATATTTATAGAGGAGAGGAGGAGGTTGGGATCCCTACAATAATGGAAGGGAGGCCTTATTCCTTGGGAGGTTTCCCCAAAAGTTGGAAAAAATAGGCCAAATGAGGGAGGCCATGGTTATTCAGTTGAACCACTCCAAATGACTTGCCCACGAAGTTGTTATGATGGAAACTTCACCTATATTTTAAAAAAACATTGCATAAACAGGTTGGCGTGGGCAGCTAACTAGGATAGAGCGCCAATGGGCGTGGGGCCCAGTGTTAATATTTCTCATTGGTGTGAGAGCATAATGATCTACTAGCGCCAAGGAAAAAACAGGTGTTTCTAATGGTCTGTTCAGGAAATTGTTAACAGAAGGAAGGTTGTCCTCATGGCAAGGGATGCAATGATGGTATTTTCAAGGCATGACACTTTGTTTTGGTCATAGAAATGATCCTCCAATGTGCAGAATGGGGATTGCTGGGACAGTGACAAAATTTTGTGTAACACTCTTCCCCTAGGGTATTTCTAACAAAGTTCAACAATTTATTCAAATTGTAAATTAGAGATATATCCTTTTCCCATCACATTAAGTATGTCTAAATACTCATCTCTGATACACTTAAGAAAAATGTTGTGGATGGTATAAGGACTAGGAGAATGATGTTTGGATTTCTATAAATTGTAAAGAAGTCATTCCAAATATTCTTCCAAACTTTCATCTTCTTGTTGCGTCATTCTAAAAATGTCTTCTTTTGAGTCTCTAGCCCTGCAGTAAGCTTGATACTTTTTAAGAAAAAATTTCTTCATATTATCCCAAGAAGAAATTATATGTTCTCCTAATCCCATGAACCATTTCAAGGCGGTTTCTTTCAGAGTAGTAGGAAAAAGTCGAATCTTATATGTGTCGTCAGTATATCCATAAGTTCTATACAAGATATCAAACTCAAACATGAATGCATCAGGATCTTCTGTTGACATTCCATAGAAATTAGGCAATACAGAAGGTGGAATGTTTTTCATTTTTATTTCTTCTCCTAATATTGCTCTTGCATCTAAGATTGGAAAGCCAAAAGTAGTTTCCTGATCATTGTTAATTTCTTGCTCATTTTCTTGTGTTCTTCTATTTTGATTTTCTCTTCTTGCTTCTTCCTCTATCCTTCTAAGTGCTTCTGCTCTTATGTCTTCCTCTACCTTTCTTTCTTCCTCAATTCTTCTTTCTTCTTCTCATTGTCTTCGCCATTCCCTTTTTTGTCTTTCATATTCTACTATTTGTTTAGGATTCATGTTTATTCTAGTTGATCCTTCTCCCTCTTCAGCCATTTCTTGTTCAAAGATATGTAGTGTTTCAATATGTGGTTGATTTTGTATTTCTTCCACTACTTTGACTTCTTCAAGGACAGGTTTCTCTAGTTGTTAACCAATTGGTTTTCTTGTACCTTTTTGTTTCCATACGGAAGGAGGTTCTTTAGGTGATTACTTTCTTTTTACCTCAAAGGCTAACAAGATTGGTCTTTCAACTAAATTTAATCTTTGTCCTTATATTTTTTTTTCCTCTAACTCTTCTATAGTAGGTCTTCCAGCAACTGGTGTTGTTATTTCTATGGATGAATGAGTTGTTGGGGGGTTTTGTTTCACAAATATACCTTTTAATCTCTATCTCTAGGCATAAGAAAAAATTACTTGAAAGAAAAACGATTTTTTTGTTGTTTTTGGGATTTTATATTTTTTTTATCTTTTTTTCTTCCTATTTGACTATTTTGAAATATGCTTCCCCAACAACAGCGCCAAAATGTTGGGTCAATTTACTATGTAAACTAATGCAAGTATTTATTATCAATCCAGGCTAGTGGAACTTAAAAGCATCCCCATAGTATATGGGTTTCAGTTATGATCAATTTAGAAGATGGTTTATCAATTATTAGGGAAATGCATATTACAAATATAAATCTAACAAACAATTTCTAAATTCAAGTGTGCAATCAGAAGCAGAAGAATCTCCTAACTTAAGAGATTTGTTTGTCCTTCTCTAACAAGATTACCTCATGAATTAGAAATTAAAAACTACTAAATGAACAATAGATTAGGATACATGAAGAAATAATTGAAGAGGCTCTTCACTGAAGAGGTCCTAGTTGTCCTTCATCATATATTCATTTATCAATAATGTTATTGTTAGAAACATGAATTTAGAAAAGCATGTAAAAGCATGAAAAGATGAATTCTAACTTAATATATTGATTAGATAGAAAGAATGTTTAACTTAAACATTTTTTTTTCCTTTCATATGCAAGTTAAGAATGATCATTAGATTCATCAAGACTCAGAAATAATCAACATAAAAAAGTTAAGCATAAGAAAACTAATACAAAAATTGCAACTACAAATAAACCAAGAAGTGCACTTAGCTAGTGTGGGGGCCCTCCACCCTTGCCTCGCACACTGAAGGTTTTTTCAGCTACTTAAAACTTCAATCAATCAACCAGCATATAACAACAACAAATGTGATAGAACAGATCTTCAATTATGTCTCCAAAGTCTCAGAAATAATAATGTTAAGTCATACAAATTCTACATATCAATGCCTTCAAAGTTTGAGGCTTAAATAGATAAAGTATGTAACAAATTCCTCTAAAATATATCCTATATTCATTACTATCCTTATCTTATCCAATCAAGTCGAATTTGTCCATCAAATCCATCAAAATCTAGAAAATCTCACAAAATAAGATTTTTCACCTAGTTTCTAGGGATCCTCCATAAAGACAGGTCTTGTTTAACTGCCTTTGACTGGGCCTATTAAAGCTCGGTTTCACTCTACCAATATGTGTACACTTATTATTAGTTCCCAATCCTTCTATAAATATATCCAGCTCGAGCCCAAGTGTCCTGCAAATATGCAAACCATGAGGCCATTACGGGAATTTCTAATGTTGTCCAAAAATGCATTTTAATTTCAATTTCTACAAAAACATCTAATAATTGAAAACCATAATTTAAATACCTGTATGTGCATTTTTTCTCAAAATTAGGTGGATATGATGGTGAATAGGTGGATACTATGTCAAATAAGATGTATTTCATAAAAAAAAAGAGATAAAAAACGAGGGCCAACAATGGTGGAGGCACAACTTGAGCATGTTGAATTGGTGGAGTAGTAAAGATGTCATTAGCTATGAAAGTGTCCCATGAGATATTAAATTTATCAAGGTGATGGAGTAAAATGATCTAGATGAGAGAGTGGTGAAAAATTCTTCTCATTTGATGATCATAATCTCTCTTTTGAACAATGTATGCCATTTTTTCAATGTCCCTGAAGAGAAAATAAGGTATGTTGAGAAGTTTGACCCTTGTTGTTAGGTCCCTATACTACTACTGTACTCCCTTCTTGTTGTTATTGTAGCCCCCTTAATTTTATTTTTGTACCTCTGTAACCCCAATATTGTTATTATTGTGCCCTTACATTATTATTGTTAGGTCGGCTAGGATTATATTGTGACCCCATGGACTCCTATATATAGAATGAGGTATTTTAATTTGTATCATCCAAGAATTATTCATTTATGTAATATATTGGAGGTTTCCCCCTCGAAGTGGCTTATGTCTAAGTGTTGATCTCTCTTTTCTTCTATTTTTGGAGTTGGTTTCATAACATTTGGTATCATAGCTTTGGTTCCTAGGTTTTCGCTGCTCCAAAAAGGTCATCGTGGATTTTTTGCTATAACTTTTTTTCTACGAAGTTTCAAAAGCTGAAAGTTTTATAGAGCGAAGCTAAAATCCTGAGGAACGTTGTGTGAAAATTTCAGATATTTGTTCTCTTATTTTTGGAGATATGATTAGTGGAAGTTAGGTTGTTTTTCAGGCTCTCGAATTTCACCTAAACATGCCATTGTGGAATTTTCACTATAAATTTTGTTCTACGAAGTTTCATAAGCTTAAATTTTTACAGAGCAAAGACGAAATCCTGAGGAATGTTGATCTAAAAATGAAATTATTTGTACTATTTTTCAAAGTATTATTTTCCATTAAATTAAGTGTGCAAAGTGTTTGTAAGGTCTTGCAAGTGAAACAAAGTGTTTTTGATAGCTGTTTATGAATTTAGGTGTGAGGGAGTGTTGTTTAAATTTATTGTTTAACAACTTTAATCTGAATAACACAGAATAATAACTTCACCATAAACACACAACAACATGATGAGATAGTTCACCCCTCCTGGGCTACATTTGTCAGGTCCAAGGCTCCCAATGGGCATGTCCTTGATATGTTATGATGCTAAAATTGGTAATACAATGAGAATAAGGCCTAAAAAAACCAAAATAGCTGTGAAAATGAATTCAGAATGCAGAAATAAGCTAAAAATGACTCTTGTTTCACCTAAAACAGTGAAGTGTAGTCCAATGCAGCTCCATATCCCTCAAGGCCCTGATGGCTAAAATGCACTTATTTTGGCTATAAAACCTATTCCAATGGCTCCATAATGCTCAGAATAGTCGAAATTGACTAAAATTTTTTCCAAAAATGTTTAGTAAAGTGAAAGTTATGATCAAAACAAGATTTGTCCAGTTTGACCTAAAAAACCTCCACCAAAGTGGGGAGGACTGCAGTTAACTCCGAAAAAATGGCTAACTCTGCCAGATTTGGTGGCGCACTCTAAATTATCCACGTAGTTAGATCAACATTTAATGTAAAACTAGATGTGGTCACATATAACGGTTTTAAACCGCCCACCAAAACCGTCTCCTTAATCGCCAGAAGAAAACTTGGGTCATGGCGGAACGATCTTATGGAAACGAGCTTAAGCCCTGGGGCTATCTGCCTCTGTTCAATGTTTACCAATACGCATTTGGGTTGGGTCGTCCTCTTCCTGACCGACCTGACGCATTCAAACATAACCTGTCGTTCACCTCCGCTTAGTTTTTCGTGCAGCCTCTGCACGAGGCATGTAAACTCCGCCCGACCTTACGTGCAGCCACCACCCATTCATTGTTGACCATGCCTTACGTTTAACACTGCATGATTTATTAGCACAAACCAACACTGCATGCACGTTCATCTCCAACTGGCGCTCACCTCCACTGCACGAGGTTTCGTTCACGAGTCACCCGTGACCCCGTTCGGGTCGGGTTGGGCCTGACTGACCCGTAGCGTTCAGCTCGGGTCGAGGCTCACCCAAAAAAAATTTCAAACCAAATTTTTTTAACAGCTTGAACCTTTAGGCCTAGGGCCACGTGGTAGCCTCCAAGCAGGCCACGTGGCACCCTCTGATAGGCCATCCATATTTCATAAAAAAAATGAAAATTTTTTCATAAAAACAATTTCTGAAGATGACATTTTTTAAGTTCCAAAGTGTTGTTTTGAATGTTACTAGAAAAATTAAAACTCGAATATCTTCCACATCTAACATCGTATTCGAGTGTTGTTCACAGCATTAGGATAAAAATGACGAACACTATCTATTCAATCAATTTATTACCAATTCTGAGCAGTTCCAATTTTGAGCATTTTTTCCCTCTTGGACATGATCACCTGATCACATCTCCCCATTGGGAAGCTTTTGGACCCCAAAAGCCTTCAATTACCTGTTAATAATATGAGGGTACAGGTCCCTCACCTTTTCCACCTCAATTCATTTTGCCTTACTCGGTTTGTTGCCTTTAAGACCAACTCGAACATCCTTGAAGTGCGTGTCCTTCTGTCAAGGATAGCATCCTCTTTCAACTCATCTAAAAATTATGGTGAGAAATCTTCTATGGATGGAAGCTGAATGTCACTTTCATAATTATCAATTAAAGGAGGTTCATACAAACGTAAATTTTCCACATTCACAATGGAATAAATTTGCATATATGAAGTCAAATCCAATTGAAAAGCATTATTTCCAACTTGTTTAAGGATCTTGAATGGACCATAATGAATAGGCTTCAACTTTCCTTCTCCTTGCATTCTTTCCTTACTAATATGCAGCCATACCTCATCCCCTTCTTGAAACTTATGATCAACTTTGTGCTTATCATGCCTCTCCTTGTACTTTCCTTAACTTTTTTCAAGCTGTTCTTGAACCTACTAATGTATGAGCTGAATTGTTTCAATGAAGATGTGAGCTTTGTCAATGTCACTATGCCCATCAATAGCCACATCCTTATCAAGAATTAAAACTAAAGGTGATTTAGGAAAATACTCGAAGAAAGATTCAAAAGGTGAAGTATTTGTAGAAGAGTGCTTGGCCCGGTTGTAAGCATGCTGAATGTAATGCAAGTGCTCATCCCAAAGCTTGGGATGCTTGCTGCAATAACCCTTAAAAATATGTACAATGGTTCTGTTCACTACCTCTGTTTGGCCATTTGTTTGTGGATGGAAAGCAGTACCCTTCTTCAACTTGGTGTCCATCATCTTCCATAAATTAGACCAAAAATTCCCAACAAATTTGGAATCCTTGTCACTAACAATAGAAGTAGGCAAGCCATAATGAACCCATACATGCTGAAAATACAAATCACCAGTTTGTTCAGCAGTTATAAATTTCTTACATGGCATAAGAATACACATCTTGCTGAAACGATCAAATACTACATAAAGATAATCATGCTGCTTTATAGATAATTTTAGACCTCTAACAAAATCCATAGAAACACTTTCCCATGGTCTAGAAGGTATCGGAAATGGCGTATATAAACCAAGCTTCCTATTGCTAGGCTTGGTTGTAGCACATAATTAACAACCTCTAATGAAACATGAAACACTATCTACCATGTGAGGCCAATAACAATACCTATGTAAATGTGCCACCGTTTTTCTTACCCCGAAATGTCCAGCAATAAGAGAAGAATGAGATTCTCTCATGATGCTTAGTCTCTTCCCTTGTGGTATACATAACTTGCCCATATGAAACAGAAAATTATTATGCAAATGATAATCATTCTCCTCAACATGATTCCCTTCACTCAAGTTAGCATACACATATCCTTAAAATCAACATCTGATGCATACTGTTCTATGTAGCTCTCATGTACAATAGAATCATTCTTAAGTAAAGTACTAGCACTAATAATAGGCCTTGAATGCATATCAGAAACCTTATTGTAAATACCTTTATTGTACCTTATTACCAAGTGAAATTTTTGTAGGAAACCCATCCATCTAAAATGTCATGACTACTGCAATTTACTTTGCAACAGCAAATACTGTAAAGGTTGATGGTCAGTATGAAAAATTGTTTCTTTGCCCATCAAATATTGTTTCCATTTTTTGACACTTTGTACCAACGCATACAACTCTTTATCATATGTATGATAATTCACAACATCACCATTAAATGTCTTAGAATGAAATGTTATAGGCTTACCATGTTGTAAGAGAACTGCACCCATGGCGTAATCACTAGCATATGTCTGAATCTCGAATGGTTGTCTCAAGTCCAGTAATGCAAGAACTGGAGCTGAAATTATCTTCTCTTTCAAATACTCAAAATATTTCTGTTCCTTGCCTCCCCATTGGAAAGCACGCTTCACACTAGTCACTACATGCATAGGAGCTGCTATGGCAGAGAAGTTAGAAATAAAATTCCTCTAATACTGAGCTGCACCCAAAAAAATTCTTACCTCTATAATGGATTTTGGAATAGGCCAATTCAAAATGTCTTCTACTTTCGAAGGATCAATTCTCAAAGCACCTCCTCCTACTATGTGTTCCAAATAAACCAAAGAAGTCTTTCCAAATTCACACTTTGACATTTTAAGAAATAACTGATTTTTCTTCAAAATATCAAGTACTTTCTTAACATGCATGACATGCTCTTCTCTAGTCTTGCTGAAAATTAAGATGTCATATAAGTAGAAAATAACGAAATAATAAAGAAATGGACGTAATACATCATCCATTACCCGCATGAAGTTGTAGGTGCATTGCATAAACCAAACAACATAACAAGCCACTCAAAGAGTCCCTGTTTGGTTTTAAATGTTGTCCTCCAAATGTCACTTTCTGCAATTCTAACTTGATGATAACCACTACATAAGTTTAACTTAGTGAAATATTTAGCATCTTTCAGCTGATACAACAAATCATCTATCCTTGGAAGTGGGTAACGATTCTTTACCGTTATTTTGTTCAATGCCCTAAAGTCCACACACATGCGCCAAGTTTCATCTTTCTTTGGAATCAACACTATCGTTGACCCACATAACGAAGTTCTTGGTCTTATGAATCCTTTGTCTAACAAGTCTTTAATTTTCCTCTTGATTTTAGCATTCTCCATGATAGACAAGCGGTACATGTTGATGTTAGGAAGAGGACAATCTTGATGTGAATGGATTTCATGTTGAATCTCCCTTTTAGGAGGTAAACCTATCGGTTCTTGAAACATCTCATGATGTGCATCAACTACATTATATAAATCTGATTTAAGCTTGGAATCACAATTTTCAAATGATTCATGATTCATATCAACCTTGGGTTTAACCATAAGAAGTACAAAACTCTTACTAGAATTTACTAGCGTTTTTACCTATCCCGCATTTACTATCGCTATATTTTCCTTCTTGTGATGTGCTCTGAAAATGAACTCATTGCCATCTTTAAAGAGATGATACTTATTTTCATGGTGATGGAAGATCACTTTCCTATCAAATAAGTAAGGACTTCCTAAAACAATTCCTGATATATCAAGCGGCACCACATCAAGTTAAACTATGTCAATAAAGTGTGCAGTGATGGTGAATCACAATATGCACTTTATTGAGACTTGTAAGTTCGCATCCTTGCATATCCACCCAAGTGGATAAGGCTTTGGATGTGGAATGGTCTCAAGTTTAAGATGTTTGACCAAGTCTTCTGATATGAGATTTGCTTGTGACCCACTGTCAAAAAGTGTGTCAATTTTAGTATGTTTTGAGACTACCCTCACATGGAACAATTCAATTCTTTCTTCCTCATTTGGAGCTTGTACATGACAGTTTGAAGTACTAGTGCTTGGCTTAGTTTCAGTTTCCTTTCCCTTCATACTTTTCAAACCTATGGCTGCAATTTTGGTTTCATCACCTAAATTTTGAGGTGTAGTTGTAGTAGTTGTAGTTTTCTTCTTTCCTTTGTTTTTGTTGAGTTTTTTTTTTCAGGATGTAATTTCCAACAATTTTTCTCTTCATGGCCCTCTCTTGAACAATGTTTACATATAACTTTTTCACCCTCTTGTTTGATATATGCATTATTTTTTCCTTTTCCCTTAAATTTTTTATCTTTTTTCTTCCCTTTGAAAGGCTTTTTTCTACCCTCATCAAAAGTGTTTTTCCATCTAGCCTCTAAATGCGTAGCTTGTACACAAACTTCATCTAGACTAGTAGGATTGAACATAAGGATAGTATGTTTAAGGTAACTGTGCAAACCACCTATATATTTCAGCAAAGTATCTTGACTTTGTAATTCTACCCCTAATAAGAGTGCTCTTCTCCTAAACTCTTGGGTATAGTCTTGCACATTTTTTCCCTTAAGTTGTCTAAAGTTTTTCCAATTCATGATAGCCTTTTGTAAATGAGCTAATGGATAAAATTGCTTCTTGATTGCAGTAATAAATTCAGCCCATGATAAAGTAATCTTACCATGTTTTTTTATTTCATCCTTGGTCTTGGCTTCCCACCATACCAATGCTACTCCATCCATCCTCAGCAAGGCTAATTGTATCTTGGTTTCATCATCATGAAGGTTTTGTATCCTTAAATAAACTTCCAATTTTCTGATCCAATTGTCAAGTTTCTCTGCATTGAATTCATCGTTAAACATAGGCAATTCAAATTTGACATCAAGCTTTAAAAATGGACTTTTACCAGTGGTTTTAGACTTGTGAGATTGATTCACCGAAGTCGAGGAAGATTATGTATAGGAAGAGCATGAAGATGGGGATGGTGGATCACCATTTCCTCCATGTCCTTTCTTTCACTTGTCATCACTCTTATTTCCTCCTGAGGAACCCTCTCCTTCTTTCTAGTTTTTAGACCCTTCTCCAACAAGCCTATCATTTCTTTCTTAGTAGAGGATCCTCACCATCTCAATCATATCCAAGAAAGCTTTCTGGAATACTAGTTCTTCTTCCCTGGAATCCATCTCTTAAAGAGCTTCTCCCTCTCTTGAAGACATGCTTGAAGCTTCTTCTATGGCTCTTGGAGGTGGTTCTTTGACCCTTCTTAGTTGTGGATTAGTTTGTGCACTAACCAAGTTTCCTTCACCTCTCTTAAGTTTAAGCCTATTAAGCATTAAAATGTGCAAAAAAATAACTATCTCTTTGCACAAAACAAATTTTGAGTAAAAAATCTAGCTTATAAGGCTCTAAACCTTAGCTTTGATACCAACTGATCTGAAAATGAAATTATTTGTACTGTTGTTCAAAGTATAGATTTCCATTAAATTAAGTGTGCAAAGTGTTTGTAAGGTCTTGCAAGTGAAACAAAGTGTTTTTGATAACTTTTTATGAATTTAGGTGTGAGGGGGTGTTGTTTAAATTTATTGTTTAACAAATTTAATCTGAATAACACAGTAGAATAACTTCACCATAAAAACACAACAACATGATGAGGCAGTTCACCCCTCCTAGGCTACATCTGTCGGGTCCAAGGCTCCCAATGGGCATGTCCTTGATATATTATGATGCTCAAATTGGTAATATAGTGAGAAGAAGGCCTAAACAGACCAAAACAACTGTGAAAATGAATTTAGAATGCAGAAATAAGCTAAGAATGACTCTTGTTTCACCTAAAATAGTGAAGTGTAGTCCAATGCAGCTCCATATCCCTCAAGGCCCTGATGGCTCTCCAAGCTTATCTGAAGTAAAAATGGCTGAAAGACACCTCTGTTGGCTTTGCAACCTATTCCAATGGCTCCAGAATGCTCAAAACAGTCCAAATTGACTAAATTTTTTTCCAAAGCGGTTCAGTAAATTGAAATTTATGATCAAAACAAGATTTGTCCAGTTTGACCTAAAAAACCTCCACCAAAGTTGGGAGGACTACAATTAACTCCGAAAAAATGGCTAACTCCACCAGATTTTGTGGTGCACTCCAAATTAGCCGCGTGGTTAGATCAACGTTTAATGTAAAACTGGACGAGGTCACATATAACGATTTCAAACCGCCTACCGAAACCATCTCCTTAACCACCGGAAGAAACCTTGGGTCATGGTGGAATGATCTTATGGAAACGGGCTTAAGCCCTGGGCCTATCTACCTCTATTCAATGCTGACTAATATGTTTTTGGGTCAGGTTGTCCTTCGCCCGACCGATCCAATGCTTTCAAACATAACCTGTCGTTCACCTCCGCCTGGTTTTTTATGCAGCCTCTGCACGAGGCATGTAAACTCTGCTCGACCTTACGTGTAGGGACCGCACATTCACTACTGACTCTGCCTTACGTTAACATTGTACGCTCATTCAGCACCAACCAAAAATGCACGCACATTCATCTCCAACCGATGTTCATCTCTGCTACACGAGGTTTCGTTCACGGGTGACCTGTGACCTCGTTCGGGTCAGGTTGGGCTCGATTGACCCGTAGCATTCAGCTCGGGTCTGGGCTGACCCAAAAAAAAATTCAAACCAAATTTTTTTAACAGCTTGAACCTTTAGGCCTGGGGCCACGTGGAAGCCTCCAGGTAGGCCACGTGGCACCCTCTGATAGGCCATCCATATTTCATTAAAAAAATGAAAATTTTTCCATAAAAACAATTTCTGAAGATGACATTTTTTAAGTTCCAAAGTGTTGTTTTGAAGGTTACTGGACAAATTAAAACTTGAATATCTTCCACATCCAACATCATATTTGAGTGTCGTTCATGGCATTAGGATCACAATGACAAACACTATCTGTTCAATTAATTTATTACCAATTCTTAGCAGTTACAATTTTGAGCATTTTTTCCCTCTTGGACATGATCACCTGATCAAATGTCCTATAAAATTTTAGATCTTGGTTCCCAATATTTTCGGAGATAAAATTTGTGTAAATTAGGGTTTTTTCAGGCTCCTGAATTTAATCTTAAAGAGGTGGTCATGGGAAAATTGTCATAAATCTCTCTCTGAACATTGGATTGGAATTCTGTAAAAATGGGCTGCAATTACATGGAATTTAGTTTTTGTTGTATCAATTTCAGAGCCAAAGGAAGAAATAGTGACACGTGGCATGTCATACATGTTTTCTCTACTGAATTAGTCCATAATTAGGTCATTGTGGGAGATTGGGCATAAATTTTCCTTGAAGAATCCAAATCAGGTCAAATATGTGTCATTCGAAAGAATATTCAGAGGGCTACTACAGGTTCGAATTTCAAATATTTAACTTTTAAAATCACAGAGATAATTCAATTTCAATATCAAGCTCCTCAAAATCAAGAAAAAGGTGTGTATTTTTTTTCGAATTACATAAGTCTCGTTTGAAAAATTAGTTTGAATTTATTCCAAGGGCATACTGAAGAATAGATATCAGTATTGGGTTCTAAAATCCCCCCTAGAAAGAATTAACCACCCATTAAGCCTTCAAAAGGCTCTACTATGACTCATGAAGACAAAGAAATGTAACATGAGACATCAAAATTACAAGAGCAAGTGCAGCAAATTTCGCTATCGCAAAGAGAAACAAAAAATTAAATGGAAGTTTTGAAGAAATATGTGGAAACTAAGATGGATGGTTTTAAAAAAGGTGTGGAACTTAAGATGGATGGTTTGAAAGCTAAGATGGATGGCATGGAAGTTGGAATGGAAGCTAAGATGGATGACATGGAAGCTAAGATGTATGAAAAAATTAAAGACAACATGGAAAACATGAAGAATAATCTAAAAGTAGACATCGAAGGTTTGGAAAAGTTGATACAAGAAATGTTTCCTAATGGCAAAAAGCTAGTAGAGGAAGCTCATGATGAGAACAAAATAAATGTTAATCGTGATTTCATAAACTCTAATGATGGATGGAAGAACCACCATATTCCAAAGATGGATATGAGGAAGTTTGATGGCAAGGATCCCATAACATGGATACTACAGATGGAGCAATATTTTGATCTCAATAATGTGAAAAACACACAAAAGGTACGCATTGCAACTTTACATCTAGAACAAAATAAATTTGTATGGTATCGCTGGCTTTGCTCCCGTAAAAAAATTGTCACTTGGTCAATTTTTACGGAGGAAATGATAGCACATTATGAGGATACAAAGATAAACACCTTCTTTAGCCAATTGATAAATCTCAAACAAAAGGGTTCAGTGGTGAAGCACATTGAGGACTTCCAAAAATTGAATATAAGGATAACTAATATTCCAGAGGAACATAGGATTGATGTCTTCATAGGGACTTTAAAGGATAACATCCAACATGAGGTTCGCGTTTGGGAACCTGATTCATTGGAGAAGGCTTTCAAGTTGGAAAGAAATATTGAATGTAAAATTATGGCGACAAGGAAGCCTACCACTCACATCTATAGAGATGGAAGTGTTGTTACTCCTAGAATTCCACAACCTACAAGGTTGACACCACAAAAATTTGAAGAAAAAAGAGAAAAAGGGCTTTGCTATAGTTGTGATTGCAAATAAACTAAAGGTCATAAGTGTGTTGAGAAGAAATTATTTTACATATATTGTGAAGAGGAGGAAGAAAATGAACAAGAAACTTCAAAAGAAGAGGATATACACTAGGAGCCAACCCTAGAAGAAGAAGAAATGAGTTTGACCATATCGTGTAATGCATTGGAACGAATTACCACTCAAAATCTCAAGATAGAAGGACATATCAAGAAGAAAAATGTAATAGTGTTGATTGATTCAGGTAGTACACATAATTTTATTCATTGTAAGGTAGCCAAGGAATTGAATTGCTTCCTATACCCAGCACCATAATTTCAAGTGATGATTTCAAATGAAGGGACTATAAATTTCTTTGAAAATGCCATAATATCAAGCTAACCATGGGGAATATGTATTGAATATTCCAATTCTTTCCATTACAATGGGAGGTGATGATGTTGTACTAAGAGTACAATGGTTACAATCTTTGGGGACAGTAGCCTTTAATTTTCAAGGACTTTTCTTGAATTTCTTTTCAGAAGGAAAGGAAGTCGAATTATAGGGTATCACAGGGAAGCCAAGAAAGATAATAAGCTCTAATGTCATGACAAAGCTTCTGAAGAAAGAACAACAAGGCGTAATTGCACAATTATTCTCACTAGAAGTTCCAACATCAAAATCTTCTATTTCTCCAAATTTGCAAAAAGTCTTCGATAATCATTTGAAGGTGTTTGAAACTCCCAAAGGACTCCCACATATTCATGACATGATCATGCTATTAATTTAATTATAGGAAGTGTTCCTCCAAACATCAGGCCCTATAGATATCCCTATGTCCAAAAGAGTGAAATTGAACGTATGATTGCAAAAATATTAGAGGCTGGTATAATTCAACCTAATCAAAGTTCATTCTTTGCTCCAGTAGTATTGGTTCACAAGAAGGATGGATCATGGTGCATGTGTCTGGATTATAGGGAGATCAATAAGCTCACTATTAAAGATAAATTTCCCATTCCTGTGATTAAGGAATTATTGGATGAATTAAATGGAGAAACCTATTTTACCAAGTTGGATATTTGTTCAGGATATCATCATGATTAGAATGAAGACTGAAGATATTCCAAAAATAGAATTTCAAACTCATGAGGGTCATTATGAATTTTTGGTCATTCCCTTTGGCCTTACCAATGCACCTTCTACATTTCAAGGGTTTATGAATTCCATTTTCAGACCCTTCCTTAGAAAATTTGTGCTAGTATTTTTTTATGATATACTAATCTATAGAAAGTCTTGGAAGGATCATGTTCAACATGTTGAAAGGGTGCTCAAACTGTTGGAGGAGAAACAATTATATGCAAAAACATCCAAATGTTTCTTTGGAGTACAAGAGGTGGAATATCTAGGTCATATTGTATCTCACGAGGGTGTTAAGGTAGACCCTAGCAAAATTAAAATGAATAAGGAATGGAAATCCCCCACAACAGTAAATCAGTTGCGAGTATTTCTCGGGTTAACAAGGTATTATCGCAAGTTTTTTAATAATTATGGGAGAATAGCAGCACCTCTAACAACATTACTGAAGAAAGATACATTTTCATGGACTCCTGAATCGACTAAGGCCTTTGAACATCTTAATGAGGCAATGTGCCTAGCACTAGTCTTAGCTATGCCAGTATTCACAAAAACCTTTATTGTGGAATTTGATTCCTTGAGAAATGGAATTGGTGTTGTTTTAATGCAAGAAGGAAGACCCATTTATTTTGAAAGTCATCAAAGGAAAGTATTTACATAAATCTATTTATGAGAAGGAAATGTTAGCAATACTACATGCACTAAATAAATGGCGACCTTACCTAATGGGAAGACACTTTAAGGTAAAAATTGATCATGATAGACTTAAACACTTTTTGGAACAATGACTATCTTCAGAAGATCAGCAAAAATGGGTCACAAATATGTTGGGTTATGACTTTGAAATCATCTACAAAAAAGGGAAGCTAAATGTTGTTGCAGATGCACTCTCAAGAACTTAATGAAGATGTGGAAGCATTGCATTGTGTCATTTCTATTATCCAACCAGATTGGATAACCGAAGCAAGGGATGAATGGAAGAAGGATGAAGAAGTGCGGACACTCATTCAAAAGTTGCAGCAAGATCCTAGTACATCTTATACATTTAGTTGGAAAAATGATTCTTTATGGTACAAATATCACTTATATCTTTGTAATAATTCCTAACTAAAACAAAAGATTCTTTTGGAATTGCACACTTCTCCTTTAGGAGGGCACTCATGGATTTTAAAAACTTACCACATGGTGAATACATATTTTTTTTGGGATGGCCTTAAATATGATATTCAAAATTTGTGGCAGAATTTTTTGTTTGCCAGCAAGATAAAGTTGAGAGAATTAAGACCCTGGGTCTTTTACAACCTTTATCCATTCCAAGTTAACGTTGGGAGGATATTTCGATGGATTTTATCACAGGTCTACCTAAGTCTGAAGGAAAGAGTGTCATCATGGTGGTAATTGATAGACTTACCAAGTATGCACACTTTTGTGCATTATCTCATCCATTTAAAGCAATTACAGTTGCTACTACATTTATGGAAACAATTAAAAAGCTACATGGAAACCCAAAGATTATTGTAAGTGACAGAGATCCCATTTTTATTGGAAATTTTTGGAAAAAATTATTTTCCTGATGGTCAAACTGAGATAGTGAATAAATGTTTGGAAGGATATCTTCGTTGTTTTATATCTAGTAAACAAACACAATGGGTGAAGTGGTTACCTCTCGCTGAATGATGGTATAACACTTCCTTCCATATTGCAGTAAAAATGACCCCATTAATGGCACTTTATGGATATCATCCACCCTCCATCAAATCATATTTAAGAGAAAATTTTAAGGTTCAAGCAGTGGAAGATCACATCGAGCATCAACAAGAAGTTCTCCAACTCTTAAAGGATAACCTAAATTTGGCGCAAAATCAAATGAAACAATAGGCAGATCAACATCGCAGTGAGAGAAGTTTTGATGTAGGAGATTGGGTATTTTTACGGCTACAACCATACAAACAAATGTCCCTCAAGCAAGCTAAGAAATATAATAAATTATCGCCAAAGTATTATGGTCCTTACAAGGTGTTGCAAAAGATTAGTACTATGGCATACAAATTGGAGCTTCCTCCTTCGTCATAGGTGCATCCATTTTTCCATGTTTCATGCTTAAAGAAGGTTATAGGTGAAAATTTTCCAATTCAAACAATATTTCTAGAACTTGATGAGGAATGAAAAATCATATTGGAACCTGAAGCAGTCATGTAAACAAGAACTCGATAGCTACGAAATTGATCAATTTCAGAGTATCTCATCAAGTGGAAGAACTTACCCACTGAAGATTCTACATGGGGGGGTGATAATTTTATACAGAAGCACCCAGAGCTACTCAAGCATTGAGGACAACACTTTTTTGAAGGAGAGGGGCATGTTAGGTCCCTATACTACTAGCGTACTCCCTTATTGTTGTTAGTGTAGCCCCCTTACTGTTATTGTTGTACCCCTGTAAGCCCAATATTGATATTATTGTGCCCTTAAATTATTATTGTTAGGTCAGCTAGGACCATATTCTGACCCCATGGACTCCTATATATAGAATGAGGTTTTTTCATTTGTATCATACAATAATTGTTCATTTATGTAATGTATTGGAGGTTTCCCCTCAAAAAGACTTATTTCTAAGGCGTCAATCTCTCTTTTCTTATATTTTTAGAGTTGGTTTCATAGCACTTGTGAAGTTCATTAATAACCTGATATGGTAGGTGTAGAGCCTAGATAACCTTCGTTCACAAGAAAAGTACCTCATGATGATTTTCATGATAGGGACATACCTATCCAGGAGGTAATAGAAATGAAAGAACCTTTTTATTTCATTCTTATAGATTGGCCTGATATATGGGTCAAAGTAATGACTCTCCAAGTCCTTTTCCTTGTACCATTTTTCACAAAAATTTGGAATTTTGGTGGCATCTGCTATGATAGTCGTAGATATTATGAAATTGAAACCAGCAAGGGTTACCTGGTTATCATGAAAATTAGAAATGAAAAGTCTGCTCAAAATAGGGTGATGTTGGACCTTTTGTATTTTCTCACAAAATTCAAAGCATCCTACATGCTTGAAACATTTCACTGTAATGGGAGAGGCCATGAGCTCTCTAGTGTTTGTAGGTTCAATTCTGAGGATATTCCCTCCTTTGTGTGGCCTCTTCTCTTCCCTTTCTTCTTCCTCACTGAATTCTCTATTTTCTTCTTCCATAATGTATTAGCTAGAAACCCTGGGGAGATGAATTGGAAGTGAAATGTGGGTTTGGGGAGTGGGGAATGGGATGGGAAAAATTAGGGAGATGGGGGAAGGAATTTTTGAATTGAAGGAGGTGACAGGGAGTGGAAATGTTGTGGGATTTTGGAATAGGAATTTTATTACAGGTATCGGGATTTGGGAGCCTAGGAATTTGAAATACCTAAGTCTTGGGGTTTATGGGATAAAAATTTTTGGGATATGGATTTAAACCTTTGAAACATTACCTTTCATTTTGACTTCTTTTATTTGGAATTGGATCATTTTGATGGACTAGGAACTCTTGTAATTTACATTTTTATGTTTAGGCATCTTTCAAAAACTGAGTTAGCATCTTCGGAAGATGAAATTATTACATTTGAAAGACATAAATTACATAATGAAAAATATAAAAATTACATTTGAACTCAAAATTACATGTTGAAATGAGATGTTTTCTTCACAAATCATCTTCACATAGTAAAGAGAAGTTTATTTGGATCACCCTTTACTTGTTGGTCTTATGCAATGGAATGGAGTTTTATTTAACCTTGGAAACCCTAATGACCTAGTGAAACCTTGAAAAATCCTAAAAGACCTAATGAGACCTTGAAGGACTGAATTTCAAGATGACATGACTGATATTGATTTTATGGATGGTGTACAGTCAACAAGGTATGAAGATATTCCAGCAAGTAATAAATTTTTTGGAAGAGTCATGATTTTTAAACTTGGGGCTACCATCAGTGACTAATTTTTTGCATGACCAAGTGGAATGATAAAAAAAAATTGAGTGGGACTCCTAAAATGATATGAAAAGAGGATTTTGATCATTGCACTACAAGGAAAATACCCTCTAGCGGATGCTTTTGAGGAACCCCTTATAAAAATACCCCATACATATGTTTCTAGCAGAGGTTACTAGAGGAGGTTGGCAGGCGGAGGGTTTTGCGTGTTTTCTGCTCGGTGTTCTTATCATCCAACATCGCACTGGTGCTCCTTATAAGAGAAATCACCGGTGTGCACAAAACATTGGCACACCGGACACCTTGCACTCCGTACACACCCTCCCGGTGCATCATATTACTGTAGAGCACCGGTGCTTCACAACTCTTCCGCGCCAGAATACATACCAATACTAATATTGACAACACAAGTCTATTTTTCTGAGTTATTAGATTTCAGTCATGTTATTAGTTTGAGTTTTTTTACTGTATTGGCCCAATGGATAAAGCACTGATCTGCAAAATCCAAAGTTATGTGGTTCTTGACACCTCTTTTAGAGCTATCATCCCCAATAAGGCCAATGTTAGTGTTAGTATTTGAATACCAATATGAGTCACATTATGAGGAGACATACCAATAGACTTCTTATTACTCACCTAGTCTTCCCACAATGCATTGATCAGCTTCTTATGCCAATTCTTTTTAATTTCCTCTAACATTTTCTTAATGATACTGATCAAATATTTATTAGAGGACTTTGCCAATCCATACCTTGTGGGTAGTAGGTTGTAGAGTGTCTCAACTTAATTTTTTATCTGTCCCAAAACTTAGTCATATTCTTAGACTTGAATGTTGTCGTGTTATCTGTGATAATATTAGTAGGACAACCAAAATGGGGAAAAATATTAGTTTCTAAAAAATGAATGATGACAAAATATGTTGCTTGTCTGGTCAAGATCGCTTCAATCCACTTTGTAAAGTAATATGTGGCTTTCAATATCCACTTATGTTGTGCGGATGATGCTGGGTGAATCTCGCTTATGAAATCTAGGCCCCACTGTTGAAATGGTGCATGCACTGAAATAGGGGTAAGAGGTAACGGGAGAAGCTTTCTCTTACCCTGAAAAACTTGACATTTGTGGCAACTCATTACTGCTTTGTAAACATCTGCAAAAAGTGTCGGCCAATAATATCCCACTCTTAATATTTTGTTGGTTTTGGTCTTCCAATATAGGTGGCCCCCACAATATCCTTTGTGGAAGTCATTCATCACTTCCTTAGATTCTTCTTCAACCAAACATTTCAGCAACACACCATCGAGATCCTTATAGTAAAGTGCATCATCTATTATGCAATACTTTTAAGCTTTGAGTTTCAAATATCTGCCTTGACTCTTAGTCATGCCTAATGGAGGGATAAGGTATTGCAAAACATAAATGATATCATAATATAGTGGAGATGACAAAAATATGTCGGATAACTGAATGAGATTCACTTCTTCTTCATTTTTGGACAAGGCTGAAATCAAGTTGATGTCAAGAGCATGAAGGTTTGACTCGGCCATGAGCTTGGCTAAGCCCTGACCTTTGATTACCTTGGTGGGCTTGATCTCAAGGTTATATTACAGTAAATTTTCTATCCATATTCCTCTCCTACCTTATGGGTTTGTCAGCATGAGAAATTATTTTACAACTGCATTAGGGTCTTAGGCAAGAGTATGTGAATGTAATATGTAAACTCTGAAATATTTCAGCACCTTAACCAAAGCTAGAGCCTATTTCTCTATTATGTTGTAGCGAAGGGCTGCATCTATGATATTTCGACTGAAAAATGAAATTGGTAGCTCTATTTTATTCCTTTTCTGCATCAATACTTCTGCCATATTGCACTCAGAAGAAAATGAGAATATTATGAAATCACTAGTATAATCATGACTTATCAAAACTAGGGCAGTATTCAAGGCAAACTTAACTGAATGGAAGGATTTCTGGGCATATTCAAACCACTTCACATCACTATCTTTCTTCAACATATTTTTCAATTCTCTAAGATGATCCGCAAAACTAGGAATGAATCTACGTAAGAAAATAATCTTATCGTTGAATTCTTGTACTTCCTTTTTGTTGCGGGGGAAATGAATCTATTGAATTGTTTGAACATGGGAAGGTTCAATTCAGATCCCATATTTGGAGATGATGTGACAAAGAAGTTTGCACTCTTCCATGGAAAAAAGACTTTTTTTTTGGTTGAGAGATATTCTGAACTTCCTGCATCTCTCCAAAAAAATTCTTAAATGGTGAAAATGTTCATCATCAAAATGTGAAAACATTTTCAATTCATCTAAATAAACAACTAAGAAACATATTTTTCAATGGCGAATGTTATGTCCATGGTCCACTGGAAAGTGGCCCCTGCATTTTTCAAACCAAATGGCATTTTTGCATATTTGAATGTGCCCCAAGGTGTAGTAAATGTTGTCTTGTTCTGATCATCCTCGTGCACCAAAATTTGGTTGTAGCTCGAATAACCATCCAACAATGAAATCCGGGAAGAACAGACAACTCTTTGAATTTTATGGTCCATCTTTGAAAGTGGATAGTTTCCCTTGAGGGACACTTACTTCAAGTCTCTGAAATATATACAGAGCCTGATTTCTCCAACATTTTTTCTTACTGGGACCAAATTTGAAATCCAATTAGAAAATTTGATCGAGACAATAATACCAGACTTGAAAATTTAGTTTAGCTCTTTTTCAACTGATGGCAGCAATCTTGGATTCATCCTTCTCAAATTTTCTAAAATGGCTTTTAATTAGACTTGATTGGAATAGTGTGTTGAGGGTGAAAATGTGAAGCTGGGTTACACTTTTTGCCCTTTTTTGAGAAAAAAATTTCATTTTTTTCGGTTCTTCAACTTTCTGCAAACTATAATAATTTTTCTGTGTAGAATTTCATTTTGCGATAAAAAGAAAAGTTGTGAGAAATTTTGTTAGCTTTCTATTACTTATTTTTTGAAATTTTTTTATGCAGATTTGATATGTCAACTTAGCGTTTCTTTGAGTGTGTGTTTCTTAAAAATCAAAGGATTCATAAGAAGTCATGTTATGACGCAATGTTGTATTCATTGAAAATTTGTGTTTTTGAAAAAACAAAATGTGTTACAACAATCTAGACAGAGTCTACTTTGTTTTGGTCATATTTACAAAGCCAATGGATGCATACCATAATTACTAGAATTTTTTGAACTGGTCCAATACAAAAAACTTCGTATTTTGGATATGTTTCGCGTCGCAAGAAATTTCTTAACATATAAGTTATAAACTAAAAATATAAAAGCTACCCATTAGAGATGACGGACCAATGTAATGCCCCATAATTTTTTCAATTTTTTTTACAATGTATTTTGGGAGATACAAAATTTTGATTTCACTGAATCACAATGACCCTCAGAAATTGTTTGCACCCATTTTGTTAGAAAAATAATTAAAATTAATAAACGTTTATGAAATTCCATAAAAGTTATATTTCCTGAAAGTAGATTCAATTTTGAAAATGCTTGTCTTGGTTCCGACAGTTAATTAACAACCTTTCATGGAGTTTAATCAGTCCAAAGTTGCAGAACCGTTTTCAGAGCCTGGTTTTTGCGTAATTGGTGACGCGTTAGTTCGGCTGAACTTTTAGTCCAAGTTCGGCCGAAATATGTTTTCCGCTTAAGGCTCGTTAAATCTAACGTCTTAATAGTTCGGCCGAACTTTTGATCAGAAGTTCGGCCGAACTATTGTATAACTCTCCGTCGGCCGGAAAATTTTGCGGAGCCCCCTACTAAAACACATTTCGCGTCAATATAAATTGCCGCGAAATGATTCACAATTTTCGCACATTTCGCACACTTCATCTCATTTTACAAAGATCTTGGTTTGGGTTCAAAAACTTTTCTTCAAAGTTTGGGTTTAAGAGCATTTCTTGGAAGCAAATTGATTTTACAATTTTGGGTTTCAAGAATTTTTTTGGAAGACATTTCTTGGAGGTATGTATGTGTTTTTGAGTTGACGTAAATCTTTTGAGCTTCGTTTCATTTTTATAAAACATTTTTCTCTCGAATTTTTTAAAGTGTGTGTTTTGGATTGGAGTATGTATTTTTTACAAAAAATTTACACTGAATTTTTTAAAATTAAATCTTTTGTGATATTTTTTGTAATTGAGTTATTGTCTAATTTTTTGAAGGAAATTTTTTGAACTTCATACCCTATTATCATGGGAAATCGAAGAACTTGTGCGAGAAAATATGATCGAAAAAGAGACCCTGAGGAACGTAGAGAAGAGACGAGACAATCTCGCAAAAGAAAGTTAAAAGCCCTCTCAAATATTGAAGAGGAAAATCAACCTCAAGCAGAAATTGAAGCAGGTATGTAAATGTAAATATTATGATCTATTGATATATTTTTAAAATTTTCCCAATGTAAAATGTGAAGCTTAATTTTTATTTGATGAACTAGTTTGAAAAATATTTTTTTTAATGTAAACAGACAGAGATACTCCTCAAAATATTGAAGAAGAAAATCAACCTCAAGCAGAAATTGAATCGGGTATGTAAATGTAAATATTATGATCTAGTGATATATTTAAAATTTTCCTAATATTTATTGACATATTTATTAATTTAGTGATTTATTGAATATGTACTATTTTTTCGAATATGTACATATGAAATCACTATCGATAATGAGATGTTAGAAAATGTTGACACTCACACATATGGAGATAAAAAACCTGACCATGTTATACGATATCATGTCAACCGCATTTTTGAAGAGTATTTCTTAAATGAGCAAGTGACAGTTCATGCTCAAATGTTGAAAGGTCTCCTATCATTAAGGAAATTAAAAGAAGCGACGACACTATTGGGTATTCGAAAATCAACCAAAGATAAAAAAATGAATGAAGAGGTGATAAAAAATATTAGTGCTATAAAGTCAATTAAGAGATCTAGAGATAAAGATGTTTCAAATATACGTAGAGGAATACAGATGGCAATAGTTTCACCAAGTACTCAAGAGAATCGTTTGATAACATCTATGGCACGAGCACTAGGAACCTCACGAAAAACTCTGCACAAACATCGAAAATTTCGACTGCAAATAGATGTAAATGATGAACTCGCTTTTTGGAGAGCTATTTGTAGGCAACCATACAAAGATAGACTTGGATAAAATGTTAAAAAAATAATATATGAATATTGGAAGAACAATTCGCGTGTTTCACCAACTGCAAGACATGTGATGTGAAGAAGAATAGCACGAAATCAATACGAAGAACATGAAAAACATCTCTTGGAAACCACTCAGATAGAGTTATTCAACAAGTTCAAAAAAGAGAATCGTCAAATTCATGTTTCACTCAGTGCTTTTTTTCAACAAAAACCATGGTATGTAAAACCTATCACCGTACGCGACACTTGTTGTTGCCGTTATCATGTGGAATTTGAGTTATATTATGACACATTCCTTGATTTCGGTAGAACATTATGGAAGGATTTACCTCCTCCTTCCACTATCCATGAATTCATATCTCAAATTCTATGTGAAAGAGAAAGCGATGAACTATTTTACAAAAAAAAATGTGTTGGTGGTAAAAAATGCGATGATTGTGGAAATTTGACTAAATTTCAAAAAAAATATCGTATTGATATAAATGATCAATCATTGTCCAACATGAAAGTGAAATGGAAGAGATATGAATATATCGATACATCGATTCAAGGTGCAAATAGTGTTAAAAGAATTGAATTACTAGAAGACAAAATTTTTCCGATAGACTTTTTGAGAAAGTTTGAGGCAGAAATTTACAAATACACCAAGCATTCCCATAGAGCTCGATGGCAAGACTTGCAATTCAAAAAATCTCGTGAATTTTTTCCACCAGGGACCATTTTTTCAGTGATTGATTTTGCGGAAAACTACACATTTGTTCCACAAAAAGAAATTCAGAGTGAATACTATCATTCTGACCAAGTCTCCATGCTCGTCCATATTCTATATAGACATGCTGAACAAAATGTCGATCATATAGAAAGCACGAGTGAAAATCGACATATAATTAAAGAATATCACTTTTATATCAGTGACAATTGTACACATGATACATGTTTTGTACAACATTGTTTTGGAAGAATTTATGATTCATTGAAATATCGTGGAATAACATTCAATGAACATTGGATATGGTCAGACGGATGTGCAGGTCAATTCAAATCTGCACGATCATTCTTTTGGTTGTGTTGTCTTCATAAGAAAACATGCATTAAACATTGTTGGAATTTCTTTGAGACTGGCCATGGAAAAGGAGAACATGACGGTGCAGGAGCATGCATAAAATGAGTACTTCGAAGATATCAAATGAACCACTCTACACGCCGACTTGTGAACGCTGAAGAAGTTGTTCAATGGTGCATCGCTGCTCTAAGCCATGAGAAAAACCCATCAAGAGAAGTGCGAAGGTACATTCAATTTAATTTATATTGAAAATCTAATTTTAAACATTGTACATTTATCATGCAATGATTATTTTTAATTGTATTTTGATATCATATTTACAAATTCTTTTTCTAATTTTCCATATAAAGGTTTTTCTGGCATATTGGAATCAGAGACATAGATAGATCAATTGGAAATGACGTTGAAACAATAAAAGGGACTCGAAAATTGCATTCAATTCAAACAAAGTCGTCCAGAAATGTGTTTGCATTGGATAAAAGAAAATATTCTTGTTTTTGTGATGTTTGTGTAGACAACACAAAATCCAATGACGTTTGTGAAAACAAAATGTATGTGAACGATTGGAAACATACAGAGCTAAATACAAAGGGAAAAATGTCTATTGCAATGTTTGAAGAAATGCAATCAGAGGAAACTACAATATCATCCAATGGTGATCGAGTTTCTGATCTTGTTAGAGAAGGTAGCATTTGAATTACTTTCTAATGATTTAAAGATCTAGAAATAAATTTAAATATGCATAACTAAATGTTAAATTTATTTTATTGTGCAGGAGATGTTTTTGCTGTAATTGCACCTATTGACAACGATGAAAATGTGAAGTATTATTTGATGCGTTGCACCGAACAAAAAATGAAATTATTACAAGACTATAATGATCACGGATTTCAGTATGACAAAGGGTCTATTATACTGAAAGGTTATTTTTTCAAACAAACTCGTCAAAGTGGAGACTTTGTTTACTTTGAAGACTATGAACTTGATTCCATAAGTTGTCAATATAGTCACTTGGTGTGTGCAGCACGCATAAAGTTGATAGAAGTTCAATCAAAGAAAAAAATCGAAAATTAAGAAATGGAAAATGTCAAAATCCGATCATGAACGGATTATTGAGGATGGAATTCCATTAGAATTTTTTTGAGTGAAGTGTCCAACAATTTATTATCTTTGGATTAAATATGTTATAAAACTTCCAGTACTCAACTAAAAATTGAGTTGCTTATGTTATTTGTGGTTTGCGCATGTTACAAATTGTTTGGGTACAAGCACGTGCTCTAGTATCAACTGAAAGTAGTTTTTCTATACATGTGCATTGATGAAAAATGTTATATATATATATATATATATATATATATATTCTAGAATGAAATTGATTGTTCTTGTATATTAATTTTTCTTGTATATGTTTTCCGACCGTATGGTACAAATTATTTCACTTTATTTTGTAAGGTCAGATTCGGTCCCCATATGGCCTAGCCTCCAAGGGACGAGATAACAAGTGGTTGTCCCCACTTGCCCGAATCTCAGCTTTTAAGTACAATTTTATTGTTTATGACAGGCATCTTACATGATGTCCTAGCCAAGGATAGATTCTCTTTGTTTCAAGTTTTCGGTAAAAGTTGTCACCGAATGACCTACTAGGATATTATAAATACTAGCTTTGTAAGATCATTTGGCATTCAGAAAAATTCGAAAGTCTTAGACTGTAAATCAATTTAAAGTATCATTCACCCTAGGGAGTGTAAAATATTCAATGTAGGTTGGTGACGATGCTCACTCCTAGCTTGAAGCAGCTCCAATGACCAATTCTTTAATGAATTCCAATGCACTAGACCAAAGTTGGTGACCTACTTGGCTTTTCACCCAAGAAATTCCAAGGTACTCTTCTTACCTTTGGCCCCCAAAGCTACAATGGAGTTATAGGAAGGTGAAGAAATTTTTTTTCACTGATAGGAATTTGGTCACTTCCCTAATCTCCCCTTATCAAAAATTTCCTATCTACTACATTATCCAGCATGTACTCAAGATCACTATTTCATAATTAGAATATCACAATATCATAAGTTCTCACAAAAATACATGGAATGCCATTATGACACTCATCTAACAATGGGGAGCTCAAAACCTAGAAAGCTCCTCGTCCCCTTAATAATAATGTGTTTAATTTAGTCTTTTAGGTGAGGATTAGGTGTGAATCTTGTTTTCACATACAAAAATAATAAAACAAAAATAATTAATTGTTTAATTCCATAAATTTGATTATTCACCAAAATACATGTCATATCCACTATTTGTCTCTCCTACAAATTCCCATTATTTTATTAAAATATGATTTTATCTCACCCAACTATCACATGTTCCTAAATTTACTCCTAATTGTTCCCTATGCCCTAAATCTACTCCTAATTGTTCCCTATGCCCTAAATCTACTCCTAATTGTTCCCTATGTTGCTTTTCCCTTACTTATTTTTAGAAAGTTATTTTCCTAGATCCATCATAACTATGGATCTATCAAGCGCCGAGAGGGATCAAATATCTAGAGGTGCAAACCTCTTTTTGAGTGCAAAACTTGAGGAAAGGTTTGCACCTCGAGAGATTTGATCCCTCTCAGCGCTTGATAGATCCGTAGTTAAGATGGATCTAGGTTGGTTTCAGTCGTGTGCAACCAAGGAAAAACTATCGATAATATGAGGAACATATGATTAATTTTATCAATAATATGTAAATACATCTAATATTAATATAACCATTTTAAATATGCTAAATATGTTTGAGATTTATCAAGTCATTTTAATTTTAAATTTTCTTAGTTACCTCAATTTGTTGAGATGAAAAATATTGTAGAATAACTTTAATAATGGAAAATGATCAAATAAATTTTTTGAATGCAAAGTGACAATGTAATAATATTGACTGATAGAATGTGAATAATTAGAATGTAATCAATTACAAATAGCATTTATTGTGATCAATCTTAAACTATTTTCTTCTTCTATTCTTATTGTCACCCTTATTAGTTTTGTCATCTTTTCGTATCGATTATATTAAAAAGAAAGTAAAAATCATAAATCATAAACCATTTAAATATTTAGCTCGAACTCTTGTAGTAAACACCATACCTCAAGTCTCTCTTTCTCTCCAATATTATTAGGTTTAATTATTATAACACAAAAATCTTTCTACATTGTCAATAATTTTTTGCGCTTACACTGAAATCAATGAACACTATTAATCCAATGAATTTACAAGTAATGTACAATCATACATGCAATTATATCAAATTAGAAATCAACATATACAATGAAATCAATGGGGATTGTCTTGTTACAAGTAACATTTCAATTTACCACATGTGCAAATGTAGGTTGAAACCATCCAAAACTTTAAGTTGTAGATTGAAACCATCCAAAACTTTAAGTTTTAAAACACTTTTGATTATATATTGTGCAACATTAAAACATTAAACATTTAAAGTTCATTAAATATCACATGCAAAATGTAGATTGAAACCATCCAAAACTTGAGTTTTAAAAACTTCACATGCCATGCCAATTATAATTCAACTATCCAACAAAAACATTTAACATTAAATATCACATGCCAAATGTAGTTCGGATGACAACATTACTTCACATTCACATGCCAAAAGTACTAAAACCATCCAAAAAATTAAATAAAACAAATTATATAATAACAATGTAATAAAATATGTCCAAAAATTGTAAATCTCACAAGTATCAAACTGTATCAAGTTTAACAAATTTTAAAACCATCTAAATTTTGAAATAAAATCTACTGTAAATCATGTCCATCAAATGGAGGATCTAGCGTCTAGGTCTCAGTCCGCGCCCTATCCTGTGAATAGGAAACCTACATACACAATGCACATGTACTTGAAAATTAAAATTTGAAGTTTTAAAAATGAATGAGAATATATATATCTAGAACTTCATGTAAAAAACAAAATATAACAAAAAAATCATGCAATACCTCGTAAGGTTCCCTCTCCATTTGATGAACAGGTTCTCCCATAAGAACATCTACAGTGGTAAACTGTACAATATACATGTACAATTAAATATATATATATATATATATATATAATTTATATAAATTAAAAACTTTCAAATGAAAATGCACGTGTACATATATAAACTTATTTTCAATAATATTAAAAAAAGGAACTAAAGACAACTTGTTCAAATGTTGTGGATGTTCCTATCTCCGTCGCTAGAGTCCCCGGATTAAAGAAATCTTGTATAGGAACCCAAATTCAAAAAATTTTAAATAACTCAAAATATAGATTTCTATATATATATATATATATATATCTCAATTTTTAATGGAACTTTTTGAGGTAGAATGTATATATATATATATATAACTTTTAAACATAAATTTTAAACTTGTGAAAAATTGTCCATACTTGTGGCTCATCTCCCAATGAAGTAGAAGGTATATCTCCTAAAGAAGAAGAAGGTACCGCCATCCCAAAAACATCAGACGGAATCGGTACCTATTAAAACATTTTATCAAATTATATATATACATACATGTACATGTGTGGCAACAATTATTTATTTTAGAGTCACTTAAAAAGCACTAACATACATGTGCCAACATATCATGATGGTCAGACCCATCTGCATCATTTGAACCGGAGGTCCCGAACGTAATATTAACATTTTCATCACGCATCAGGCCTGAGAACTGCAAATGGTGTTTTAACATATAATCATACATTTTTGTTAGATTAATGTACACATACAAATAAATGTATACATGTACATATACATGTATTTATTACAAATTGTACACATGTATATGTAAAAATAATTTCAAACCCTAAGGTCACTAACACATATCGTTCCGGTGCCCTCTTCCTCATGAAAAATTAGGTCTTGCAGACCATTGCGACAATTTATTGCATATGTTCGGAGATCTTCAACATTCATGTTGTAAATATCCTCATCTGTACGATAAACAAAATTTGCACGTGCATTTTCACGTGCTCTTTGTCGATTTAAACAAAGATCGACTCCACTCAATTCGCTATGAACATTGTCGATCATAACATCTCTTGCTTCTCGACTTATTTGAGAAGTCGCATCCATCTCTGATCGCAGAGTTTCGACTCGAAACGGTCGACTCACCAATGGCGGCTCAGGGCGAGGCAACTCCACATCTCACTTAGCGCCCTTACGTTGATATAATCGACCTCTCCCCGGGCCAAAAAATTCTGAAGGAAGGTCATTGTAGTCGGGTTTCATACCCAAAAAAAATTCTGCATAAAACATTTGTGCAAAATAAACAGGAACCTCATCATTCCATGGAAGCCTTCCAAAGGCCGCAAGATGTCGATCATACAAATAACTAGCTTTGTCTGGGTGCTTGAAATACTACACCTTCAACATTTTTCTTTTTAGCCCTTCCTTATAATTAAACATTGACTTCGCCTCTGCTCTTGTAACTTTTTGTTTTATGTCCTGCCATTTATCGGGACCTATCACTGTTTATTTTCTCTTTCTCATCATTTCTACAAATGAATCAGTCGTTGGCCCCAAATTTCTGTACACCTTTACCATTTCACCCAATGAATGTGTAACTATTTCAAGGCTTTGTCTACTCTCAGCAGGTAGAGACAAAGCCATGAGATCTCTTTGCAATTTTGCATGAAGGCTTTCACACCTTTGTAAGGTGCATTCCGCCATGTTGGTTTCCCATGGTATATCAGTAATCTCAGTCGGATAAGTTGTGCTGGGTTGACAGCCTTCTTCTTGAATGTAGCGACCTGCCCTGCGTCGATTTTGACCACTAGCTCAAACATTTTCGGCCTCTACATCAATATATATAAAATTTCGTATATTAGAAAAAACACGTGTAAAACAATTTGTACAAATTTAATGAAAAAATATTGAAATTGATGGCAACCTTGATGTTGTTGGTTAACATCTTCTCCAACATGACCCTCCTGCGAACCAGAACCAGAATGACGTTGCTGAGAACCAGACCCACAGTGACCCTGTTGAGAACCAGCAGCCGTTGATTGGCCTTCGGAGGAATAAATATCATCCCCTTCCCGCAACCTGCTACCACTCATACCTCGACCAGTTGAACCTTGGCCACACTCCATGGATGGAGTAGACACCCTTCTCATCTTACCTCCTAAAAATTAAAATATGAAACTTTTTAACAACTAATTTCACTCACAAATTTAATAAAATAATCAATTCCATATGCACACACATATATGGAGATTTAAGATTATATTTAAATACCGTGAACATCCTCCGATCCCTGAACCTCCATATGGGATTCGGCTGATCTTCGTCTTTCATCCTCCATGATATATATCTATTGGTCGACATTTACACAAAATAGATTTCAAAAAATCAATTTGTAATTTAGTGTACACAAATTATGTAGAACACAACTTTCAAAACAATAATTGATCATGTGTGAAACTAAATTTAATCGAAAAAGATATTATAAAAATGATAAGTTCACCAAATTGCGCTTTATATGGTGGGAGCACACTTGGTATAAAATTTACTACTTATACACTTTAGTTTGTGGGAGAAATGACACATGTACATAGTTTACCTTAAAGTTGTTGTGTTTCACGGATATTAAAATGAAGAACTTCTATTTAGATCCATTCCAGAGATTGACTGTAGGGGCATTTACTAGATATGTCACCTTTCATAAAAGATGAGATCCAGAGGCTACCTAGCCCTTTACAGACTCTACCTATAGAACTTGTAGAAGTAAACACTAGAGGCATTAACAATATCAAAGAACGTTTTCATGCTCAAACATGGGAATGTGTCTCTTTCCCTACGCTAAAAAATAGTTCAAGGTAGTTAATCTTCATAGACATGTCATCAAGCAAGTCAATGTGATCATCCCCAACTTACTTTTTATGAAATTAGGCTTGGAATCCTCTACAACCTGGTGGATGGATTTGAATGGGAACTAGGTTGAAAGGCCTTTACAAAATACATGCTAGTGAATAACACTTACTAGGTTATGCCAACAAATAAAGTGGGAGAAATGTTTTCTCCTTGAGGTTGTCCAATTGGGTGTGTAATACCAACTTCACCCATTTCCTCACAGGTTTCTCTCTTAGGTTACAAATGTCTTCCACCTTATTAGTTATATATTTTTCAATTTCTCGAGGATTCCTTGATTTTTTTCTCCTACCATCTCCCTCTCTCACTCCCCAAATTATTGTCATCAAACATGCCCCATTGAGGATCTAGAGCAATGTTTGCACCATACTTAGAACTGTCATTGCTGCTAATTGAAATTGGAGTCATGTATACTAGATTGCTTACCTAAGTGGCTCTTACTTGGACAATATCCTAAGATGAGTTTGACATGATGGTCATATGAGGTTGGAAGCTACTTAGTGTAATTTTCCTTAAATCTTCAAAAAAACAGAGCAAAAATGTCATTTTCGATCATTTTTTATTAGCTTCTGCATACAGCAAATGTTATCACAATTTCAACACAATCATGTTCCATGAGCATGAATTATGAATGTCGCAAGCCAAATGGCAAGGAAATTTGCATTCATTTAGGCAAAAGAAGGCTATGACATTAAGGTCCATGCTAGAAAAAATTATGCAAATAAAGTTGCTAAGTCTTGATACTTACCATGTGTTTCAAATCCATAATGAAGGTTGGCTTTGAGAGTGTCCTCTCAAAGCCCTGTCTTGAGATGAAATTTAATTCAATGTCTCTTAGAGTTTCAAGGTGGAATTGATAGAAACATTTGATTTCTTTACCATAAATGGGAAGACAAGACGTCACAAGATTTTGGGAAGGTCCACTCTTGAGCGAGAGCCTCATGATTACAACCTAATCATGAGAATCAAATGGGAGTGCATCCTTATTTTGAAAACAAATAGGATTCTAAGCTACCTAGAGCATCATTACTTTTTAGGGTTGCTTGTCTCCCATAAGGATTCATAGGAAAATAATTGTGTTGATTGTCTAGATATATATGTATGTGCGTGTTTCATTATGTTCTTTATTTCTTACGTTGTGTTTCATTTTGTTTTATATTTCTTACATTTCTGCCCTCCTATTTTTCTTTCCACTCAAGGTTTATAAAATAACATGAGAAGCAACATGAGACTTGGAACAATCATTTTCATTATCTAAGAATGACTTAAAATGACCTTGTATGTCTTCTCATTTTAGAGCTAAAATTTTTAGGAAGGATTTAAGTATCCACCTTTCAAGAATCACTAGAAGAGGTTGATAAAGAATATAGGAAGACAAAAAACTAACCAATGGTGTACTAAATGTATTTCTTGGGAGGTAGATTGGCATATGGACTTTTGGTAGCTAGAAATTTTCCAAATAAGTGAATGTATTTGAAAACCAAACCTCTAGTTTATTTTGGCTTAGACAAGGTCTAGAATTTGAAAAGTGAATTCCCTCTTTCTTCCTCTTACATGTCCAATGATCGGAATCTGGATTGAGGGAAAAAAATTTCCTAAATAAAAATTTTGCATTTTATTTGTACACATGAGTTTTTAAAAGCTAATTAACTCATAAATTTCTCACAAAATACACTTAAAGCTTGACACAAACCCCTTCCCAATTGGCTAACTTTAGACGATCCTAAACACATTTTTATTTAACTAATGATGGAGATAGCCCAATAAAACTAGTTTGTCCATATTCAAATCAAGTTGGTATCAAAGTACAATTTAGCTCATTTTAGTCAAGGTTAGTTAGAAGAATTAGCTATTGGTTTCTGTCTTCAATTTCCTCTCAAAATGAATGTGTACGTGCTTTTGAAAGACACACTAGAGGAATCCTCTATAACCTGGTGGATGGAGTTGAATAGAAACTAGGTCAAGGCCTTGAAAAAATACATGCTAGTGAATAACACTTACTAGGTTATGCCAACAAATAAAGTGGGAGAAATTTTTTCTCCTCGAGGTTGTCCAATTGGGTGTGTAATACCAACTTCAACCATTTCCTCACAGGTTTCTCTCTTAGGTTACAGATGTCTTCCACCTTATTCTAGTTATATATTTTTCAATTTCTCGTGGATTCCTTGAATTTTTTCTCCTACCATCTCCCTCTCTCACTCCCAAAATTATTGTCATCAAACATGCCCCATTGAGGATCTGGAGCAATGTTTGCACCATACTTAGAGAACTGTCATTGCTGCTAATTGAAATTGGAGTCATGTATACTAGATTGCTTGCTTAAGTGGCTCTTACTTGGACAATATCCTGAGATGAGTTTGACATGATGGTCATATGAAGTTGGAAGCTACTTGGTGTAATTTTCCTTAAATCTTCAAAAAAACAGAGCAAAAATGTCAATTTCGATCATTTTTTATTAGCTTCTGCATACAACAGATGTTATCACAATTGCAACACAATCATGTTCCATGAGCATGAATTATGAATGTCGCAAGCCAAATTTCAAGGAAATTTGCTTTCATTTTAGGCAAAAGAAGGCTATGACATTAAGGTCCATGCTAGAAAAAATTATGCAAATAAGGTTGCTAAGTCTTGATACATTAAGGTCCATGCTAGAAGAATTAGCTATTGGTTTCTGTCTTCAATTTCCTCTCAAAATGAATGTGTACATGATTTTGAGAGACACACTAGAGGAATAAAGTCCAAATTTTTGATGAAAATGTGCTATGAAAGTAAAGGGTTAAAGGAAAACATGTACAAGGCATAGTTGAGCCAAATGTTGTTGAGGAAGGGCCTAATTATTTGGGTCTTAACCATGGAAAACATGATGGAGAATGCTCCAAAGCCAAGGAGGCACATGAAGCTATTCCAAGAAGGAATTTTATTTCGTGTTCATTACCTCAAGCTTCAAAAGTTTGTGTTCATGATGAATGGAAAAGTTTGACACCCACTTTGCAAGAAGATTTTAATAAACATGCAACTAATGAGAATGTAAAAGAAGAGGATGTTGAAAGCTCTATCTAGTCATTGTTCATTCATTGCTAGTATTCAGAGGAGAGCCACTGCCTCATCAAATTCACCTCCTCAAGAAGGCCACAATGGTGAATGTTCAAGGTATAAATTTTCCTTCAATCAAATTGCTTTTGATTATGATAAACATGGTAAATATTCACATAAGATATATAAAAGAACTTGCACATGTTCCTTTTGTGGTTTGAATAATCATAATGCTTATAGATGTTGGAAGAAGGTATCCATGCACATTGAAACTTTTTAAATAAATGAGGCAAAAACTCAAAGGCCCATTGGACAAGGAAAATGATGTTGAAAATAAGATGCAATTGTTTATTACTCATTGCCATAAGAAAGGTCACCTTGTGGACAAGTGTTGGACTTTGTATCCAACAATTCATCCACAACATTTGAAGGAGGTGGAAAGAGATAACGACAATAATGGAAAAGAAGATTCCATAATCGATGAAGGTCAAGATGATTCACATGATGAAGTGCAGCTAAAAGATGCGCCATTGAAATGGTTTGCTAACAGATGGTTAGATTTCTTATCCAATTAAGGCATTGCATGTATTTTGATGTTTCATGAATTTCTTTACAAATTCAAAGTATGGTGCATGTTGCATGAAGCAAGACGTTGAAAGTAGAGTTACGTTGACACACTTAAATGCAACAAATATGGAAATTTGTACATGAGCTCTATTATTTGACTTGAGAGTCAATTGTTTGAAGAGGCATGTTGTGAACTTGTTTTTGGTTGAAGGTTTTGTACACCAATATGTAAGAGTACATGGAGATATTCACATGATGTGAATTTTTTTTCTTTGAAGGAGAAAAATGATATATGTCAGCGAGCTATGTTTCTTGCATGATGTGTTTTCAGTTTGATGGTTTTGTTTGTGACAAGACATCAAAAGATTTTGGGAAGGTCCACTCTTGAGCGAGAGCCTCATGATTACAACCTAATCATGAGAATAAAATGGGAGTGCATCCTTATTTTGAAAACAAATAGGATTCTGAGCTACCTAGGACTCAAACCATTATTTTTAAATTTGAAATATCATGGTGTGTTGTTTCAATGCCTAAATCCACAACCCTAACATAAATTTTTTTATTCCTTTTTTGCAAGATTTAGTTGGTTATATTAAAAGTCAGTTGAATTTAAAATTCTTGGCTTAGTGGCATGAACCAAACATATTGTACATGTATTAAATTCAAGGAATTTCACTCTCCCAATCATTTCTAAATCACCCATATCACCAAGAAAACATGTTTTAAAAGAACATACTTTGGTATGGGAAAGACCTTCGATTTCAAATATTATAAGAAGGTTTTTGATATGGTTGAGAGAATGTGGAAAATAGAATCCATAAACAAATTATTTTTCAAAAATTATTACTTTCAAAGTATCAACAAGGAACATGTACAAGGGTGTTCAATGAATTAACGCTATTTATTTAAATTCCATTATGTATATCTTACTCATAATTTTAACAAATTATTAAATAATGATCTATATTGGATAATTATATTATTTGTCATATATTTTGATGCTTATAGAGTGAAAAAACTTAAAGAATCAACTTGTAGGGTCATTTTAATGGTGGGTGGAGAATTGGGGTCTAAAACCTTTTGGAGTCATTTTGAGGCATTAAATGACATTTCTAGGGGTCAAACGATTATCCCTTGTGCCAAAATCTTGACCATTATTCTACACTTAAAGACATATCCAATGGTGCAAGAAAAACATCAAACGAAGTTCATTCAAAATTTATGCCTTTAGTAAGTTGAACTATCATGTTGACCACCATGGTACGAGAGAATGACATCTTAGCCCCATTACTCATGCATGGCAAGCTAGCTACATGTGGAATTTTAACAAGACTCTAAAGGGTCTAAAATCACAAAACCTCATTAATGGTTGACAGAGTCAAATCTTACACCTAGTTGGCTATCACACTAGGTTAAATACTTGGCCACTAGGAGGAATAAGAGTTCCATTTTGTGTTATTGTATTTTGTTCCATAGTTGAAAATACAACTAGGAGTGTGAAGTTAGAGAGAAAAAATGTATGAAGTTAAGTTTTTATAGCAACCTTACATGCTAAAAGTCTTAGCTAACTCTAGAGAGATTACCTCTTTCTTTGTACTCACATATTTTCCATACCATGAAAGAGAGAGTAGAGCATGTTTACATTTTAGTGTTGTTTTTCTCCCATAAGGATTTCCTAGGGAAAAAGGAGTCAAAAGCATCATTACTTTTTAGGGTTGCTTGTCTCCCATATAAGGATTTCCTAGGAAAATAATTGTGTTGATTGTCTAGAGATATTTATGTGTGTGTTTCATTATGTTCTCTATTTCTTACGTTGTGTTTCATTATGTTTTATATTTCTTACATTTTTGCCCTCCTATTTTTCTTTCCAATCAAGGTTTATAAAATAACATGAGAAGCAACATGAGACTTGGAACAATCATTTTCATTATCTATATGGAAGGCAAGAAGGATTATATCCCTTTAAGCTTAAGCTTATGTAGTTTGTCAATTTTTATCATATATTTTTTGGTAAGGGTAAATGTTTTTTTTATCTATAGTACAAGTCATGAGTTCCCCAATTTTACCTCATGTAAAGAATGATTCTAGGATTACTACAATTTGTACTTGGTTTTTTATTGTGATGATGCCCTGTATCAATCACTTGGCCATCTCTTGATGGGTAGTTAAATCTTTATAACAATACTTAATTAAAATTTATATCTATTTGTATTATGTGAAATTATGTAAAAAATTGTATACTACTTTTCATAAAATTGGGTTGAGTTTATCATATATTTCAATGAAAGTTGATTAAATATGTTTTCTTTAAAAGGATCTAACAATTTTGGTAAGGTATGAATTTTCAATTTTGTGTGGCTCTCTATCAACCTTCACTTTCTCATTTCTAGAAAAAATCTACTTTCTCATTCGTATACCCACTTTCTATTCAAATGCATGAGTTTTGAACTCTCAGTAACTATGTTTTTCCACGCAGGAAAATTATGTCACATTTTATACCAACTCTAAATATTATTTTGAAGTTTGAATTATTGTTATTCTTTTATATAATTTAACATTAGATATAAGTTTAAATTGAAAGCTACTTAGATGAAATATAGCTTAGATATGGCATTTGCAAATTATTATCTATTTATTGAACTAAAGGACATAATTATTACACGTTTAATTTACATTCAAATGCTTCTTTGATTTATCTCCTATAGCTTAATGTAATGCAAGATATATAATTTAAGTTTAAGGCCCATGAGATAAATATGACTTCTATGTGACATTTTGTATTGAATCATCTATTTGTTGTGTTATATGAACATAATTGGTACGCATATCTAATTTGTATTACTAATATGTCATGTCATGCTTCTTTAATTTATCTTTTATAGATGACCAGAGCATCCCTTTTTAATCTATCCCCTTTGACTTCGGATATGTGGGTAATACTCATCCGAATATTTTTCTATCATAAAGCAATGAGTAAAATTGTATTCCATTTGTGTCAATGTTAAGGTTAAGCACATGGATTAAAGTTTTATATAAGATACATTGCCATGGTGTACATTTATATCTAAAGAGTCCAAAACCTCATTCAAGACCATATGTTTTGTTGGTGTAGTTTGATTGGTTATATTGCATTGCTTTTGCAGTTGTTGCTGTGGGCCTCACCATCTAGTGATTTTAGGTAAAAAAATTATTTACATGGAATTTTTATGTATCCTATAATGTTTATTATTTATCACTACTAGCCTTGGTGATTTAGTTGTTTGTTTTCATGCTATTTGGTTACCCATATTTAATAGTTGTTCATGTTTAATTCATTGTTAAGGCTTTTTATTGGCCTATCAGGATGTATTTTTCTCAAATCCATAATGGCTAAAAGAATGAAATTTATCTATGAAAAAGAGAGGTCATATGGAAAACAAATTGTTTGCAAGTGTTATTTTGAACCCATAGAACTTGCAACCCCAATATGGATACAATACTAAGTAATACATAGCCTCCTCATCTAACCTAGTCAGGGATTTGCAATACTATATTTGAGTTGGCTAGCTCCATTTCAAGATATTATAATGTTAGATTATTATTTCTATAGATTTTGATTATGGTATTAAAATGTTACAAAAAACTGGAAACTACAAATAATATTATTCGAGATATATGTAAAAAGGACATGGTAGAGAAAATCAAACAATATTAAACTTTTCATAAATAGTTTCTAGATATAAAAACATTTTCTAATTTTTATTTTAAATTCCAAGGCTTAAAGAAATAATTTTTCTAATAATTTTTTTTAATTAATAAATAAAAAATAAGCATTTTCAATCAAAATCACATCCAACATATAATAAAAATAATAAAAACAATTTAAAACTTCATACACTGACATTACTATATGGTAAAGAGCATAAAAATATACAAGCATAAAATCCTTTTATATAATAATGGAGAGCTTCAAATATACAAGAAAAAAAATCTTTCAGTTTTAAACAATCATATTTTAAACAATTAAAACTTGGAGAAAATCATTTGTTTTTGAATTTCAATTATATAAAAAATTAGTCAAATATTTCAAATCTGTTTTTTGGCTAGTTGCAGAGTGTAGGTGCAGTTCTAGCTAGAGAGAGACTCCAAGAAGGGGTTTCAAGACAGAGCAAGTTTCCAACATTCCAGTCAAGAAGGGAGGCAAATATTTCCAATGAAAGATGTTGTCTGTGTTTTCTTTAGTACTCAATCGAGCCTGTATTAACCTGCAAGCGAGCCTGATGTTTCTTATATAATCACAAGGATTATTAAAAATATTGCTGCAATTTCCTCAACGGACTTGACAGTCCTCAATATAAATGGTATCCACATGCTCTTTTTTTGGACGTGGTAGATAGTAATGGTTTTCAAACGAGCCTAATGTCTTTTCAAGCGAGCCTGTACTCACTTGTATGATGTTCCATAGGGGTTCGTTTTTTTACTAGACTATTATCCGCACAACAAGCTTGTCAATTGCATACTGCTCATTGTTGCTGATCAAAAGATGCTCTCCAGTACTCAATATGAATGGTACCCACAAGGCTCTATTTTTTTTTGGACGTGGTAGATTGTTACGGCCAGCAGGCGAGCCTAATATATCTAAAATAGTGATACTGCGTAGACTGTTAGAGCAGCAGGCGAGCCTAATATTTGGTAGACTGTTTCGCATCCTCTACACTTGCCGTTGCCTGAAAGGCTTGCAAAAGTGGTGTATTTTCAAGGCCTCATGTACAGAGAAACATCATACCATTTGGGCTAAGGTGGGGTATCTTCTCTTTGTCGGCCAAATTTGTGGAGTTAACTAGAACGCATTTTTGGGCACTATTTTTAACACTAATAACAAAAAAAAATAACATTACATGGTTCAAAAGTGAGATTATTTAGAGGGAATTAAAGCCCAATGGAAAAGGATGTCAGGGATAATTTAATAGTCCTCTCAATTTTGACCCTTCTGGAAAACAAATCGCAGACTTTTTGCACCTCCATTATCCCTTAAGAAGGGATAAGAAGGGATATTTTGAGTATAAGAAAAAGTAAAAAATTTATGAAGCATAGTATCACTGTTAAGCGAAACTCATAGCCTACATCTGTATAAGATATATAAAGGTATTCTCTATACTAGTGCATAAGGTACTAGCATAATTATCGTGAAAGTGAAAGATAGAAAAGAAGGAACCTATTTCTCCTCTTGTTATGAGCATAAACACATTTCAAAAGACTGAATTTGAGCCTTACCCGCGCGGATGGCAGGAGAAATAGGGCGGCAACAGGAGCACCAGGGCATCGGCAGCAGCAATAGCGTGAACAAGATAAACCGCAATAACAACGCACGAACAATGAAACAGTAAACCATAAACATTCGCGGGCGATTTATTTATAGAAAATAGTTCAGTCGAACTATTTTAAAAGTAAAAGTTCGGCTGAACTTTAATTGCCGGTTTTCCAAACTCCGGAAAAAATTATGCTTTCCAGCACCGTCAGTGTGCCGTCACTGTAAACGGAATCTAGATTTCGGCCGAACTTTATAAGAAATTTCGACCGAACTTTGTAATAGTTCGGCCGAACTTGTAAAAATTTTCGGCCGAACTATTGTTGGAAAAAAATTTCGGGCCCCGATTCTCACAAAAGTGTAACCCAGCTTCACGTTTCCACCCTTGAATGATGTTCTTGTCATACACCTTTAAATCTTCATATTCCCATGTGAAAACATCAGCAAATTCAGAAAGTAATTTAACATATTCAACCTTTACCTCAGGAGATAAGGATTTGGATAGTTTAACCATCTTTTGTTTGTTGGTTGTCCTAATGTTTACATCTTCAACACCCGTTTTTGCAGGCACCAATGTAGGCTTCCTTGCTACGTCATATTGGTCAAACAACTCTTCCAAAGGTATGAGACCTTTAAGAATATTGTTGTCTTCCAGCTATAGTATATCCATCTAAGTTTCTTCTATATCCTGGTCATCTTTCTCACAAATTTGATATATGGAACAATTATCAAATTCTTCTTCACCTTGGAGAAAGTTATTTATCTGCTTATCATCCCATAAAACTTGCTAATACTACAAGTTATCGAGAACATTAGGCATGTTTTTCACATGAATCTCAAACTTCTTTTTTGAAAAGATGGGGATCTTAAAATTGCTTGCAACTTTAGCCAATGAATCTGCCATGATATTTTGATTCCTTGGCACCACTATAAGTATACATTCCTAAAAAAAATTCAAAATATCTAGTACCACATTCCTATATTGTCTCATTCAAGGATGGTTACATTGATATTTACCTTTAAATTGCTTGATCAAAAGTTTTGAATCACCATACACAGTAATCCTTCTTACTCCTATTTTCTTCCATTTATTTAGCCCAGTAATCATAGCTTCATACTCCGCTTCATTATTAGTGCAATCAAAAGCTAACTTGTAAGAGCACAATCTAACATTTGTAGGGACCTTATTCTGCTGATGAAAAGGGTTGCGGACCCAAATTCCAATGCCTACCCCTTCTTTCCCTAGGGCACCATCAAATTCCATGGACCATAGACCATTCTCATCCTCCAAGTGCTGAAACTCTGATTTATGTTTTGGATCAATTTTTTGAATTGTCTCTTCATGCTTTTCCAGACTTTCTTCCACTTTATCCAATGGTTGTTCTGAAATTTTCACTGCTTCCTCTCATTATTGTTCTGATGAGCTAGTTTTTATAACTTATCTAATGCAATTATGGATCTCTGGAACATCCTCTAAATATACTAGTTGGATATCTACATCATTTAAGACACTATCATTAAACAAAATAAATGACTCTAAATCTGTATGTACAACATTTATCGGATGCTTGTTAGGCTTTTCTTTTCTTTTGATCATATATTTCATCTTGGTTTCACGGTACAATTTTCTCAATTGCCTGAAAACAGGGATAGTTGCATAAGAAAAGTCTAATTGCAATGTGCCTTGTAATTTTTCCCCCCAGGATCTTAACAACAACATGCCAAACCGTGGTGGTATTTCAACTACCACCACATCTATTAGAACATTCTTTGTTGGAATCTTCTCTAGGGAGACTACCAAATCGTTAATAAGTCCAACACAATGGACTCTGCCTGAATCAAAGGAGTATAAGTCATGGTAGGGATGAGTAATGTCAAGGCCCAACTTCTCCACTATGGATTTTGGAATTAGATTGTGGGAGGCTCTGGAGTCTAACATGGAATTATGTAAAATGCACTGGTGAATTCTTAGACTCAAGTAAAAAGGAGGAACCTCGCTATCTTCTAATTGATCATCAATAGAAGGACCAAAAATGAGTTCGGGTTGATCATATTTGACATTTACCATGTTGGACAAAGGATCTACTTTAAGCATCTTGGAAACATGGGACTTATGTTGGTTATTCTTAACAATCTCGGTTAAAGGAATAAACACTTTTAAATTTGAAATTTCTATTTCTAGACTGAAAGGAGTGGTTTTTTCTACCTCTTTAATGACAATGTCTTATTGTCTAGCATGGTCCTTTGATGGAACTTCTTTATTCTAATTTTCCTTCTCCTTATTTTTTGAAATTATGGATGGTTGATTTACCTTATTCAGATTTGTGACCACAAGCTCTTTTCCCTTACTCTAATTTCTTGGAGGATTATTCCTTGTTTGAGTGTCTTTCTATTGAGATGCTCTCTTCTTAATGGGATTAACTGGCACATCTCTGCTCCTTAATGACAACTAACTTTTTTGAACTAAGTGCATTCAAATACCCCTATTGGTAATCATCTGATTCAGTCTCCAATTCATGATCATTGGCAAGGATAAAATATTCATCTTTATGTTGATATTTATTTTAAAAATATTCCTCATCTTCGGTCAAAAAAATAGGCAGATCATCAGCTTTGAAAAGGATATTTTCCTCAACAATAGTGTCTTCATATTCTTCTTCTCCATGAGAATAGTTCTGCTGCAGGGGAGTCCTAATTTGATGTTGTTGTTGTGGTGGTTGCTCAGGAGCTTGTTGTTCTCTCTACTTGATCCGTAACTGAGGCTGTTATTGGCCTCTATAGTTAGGATTTTTTACCTCAGGCTATCTCTCAGTGACGGACATCCTTTCAATCATCCTTTCAATAGTCCTTGTAAATGTATCCATCTTAGCATCAGAATATGAGGTGGATGGTTCATCTTTAATAGTAACTCTTCTCCCATTCCTAACTCTAGCTCTCTTCATCAGCAGATTTGCTTCAACGTTGATCGCGTTCTTTTTCATATCCTCCAGTGTAGATGGATTTATTTTCCTTAATTGGTAAGCCATGTTAGGATCAAATGCATCTGGATAACATATGAGAGCTAAGCCTGGAGGAGGCTTGATCTCAACAGGAATTTCATTATAAATTCTATTGAAGCAAGTAGTGAAATTCTATTGTTGGGAAAAATACTGAGAGGGGGGGTGAATCAGTATTTATAACTCACCGTAAAATTTTACTTTTCTTTATTTATTTCCATACATGACTTTAATGAACCATCTAGCGTATACACGCAACTATCTTTAAGAAAACTTGTGTATGTCCAGAGATATTAATATGCAAATAATTCCTTAATTATATCAGTGCATCATTCATTCTTCATATGTTTAGTAAGAAGTAAGCATGTGCAGTAAGAAAAGAATAAATCATCACACATAAGAAACACACATGAACACTAGGATTTAAGGTGGAAACCCAAGTCGAGAGAAAACCACCATTGTTTTCTTCTTTGTCTTCAATATTTATTATAAAGAAAACTACTTAAAATATTGTAATGGTGAAGACTCATATCAACACACAGGTACCCACGTGTAGAAGGTTGTAGCCTTCTCTCGTTCTATAGCTTCTACTGGAAGGGAGCTCCAACCCCCTAATCTCTTTTATCAGCTACCACTGGAAGGGAGCTATGACCCCCTGCTTCTCTTTTACCAACCACTCCTGGAAGGGAGCTGCTCCCCCTAATCTCGTTTACCAGAAACCACTGGAAGGGAGCTTCGAACCCCTCATAAAGGCTCCAACCCTCAGCACCACTGTGGACCATGTTTCATCAATTTTCACATTAGATCCAATAGCTTCCACACAACACACCTTGTATGCCCCTTTTCATCAGATTTTCAGACTAGACCCACTCCACACATTAAAGCTCAAAGAACATACATCAAACTGAAAATCATACCCTTATCAAATCATTCACTTAATCATCAATCGACCAACCAACAACTGATCTTTGATCATAATCAACTAGCAGCATAATTAGTATTCAAATGACCCAGATCTATATGAAGACATCATTGATAGAGAGTAGTAAAACAACAAAACATATCAGAAATTTCCTTCTACACACTTCAGAAAAACCCTAGATCCCATACGCGCTTTTTCTTAACTGAACCTGCATATATATGCTCTTTTATAAAGACAAACCTATGTATATATCTGCAACTATTCCAGGACTGCATAATTCTTCAGAATAAATAATCAGCTTAGATCTTACCCTTCACTTCAGCAAACTTTCGCTAGATCACAGATTTAGACATTTCATAAACAGATCTAGAAAATACATAGTCATTTCAAGTCTAGAGATCCTGGTCTATCATTTTATTCATAGGTGCATTATTACTTCAGATCTGTCAACAAGTTGTGGTCCATTCCATGCAGATATACTTCAGAGTGAAGTATTCATTCAATACCCAAACACATGCACACCCATGCACTATGATCTTCCTCTCCTTATATAGGTTTAGCCTTTACCAATACCATGAGCCAAAACCATAAAAGTGTCGATGGTATTCTTGGAAGGAATCAAATAGATGACACAGTGCTCAATATTGTGGGCTAATACCATGGTAATGCCTCCTAGTATCATAATTTTAGATTACAAAAGGTATACGTGACTTGGCTTCTTCGTACCCGCATGTATACACAACTTATCTTCATAAAAATTGTGTATACATTGTGACATATTATATTTATCATTTTTCTTATCCTAATTGGAATGCCTTTCTCTGTTAGTTCTAAACTGACCTGTAGATACATCATGTTTACATATTTAACAAATAGGTTTCTTATCAAAAGGAAACTCATCAAGTAGGTTTACATCAAGGAAAACTTCATCAAGTAGATTTCCATCAAGGACAACATATTGCATCATATTGCCAACATGGAGGAGGCTTGATCTCAATGGGAATTGCATTATAAATTCTATTGAAGCGAGTAGTGAAATATTGGATTGATTCATTGAGATTTATTTTAATGTTCTCATATTCAGCAAGAAAATGTAAGTGATTTTTCTTTACTTCCCACCGGGCTATAAACAAATCAATGAGTTGCTCTAGAGTGGCAATGGAATTATTAGTTAAGGACCTAAAACAAACTTTGAAATTTCCAGAGAAAATCTGGGCTTTGCATTGTCAGCATCAACTTCCTCCAAGTCTATGAAGTCAGTGACCTTAACAATATGTTGTCTTGCAGATATGGTAGAGTTTACATCAAACAAGGGGGTTCTTTGGCCATAACCCTGAGGTAAGTCATTCAATTGGGCAAGTAAGATAAGTGGGGAAAATATTTCCATGATTCCTTTTGAGTGAAGTGATGGATTGACAATAGGAGGGATTGGCTAAATAGGTAATGGAACTACAGTTTTAGGTATTGAAGTAGCAGGTATGAATGATGAGGTCAAAGGTGCAGATGAAAAAATTACAATTGATTGAGTTTGATTTTGATTTGAGACAGAAATTTTTTCTTGATGGTAGAATTGGATCCAATCTTTGATGTCAAGGTCATATTCGAGCTTAATCTCTTCGAAAAACCAATATTTCAAAGGACTAAGGTCTAATTCAGAAAATTACTTGACTTCAAATAGTATTAAAGGATTGAATACTATGTCGGATAAAGTGGTTTCAGACTTGGATTTAAATAATTATAATTCAAATTTCATATCATAAGGTATATCTTCAAGAGAAAGTAGTATATCAGGTAGAGAAACAGATCTTACCTGTGGAACTATTCCTTACTGAATGTTTAGAGTTTGATATCTATGCCTTCAAAAAAAATTCTCTAAATCATCTATTGGATCAGCTGGATCTCGGGATTTTCTCTGGTATACCTTCTCGAAGCCAGCTCTACAATCTTGGCACTGCAATTATTTAATAAGCCTTTCTGAAACTTAACCCTTTCATCCAAAGGATAAAATTCCAATGTTTCTTGACATACACCCAGGGAAAATAAATCTTTCGTTCCTTGGAAATAATGCCAATTGTTATCACCACTACAAGGAAAATACCCTCTAGCGGAGGTTATAAAGGAGGTTTTTAGTGTTATAAAATTGGCCAAAATTGTCAAAAAAGCATTTGCTACAACATCTGTTTATGGTTATAGAGGTTTTGGTGGAGCTTTTAACGGAAATTCAACACAACTGAAAAAAATGGACGGCCAGAGGTTATTACAGATGTTTTTTTCATCGGTACGCTACTAAGGCTTCAATGCACCGATGCGTGTCATCTAGAAGGTGGCCCGGGGCAGTCGAAGGTACATGCATCGGGTCGTCAAGGTATAAAACCGCACCAAGCGCAGTGTTGGTGATACAATGCACGGGGTCATTCTAATTGGTCTTGGGATTTTTGCGATGCCATAGGTCATCTCAACGCACCGATACGTATACTTATAGAAATGAATTGGTGCGTCATATCATACAAATGCACCGAGATTTATAGTTGGTATTGGTATTTGTGTGGTGCCCATAGGTCGTACAAATGCACTTTTGCGTAGTCTCACATAAACACACCGGTGTGCAGTATCGCATCGGTATTTTTAATTGGTTTTGGTATTTTTCCGGTGCCCATAGGTCGTAGAAATGCACCGGTGCGCTGCATCATACAAACGCACCGACGTAGAGTAACCGACACGCACCGATGTTCATTTTGTATTTTTTAGAAACATCGACCTGTGACAGTGCAATTATTGTGATTTTTTAAAATTCATTATTCATCAAAAGTCGACACATCTTATAACAGTATTCATATTAATTAAATTTTTATTAATGCATTTGAATGTGATGTTTTGATTAATTTGTCATATCATATCATAATTATTGTGATTTTTTAAAATTCATTATTCATCAAAAGTCGACACATATATATCTTATAACAGTATTCATATGAATTAATTTTTTATTAGTGCATTTGAATGTGATGTTTTGATTAATTTGTTATATCATACCATCAAATTTCACATCTCTTCATTATAATATTTAATCATCCATAAATTTAATCAGTGATGTTACATTTCACAGCGACAATGGAGAACGTAATAGAATAAATTAAAACATATTTTATTATATGTATATATATATATATATATATATATATATATATATATATATATATATAGAGAGAGAGAGAGAGAGAGAGATACATATATAGATATAGATGAATAAGACAGTCTTTGTCATACAAAATGGGACAATTATTGGTATCCCTTTGTCTTTCAATTGGGACACTAAGTCTGTTACATTAAACAAATGTCTGATTTCATAGAAAAATATTTTAAAAAATATAATGCCTTGCTTTGATATCCAAACATAGTGATCATCATTCTTCTCTTGAACTGTTGTCACTGCTAGAGCTACTTCCATGACTTGGGTTATTTTCGAGAATTTTTTGTTCACAGTGTTCATTGTTTTCTTCTTCTTCACCTTCCATCTACAAACATAAAAATAAACTGAAATGGGTGTATATACATTGGTGAGAATAATGAAAATTGCAACATTAAATAATATACATCAATGTAAATCAAAAATAAATGACGTACCATAACAACAATTGACTCATAAACTATACACATTCTTTCAAAACCATGTACCATGCCATCTTTCAATATTTCATCTGTTGGCGCAGTTCCATACTTTGTTTTGTGCAAGTTTTATACCCCATAACAAATCATATATTTAATATAAAATATTTTTTTGTTCTATTAATTATAGACGGAGCTAAGTAAAACAAGATCGATAGATGCTTACAAATTCCACAATTAATTTCTGATATGCCAACATATAATCACAACCCATATTTAACCCAATTTTAATCAATTCGTCTAATGGTTCTTCTTTGTATGCTAGCACCTGTTTGAAGACATTCAATGATGATTTTTGTAAAACAGCTTAAAGAATACAAAAATGAAATCTAGTTAAGTTGTTATAAGGAAGTAACAATTACTCACAAACTTAGATATCAACCCTTTTCTTCCTTTTCGTCCCGTTTTATTTGTTGAATGGGTTCCATTTTCTTTTCTTTTCTTTGCTACAAGAAAATACTTGAAAATTAATATTTAATTCTAAATTGTTTATTTATTATACCTAATGATCGAAAAATTCAATGATTACATATTAAATTTGAAGCACATTGTTGTTGAAATGGCTCCTCCTGTATGCAATTTTGTCCATTTCTTTGACCATCTCCTTGTACACCTTTTTGGACATTCCTACTGGCATATTTCTGATATCAGCTCATTCATATTTTGAGATTTTCATAATCTTCCTAAAAATGTAACATGACAATAAAATATTTAAGTTTTATATTGATATATGAAAAGTAAATACAACAAAAGTGATATTTATGAATAATTCTAGACAAACATTTAAAGGAATATTAGTTTTTCATTCCTTATTTTTTGTTGTTGTACATGTTTGCTATTAAAATTATGACATGTCTCATTGACCAATTCTTTGGAAACTCTTCCTGTAGTTCAGATAAAATTTGGTCCTTGGAATCATTGGATTGATTTTTGTATTATAAGTGGAAAGAACGCCTATACTTTCATTCCACTAGATCCCTCAAACCTTTGTAAAAATTTTTCCCCCTTTCGTCAACATCTAGCACCACTCCTGAAGAGCTAAGGAGAAATTCATTTTCATTTGCATGTTATATTTTTTTCCTTTTCTTAGAACAACATTCATTTTTTGATTTGTTGGTCCTTGTAGAACATTAAATAGATGTGAATTAATAGATTGTTTAACACATGTTATCTAATAATTTTAAGTATATTATTAATGAAACTTAAAAAAAGAAACTCATATTGGATCGATAGTATTTTTTCATTCACCTGATTCATCCTTTTGCAATTTTTCCATCAAGATTTTATGCTCTTCTGGTCCTAGATCAGAAATAATCTTATCAAGCTTCTTCATTTTGTGGCTCTGCAAGATACACAGTAAACAATACTTATTATTTAAACTTCATATTGTTCAAAAATAGTATTTTTTGTAAATAATTTACAAAGAACTTGCCTTTTTTTCTTTTCTTGATATGTTATCAGTATTTTTGTTACTTGATCTCTTGTTAGTAATTTCTTTATCAATTTGACACCTGTACCATATCATTCATTAATATATTTATAAACAAACTGTCAACTTTTCAGGTAATTTTTTTTTTCAAGAAACCGGTGCGCCATTCATGGTGTACGCACTGATGTTGGTGCGTGGGGGTCTTATAAATGCACCGCAAAAACAGTATAATAGACATTAAAATGCTATATGTCAACAAGGAGCACCGGTGCGTTGCATGTTAACCACCACATCGATTAACATAGAGAAAATAATAAAAATCGTCCAGTGTTAGTTTTTGTAGCATAAATGCCCCGCGCAAGCAAGGGACCACCATACGGTGCTCTCTGTCAACTAGGAGACCCGGTGCAGTGCGTTATATGTTACATGGTGCACTAATTAACACAATAAAACATTTTTTTGTGAAACAACACGTTCGCGGTGCGCCATAATGAAATAGCGCACCGGTGCCCTATTTTACATATGGCACACTCATTAAAAAAAAATGTTTTTAAAATTTTTATTACATAGTACTTTCGTGGTACGTTGGGATAATATAGCGCACCGATGCGCTCAGTTACGCAGGACACACCGATTAAAATATATATATATATATATATATATATTCATGCAAGGGTCGACATGGATTGGGTTCCGACTATGCAAGTGGGTCCCACAGGTTGGATGTCATGAGCCTATATGTAGCAGTATTAAAAACCCTATAAATCTAAAATGAAAAAAAACCCTAATTCTAAAATCACATAAACCGGGAAAGTAGAAACAAAAATAATGAAGGGTTTAGGGTAAAAATGGATTTTTTTTTTTTGTTTATGAAAATGAAAAATAAATTGAAATTTTTTTCTTACTTCGTAATTTTTTTTTCAAAAAAAGTAAAAAAAAAATCAAATTTAATCAGGAGATTGTTTGAAATTCTATGTTACAAGGTTTGAATCACCAGAGGTTTGGAATTCTTATTGTTTGAATACTTCTGTTCGAACGTATTTCGCTGCTCCACAGTGCTCTCGTGCTCCCTTGCTCTAGGTATGTGTCCTGCAAATCTCTGGTTGAATTTTTTTGCAAAAACAATGAAATAATGAAAAGTGTTTAGTATTTAAAGAATTTTTTTATAAAATTAGATTTTCGAAAATATTTTGCCGCCCATTTTTCAATTACCGTTTTTTTTTTTTCACTTAAAGAAAATAGAGTTGCACTTTTTTTATTTGCGGTTATTCATCACCGGTGTGTCACTTAATAGCACTGCACCGGTGTGTCCATTGGTAACACGACACCGGTGCACAATAACTAAAATGCATCGGTGCAGTTATATGTACATTAGCACTGATTTGTCATTAAGGCACCGAAATTACTTTTAGGTGTGTACACCAAAATTTAGTCTCCTACAAATCGCTAGCTGAAATTTTTTGCAAAAATAGTGAAATAATGAAAAGTGTTTAGTATTTAAAGAATTTTTTTATGAAATTAGATTTTCAAAAAAAAAATTCTTCCCATTTTTCAATTTACCATTTTTTTTTCACTTAAAGAAAATAGAGTTGCGTTTTTTTATTTGCAGTTATTCGTCACCGATGCGTGACTTAATAGAACCACACCAGTGCATCCATTGATAACATAGCACCGGGGCGCAGTAAATAAAACACACCGGTGCAATTATCTGTACATTAGCACCGATTTGTAGTTAAAGCTCTGAAATTACTTTTAGGTGTGTACACCAAAATTTAGTGAACTCCAACCATAGAAATTGAGAATTAGAATTTTGTTTATTCTTGATGGAAATATGCAATTAGAATTAGAATTTTGTTTATTCTTGAGAATTAGAATTAGAATTAGAATTGGATAAATTCTTGATGGAAATAACTATTCTTCCAATGCATTTTGTTTATTGCAGGAGGTCCCCACTGATTATGTGGAGAGAATGCAAAGTGGGGCGTGTGAAGATGAAATACTAGAGGGCCCAAGTGGAAAATTGTGGCATGTGAACCTGTGCTATGCTAAGACGTGGGAAATTTTCACAAATGGTTGGGAAAGTTTTTTTTCTGAGCGGTTTATTGAAGTTGGAGATATTTTAGTTTTTAGATATGTTGGAAATGTACATTTTGTTGTGAAAATATTTGGGCTATTTCTTTTCAAAACTACACTTCTTCTTCTTTCAGAAAAATAAACTTGAACCTTTCCACAACCTACAACAAGAAAAGGTGCCAACAGGAGCCTCTCACATGCATATCTATTTCTTCTGTTGAGGTCTCGAAGGAATTGATTATGGCCAGTCTACTTCGCTGAGGAATCTACCTGAATTTTCTTTGGTTCTACCGAAGAGTGCAGTTACTAATAGATACAGGATTGTAAGCTCCCTCCAACCCTCGTTAAATTGCAGAATATGGATAAAACTCCATAGAAATGCCTATCATTTGCGTAAAATGCCTCGAAACACATAATGGAGTGTTTTCTTTTTTGAAAGTTGTGTGTTGTTATGGTGAAAGAAATTATTCTTTCTATTTTGTGCTAATATGGTGAAGAAATGGAATAGTGCTCGAGTATATGATAACAATCTTCAATCATATTCTCAAAATATATGGGTTCTTTATTAAATGCATAGCTACAAGATTTGTTCATATCACTGCTAGGAAAAATTCAACTGAAATACCAATATGGCAGCTTCGGTACTGTCTACTGTCCCATGAACCCATAAACCCCACAAAAAAATCTTAAAAACCTTTTAATAAAATGCAAAATATTCCAAATATGTTTTTTTTTGTCTATTGCATTCTTGACACTCGAATTCTTCTAAAATCTATTCATGGAATTAGCATCCATAAGAGGCAACACAATCATAATATACTCGAATTCATCTAAAATCTATTTAATGGACTTAGTACATGTGAAATGGTACATGTGTTATTAATTCATCAATATTTATACTTTTTAAGATGGGTTTTTATAAAGAAGAGGACTTAATTACCTTATACCTTATAAGACTCTTTTTTTCGAAACATTATAATATGTATTTTGAATTAATGTTAAAATCAATATTTCACTTGATAATTTGCAATTATGTTGATCTCAATAAAAATGGCGTATTGTATAAAGTTCTTTTTTTCTTATGTAAGATCATAATAAAATAATGATAATTCTAAAGTACATGAATTTATTTTCATTATATTCTAAGCTTTATTATGTTACAAAAAATCATATTATTCTAGGTTTATTATTTTGCAATTATTTACAAATTTACAAATTTACAAATTTAAATTTTTTAATAAAATCATTTCACATTAATAAAATTAAAATTTTACAAATATTTTACATAAAATTACAATTATAATTAGGATTATAATTACAATTACAATTACAATTTTACAATTTAACATACAATTACAATTACAATTTTAGAATTTAACATACAATTACAATCATTTCATAGTAATACAATTAAAATTAAAATTACAATTACAATCACGACATAATATTTAATAAATATCATGTTCATTTAATATTAAATTAGTTAATAAACATCACGATCATGATAACCATCATACAAACATCATATTCGACTAAAAAACAGATTCAAATTTTCTAACATCACCATGATAATGATCATCTAAAAAAACACAATTAGCATTGTATAACATCATAACAACACAAACATCAAATATGCATCTCATGCTAAATATCTCATGCCATCATATATACATCTATCTGCAAGTTGCACATTAAATGAATATATCTAACATAACCTAAAAATACACACATCATGATGATCACCAACATGTAAATTAAGTACAATTGCAACATGAACATAAAATACATGGACCATATATATATATATATATATATATATATATATATATATATATATATATATATATATATATATATATATATATATATATATATATATATATATATATATATATAAACTGAATAATGTCAAAAATATACAACTGTAATATAAATGTCATATATCAGCTCATGGTACATCATCAATAGCAATACTAGTCAAGGCCTACTCAGTCAATGGTGTAGCCTCGACAAGTTCAAATACATGTTGATCTGGTATTAGTTCCTCATGCTGATCAAGATCAACTGTTGGTTGCTCATCGTGATTACTGAACATGGTCGATGGTCTAGCCTGGTCATGATCATCGTGATGACTGGACATGGTCAATGGTCCACTACAAGGAAAAGACCCTCTAGAAGAGGTTATAAAGGAGGTTTTTAGTGTTATAAAATTGGCCAAATTTGTCAAAAAAACATTTTCTACAACATTCGTTTACTGTTACAGAGGCTTTGGCAGAGCGTTTAATGGAAATTCAACAAAACTAAAAAAAATGGGCGGCCAGAGGTTATTACGGATGTTTTTTTCATTGGTGCACTACTATGGCTTTAACACACTGGTGCGTACATGCAGATGGCGCCCCGGGGTGGTCTCATTACAACGCACCAAGACGTTTAGGCGTAAAACCGCATCGGGCGTAGTGTTGGTCATACAACACACGGGCCATTCTAATTGGTCTTGGGATTTGTGCAGTGCCCATAGGTCATATCAACACACTGGTGCACCATATCATAGAAAGGCACCAAGATTTATAACTGGTATCGGTATTCGTGTAGTGCCCATAGATCGTAAAAATGCACGGGTGCTTATAGATACGTAAATGCCCTGGTGCATAGTATCACACAAACACACCGATATTTATAACTGGTATTGGTACTTGTGCAGTGCCCATAGATCGTAAAATGGCACTGGTGCATATAGCCACATAAATGCACCAGTGTACAGTTACTGATATGCACTAGTTTTCATTTTGTATTTTTTAGAAACATCGACCTGTGACAGTCCAATTATTGTGATTGCTTTAAATTCATTATTCATTAAAATTCGACACATCTTATAACAATATTCATATTAATTACATTTTTATTAATGCATTTGAATGTGAAGTTTGGATTAATTTGTTATATCATATCATAATTATTGTGGTTTTTTAAAATTCATTATTCATCAAAAGTTATATTTATCTTATAAAAATATTCATATGAATTAAATTTTTTTTAGTGCATTTGAGAACGACAATGGAGAACGCAATAGCGATAATGGAGAACGCAATAGAATAAATTAAAACATATATATATATATATAATCTTCCTGAAAATGTAACATGACAATAAAATATTTAATTTTTATATTGATATATGAAAAGTAAATATAAAAAAAGTGATATTTATAAATAATTCTAGACAAACATTTAAAGGAATATTATTTTTTCATTCCTTCTTTTCTTGTTTTGTACGTTTTTGTTATTAAAAGTCTGACATGTCTCATTGACCAATTCTTTGGAAAATCTTCCTGTAGTTTAGATAAAATTTGGTTCTTGGAATCATTGGATTGATTTTTGTATTGTAAGTGGAAATAACGTCTATACATTCATTCCACTAGATCCCTAAAACTTTTGTAAAAAAATTTCCCTCTTTCGTTGACTTCCAGCACCACTCCAGATGAGCTAAGGAGCAATTCATTTTCATTTGCATGTTCTATTTTTTTTCTTTTCTTAGAACAACATTCCTTTTCTGATTTGATGGTCCCTGTAGAACATTAAGCATATGTGAATTAATAGACTATTTGACACATGTTATATAATAATTTTAAGTATATTATTAATGATAATTAAAAAAAGAAATTCATATTGGATCGATAGTATTTTTTCATTCACCTGATTCATTCTTTTGCAATTTTTCCATTAAGCTTTTATGCTCTTCTGGTCCTAGATCAGAAATAATCATATCAAGCTTCGTCATTTTGTGGCTCTACATGATACACAGTAAAAAATACATATTAGTTAAACTTACATATAGTTCAAAAATAATATTTTTTATAAATAATTTACAAAGAACTTGCCTTTTTTGCTTTTCTTGATGTGTTATTAGTATTTTTGTTGCTTGATCTCTTGTCAACCATTTCTTTATCAATCTAAAACTTGTACCATATCATTCCTTAATATATTTATAAATAAATTCTCAAATTTTCAAGTACAAAATAAATCTCAAGACTCTGGTGCGCCTTTCATGAGGTATGCATTGCTTCCGGTTCGTGGGGATATTAAAAATGCACCACAAAATAGTATAATAGACAGTACAGTGCGTGGGGTATTATAAACGCACCGCAAAAAATATTGTAATAGACCATACGGTGTTATCCTCGTAAAATGGAGCACCGGTGCCCTATTTCAGATATGGCGCACTAATTTAGAAAAATTATTGCGCTAGGGTATGCAGGTTGCACCAATAAAGAAAAATCCATTTTTTCCAAAAATTCACGCAATGGCCGAAAGGATTGGGATCTGACTATGCAATTCGTCCCGTGGGTTGGATGTTAATCTAAAACGAAAAACCCTAATTCTGAAATCACAGAAACAGGGAGAAGAAAGGGAAAAAACTAAAAAATGAAGGGTTTAGGGTAAAAATGGATAAAACTGCAAAAAAAGTAAAAAAAATTATCAAATTTAATCACAAGATGGTTTGAAATTCTATGATACAGGGTTTGAATCACCATAGTTTTTGTTTCTGTTTGTCTGAATAATTTTGTTTGAAATTTCGCTGCTCCACAGTGCCATCGTGCTCCTTGCTCCAGGTTTGTCTCCTGCAAATATCTGGCTAAACATTTTAGCAAAAATAGTGAAATAATGAAAAGTGTTTAGTATTTAAAGAATTATTTTATGAAATTAGATTTTCGAAAATATTTTGCCGCCCATTTTTCAAATTGCCGTTTTTTTTCACTTAAATAAAATAGAGTTGCGCTTTTTTTATTTGCGTTTATTCGTGACCGGTGCGGAAGAGTTGTGAAGAACCGGTGCGTCTGAGCACTGCGATGCACCAGTGCGTGTTATGATGATAAGCACAACGGACTGTATAAAGTTCATTTTTTTGTATGTAAGATCATAATAAAATAATGATAATTCTAAAGTACATGAATTTATTTTCATTATTTTCTAAACTTTATTATGTTACAAAAATTCATATTATTCTAGATTTTTTATTTTACAATTATTTTCAAATTTTAATATTTTAATATTTTAATAAAATCATTTCACATTAATAAAATTAAAATTTTACAAATATTTTAGATACAATTACAACTACAATTAGAATTACAATTACAATTACAATTTTAATGTTACATACAATTACATTTACAATTTTACATAGAATTACATTTACAATTACAATTACAATGTTACAAATATTTTACATACAATTACAATTAAAATTACAATTACAATTTTAGAATTTTACATACAATTACAATTTTAGAATTTTTCATATATACAATTACAATTACAATCATTTCACAATAAATTAAATATTACAATTACAATTAAAATTTTACATATCCCGGATGCAGGTGATTAGCTTGTTTTGTACGTTAGTGCGTGGGCAGGCATTGTGGGTTGGTGCATGGATATTTACCACTGCCACCTAGACTTGCACGATGTCCTGCATTTACTCCCCTGCCATCTCCTTCAACGCTGCCTTAATGCAGCTCATTCTTCCACAACAACCCGTTTGCATTTCGACCATGGCGCCTCCCACTAGCTTCATTTCTGCTCCACCCTTGAGCTCGAGCTACTCCATCGCTGTCGCAGAGCCCCACTCTCGGACTGGAACTAGGAAGCGTTGTGCTCTGGCGTGCTGTATCGAACTGCTGCCTGGTATTCATTTCACTCAAAGCCCATTCTGCAATCTCAAGTTCAATTTGCCTTTCGTCAGTGCCTCGACTTTGGCTGACTGTGTTCCCCTGCTGGCTGAAGCTCTTACCTTCACTTCCCTACCCTGCCATTGCATATCTGACACTTGCACTGCCCTGCCTGTTCGTCGCATCATGCCGAGGTTGCACCAACGTATGAGGTGCAGGAGAGGCACCAGTCGAGGGCATGTTGCTCATCAGCCTTTTACTTCCACCTCTGGTTCTACCTCCCAATCTTTAGATTATCTCTCTGGCTGATATCCCGCCACCAGAAGTGGTCGTGGTCGTGGGTCTGGGCAATCCCAATTTGATATGGGCTCCCCCCACATCCCGGTCACCCCACTCCCCACCCTTGTGCAGTCTCATACGGCTCAGCTCTATTTCCCCTGTGCTCTCAGCCAATCCACCTTAATCACCACGTCACTATTGTGCTTCAAGAAGACTCCTTGGGTGTGGTCGCCACGACTCTAGGTGTGAATTTGGAGAAAAACACTGAAGATATGCACAACACTCCTCCTACTGACATCTTGAAGCGCAAAGATCCCTACTGCAGTGAAATTCAAGACATGAGCCATCAGGCTGGCCCAAGTGACCCCAAGCATGGTTGTTTCATTGGCAAAGAAGAACATCAGGCAGAGGAAGAAGACCCATGCGAGTATGGCTTTCGCATCATCGAAGAACCTCCTCCCATTTCTCATGATTCCTAAACAGGTCTAAACTCACAGGTTTTTGTTTCACAGTCGCTCGATTGGGCTCAATTCTCTGTGTTTTTTTTTAATCAGTTTACAAACTCATATTTTTGTTACAATGTCTATTAGCCAGTTTCCCCTGCGTGGGCGGCACATCTCTGTTTGTATGTTTTGGACTAGTGATGCAGTTTTAGTTTCTGAAGTTTATCTGGTAAACCATTAGTTTTGTAATCGCAAGAATGCTACAACTCTGGGCAAGATCTTTTGAGGCTAGGGCCTCTCTGTAACTTTTTTGTATCAATAATAGTAGAAAAATTCAGAAAAAAATAAATAAAAAAATAAAAAATAAAAATAAAATAAATAAATTACATAAATATTTTACACACAATTAAAGTTAAAATTACAATTACAAATACAAATACAATTTTATATACAATTAAAATTTAAATTTCAATTACAATCACGACATAATATTTAGTAAATATCATGATCATTTAATATTAAATTAATTAATAAACATCATCACGATCATGATAACCATCATACAAACATCATATTCGACTAAAAAACACATTCAAACATCGAATTAACATTATATATTAACATCATCACAACACAAACATCAAATATACATCTCATGTCGAATAACTCATGCTATCACATATACACATCTATCTGCAAGCTAAACATTAAATGAACATATCTAACATGACCTAACAATATGCACATCATAATGATAACCAACATGTAAATTAAGTACAACTGCAACATGAACATAAAATACATGGACCATATATATATATAACTAAATAATTTTAAAAATATACAACTGTAATATAAATGTCATGGATCAGCTGGTGGTAGTACAACATCAATAGAAGTACAAGTGGAGGCTTGCTCAGTAAATGGTGCAGCCTCGACAGTCGATGATCGAGCCTGCTCATGATAATGACTAGTATTGATGGAGGCATCAATTGGTGGTAGTACAACATCAATATAAGCAATATTAGTGGAGGAATGCTCATTCAATATGTTGGGAAACCAGCTCCAAAAATAGAAGAAAAGAGATATCAACACCTTAGAAATAAGCACTTCGAGGGGGCAACCTCCAATACATTACATGAATGAACAATTCTTGGATGATCCAAATTACAAAACCTTATTTCTATATATAGGAGTCCATGGGGCAAAAATGTAATGCTAGTGGGGCCACAATGTAATCGTAGCCGACCTAACAATAATAATTTAAGGGCATAATAATAACAATATGGGGGTTACAGGGGTACAATAATAACAATAAGGGGGTTAAAATAACAACAATAAGGGACTATAATAGTAATATAGGGACCTAACATGCCCCTCTCCTTCAAAAAAGTGTTGTCCTCAATGCTTGAGTAGCTCTGGGTGCTTCTGTATAAAATTCTCATCCTCACATGTAGAATCTTCAGTGGGTAAGTTCTTCCACTTGATGAGATACTTTGAAATTGATAAATTTTGTAGCTGTTGAGTTTTTGTTTCTCTGACCGCTTCAGGTTCCAATATGACTTTTCCTTCATCATCAAGTTCTGACAATATTGTTTGAACTGGAATATTTTCACCTATAACCTTCTTTAAGCATGAAACATGGAAAACTGGATGCACTCGTGAGGAAGCCTGAAGCTCCAATTTGTATGCCATTGTACCAATATTTTACAACACCTTGTAAGGACCATAGTACTTTGGTGATAATTTATTATCCTTCTTAGCTTGCTTGAGGGACATTTGTTTGTATGGTTGTAGCCGTAAAAATACCCAGTCTCCTACATCAAAACTTCTCTCGCTGCGATGTTGATCTGCCTGTTTTTTCATTCGATTTTGTGCCAAATTCAAGTTATCCTTTAAGAGTTGGAGAATTTCTTGTTGATGCTCGATGTGATCTTCCACTGCTTGAACCTTCTAATTTTCTCTTAAAGATGATGTGATGGATGGTGGATGATATCCATAAAGTGCCATAAATGGGGTCATTTTTGCTACAGTATGGAAGGAAGTGTTATACCACCATTCAGCAAGAGGTAACCACTTGACCCATTGTTTTTGTTTATCAGATACAAAACAACGAAGATATCCTTCCAAACATTTATTTACTATCTCAGTTTGACCATCAGATTGAGGATGATAAGATGGGCTATGAGCTAATTGAGTACCCAAACAAGAAAATAACTCCGTCCAAAAATTTCCAGTAAAAATGGGATCTCTGTCGCTCACAATAACCCTTGGGTTCCCATGTAGCTTTTGAATTGTGTCCATAAATGTAGTAGCAACTATACTTGCTTTAAATGGATGAGATAATGCACAAAAGTGTGCATACTTGGTAAGTCTATCAACTACCACCATGATTACACTCTTTCCTTCGGACTTAGGTAAACCTGTGATAAAATCCATTGAAATCTCCTCCCAACGTTGACTTGGAATGGATAAAGGTTGTAGAAGCCCTGGGGTCTTAATTGTTTCCACTTTATTCTGCTGGCAAACCAAACATTCCGCCACAAACTTTCGAATATCAGATTTAAGGCCATCCCAAAAAAATTCTTTCTTCACCCTGTGGTAAGTTTTAAAAATCCTGAGTGTCCTCCTAAAGGAGAAGTGTGCAATTCCAGAAGAATCTTTTGTTTTAGTTGGGAATTCTTACAAAGATATAAGCGATCTTTGTACCATAAGGAATCATTTTTCCAACTAAATGTATCATATTTACTAGGATCTTGCTGCAACTTTTGAATGAGTGTCCATACATCTTTGTCCTTCTTCCATTCATCTCTTGCTTCGGTTATCCAATCTAGTTGGATAATAGAAATGGCACAAAGCAATGCTTCCACCACTTCATTCTTTCTTGAGAGTGCATCTGCAACAACATTAAGCTTTCCTTTTTTGTAGATTATTTCAAAGTCATAACCCAACATCTTTGTGACCCATTTTTGCTGCTCTTCTGAAGATAGTCTTTGTTCCAAAAAGTGTTTAAGACTATCATGATCAGTTTTACCTTGAAGTGTCTTCCCATTAGGTAAGTTCACCATTTCTTTAGTGCATGCAGTATTGCTAACATTTCCTTCTCATAAATAGGTTTTTGTAAATACTTTCCTTTGATTGGACGACTTTCGAAAGAAATGGGTCTTCCTTCCTGCATTAAAACTGCACCAATTCCATTTCCTGAGGCATCACATTCCACAATAAAGGTTTTTGTGAAGTCTGGCGTAGCTAAGACCAGTGATAGGCACATTGCCTCTTTAAGATGTTCAAAGGCCTTAGTTGCTTCAGGAGTCCATGAAAATGCATCTTTCTTCAATAATGTTGTTAGAGGTGCTGCTATTCTCCCATAATTCTTAACAAACTTGCGATAATACCTGTTAACCCGAGAAATCCTCGCAATTGATTTATGGTTGTGGGGACTTTCCATTCCTTAATGGCTTTAATTTTGTTAGGGTCTACCTTAACACCCTCGTGAGATACAATATGACCCAGATATTCCACCTCTTGTACTCCAAAGAAACATTTGGATGTTTTTGCATATAATTATTTCTCCTACAATAGTTTGAGCACCCTGTCAACATGTTGAACATGATCCTTCCAAGACTTGCTATAGATTAATATATCATCAAAAAATACTAGCCCAAATTTTCTAAGGAAGGGTTTGAAAATGGAATTCATCAACCCTTGAAATGTAGAAGGTGCATTGGTAAGGCCAAAAGGCATGACCAAAAATTCATAATGACCCTCATGAGTTCATAATGTTGTTTTCGGAATATCTTAAGTCTTCATTCTAATTTGATGATATTCTAAACGAAGATCCAACTTGGTAAAATAAATTGCTCCATGTAATTCATCCAATAATTCATCAATCATAGGAATGGGAAATTTATCTTTAATGGTGAGTTTATTGAGCTCCCTATAATCCAGACACATGCACCATGATCCATCTTTCTTGTGTACCAATACTACAGGAGCAGAGAAAGAACTTTAACTAAGTTGAATTATATCTGCCTCTAACATTTCTGCAATCATACATTCAATTTCACTCTTTTAGACATAAGGATATCTATAAGGCCTAATGTTTGGAGGAACACTTCCTGGAATCAAATGAATAGCATGATCATGATCACGAATACGTGGGAGCCCTTTGGGAGTTTCAAACACCTTGGAATGATTTTCCAAGAATTTTTGGAGATCTACAGAAATAGATGATTTTGATGTTGGAACTTCTAGTGAGCATAATTGTGCAATTACACCTCGTTTTTCTTTCTTTAGAATCTTTGTCATGACATTAGATATTATTATCTTTCCTGGCTTCCCTGCAATACCCTGTAATTTGACTTCCTTTCCTTCTGAAAAAAAATTCAAGAAAAGTTCTTGAAAATTAAAAGCTACCATCCCCAAAGATTGTAACCATTGTACTCCTAGTACAACATCAACACCTCCCATAGGAATGGAAAGCATTGGACTAGTCAATACATATTCCCCCATGGTTAACTTGATATTATGGCATTTTCCAGAGAAATTTATAGTTCCTCCATTTGCAACCATCACTTGACATTCTGGTGCTGGGTATAGGAAACAATTTAATTCCTTGGCTACCTTACAATGAATAAAATTATGGGTGCTACCTGAATCAATCAAAACTATTACCTTTTTCTTCTTGATATGTCATTCTATCTTGAGAGTTTGAGGAGTGGTAATTCCTGCCAGTGCATTACACGATATGGTCGGATTCATTTCTTCCTCTTCTAGGGCTGGTTTCTGGTGTATATCCTCTTCTTGTTCATTTTCTTCTTCCTCTTCACAATCTATGTAAAATAATTTCTTCTCAGCACACTTATGACCTTTAGTGTATTTTCTATCACAACTGTAGCAAAGCCCTTTCACTCTTTTTTCTTCCAAGTTTTGTGGTGTCAACCTCATAGGTTGTGGAAATCTAGGAGTAGCAACACTTCCATCTTTATATAAGTGAGTGGTAGGCTTCCTTGTCACCATAATTTTACATTCAATTTTTCTTGCCAACTTGAATGCCTTCTCCAATGAATCAGGTTCCAAAACGCGAACTTCATGTTGGATGTTATCCTTTAAAGTACCTATGAAGAGATCAATCCTGTGTTCCTCTGGAATATCAGTTACCCTTATATTCAATTTTTGGAAGTCCTCGATGTGCTGCCCCACTAAACCCTTTTGTTTGAGATTTATCAATTGGCTAAAGAAGGTGTTGCTCTTTGTATCTTCATAATGTGCTATCATTTCCTCCGTAAAAATTGATCAAGTGACAATTTTTTTACGAGAGCAAAGCCATCGATACCATACAAATGTATTTTGTTCTAAATGTAAAGTTGCAATGCGTACCTTTTGTGTGTTTTGCACATTATGGAGATCAAAATATTGCTCCATCTGTAGTATCCATGTTACAGGATCCTTTCCATCAAACTTCCTCATATCCATTTTTGGAATATGATGGTTCTTCCCTCCAACATTAGAGTTTATGAAATCATGATTAACATTTATTTTTTTCTCATCATGAGTTTCCTCTACTATCTTTTCACCATTAAGAAACATTTCTTGTATCAACTTTGTCAAACCTTCCATGTTTGTTTTTATATCATTCTTCATCTTTTCCATCTTAGCTTCCATGTCATCCATCTTAGATTCCATGCCATCCATATTAGCTTCCATGTCATTCTTAAAACCATCCATTCCTTTCTTCAAACCATCCATCTTGGTTTCCACGCCTTTCTTCAAAAATTCCATGTCATTTTTTGTTGCTCTTTGCGAGAGAAAAATTTGTTACACTTGCTCTTGTAATTTTGATATGTCATGTTGTCATTCTTCGTCTTCATGAGTCATATTAGAGATTTCTAAAGGCTTAATGGGTGTTGAATTCTTTTTAGGGGCCATTTTAGAATCCAATACTGATATCTATTCTACAATATGCCCTTGGAATCAATTCGACTTGATTCTTCAAACAAGACATGTAGTCGGAAAAAAAAAAAAATACACACCTTTTACTTGCTTTTGAGGAGCTCGATATTGAAATTGACTTATATATATACTTGAAGATCCTCAATATCTAAAATTTATTACTGTAGTATTCCTCTAAACTTATTTCAAATGCTACAGGTCTGACCTGATTTGGATTCTCCAAGACAAAGTTGTGTCCAATCTCCCAAAATGACCTAATTATGGACTAGTTCAGTAGAGCGAACTTGTACGACTTGCCACGTGTCACTGTTTTGTCCTTTGTCTCTGAAATTGATATCCAAGAAACTACAGTCTGTGTACTTGCAACCAATTTTTACGGCACTCAAATCCAATGCCCAGAGAGAGAGTTATTGAACTTTTCCCACGATCACCTCTTTCCCAATCACTTTTAGAAAGGAAATTAGGGAGCCTAAAACTAACCTAACTTCCCTGAGATCATATCTCCAAAAAAATTTCAGACAAGCTCTAAAATTTTTTTGACAATGTTCCTACGATTTCATCTTTGTGCACTAAAAATTTCAACCTGCACCTTTGCATAAAAATAGTTATAGCGACGATTCCACGATGACTTGTTTAAGTGAAATTTAGAATCTGAAAAAATACCTAACTTCCCAGATCATATCTGCAAAAATATTGTGAACCAAGCTCTACAATTTGTCGATGATATTTCTCAGATTTCAGCTTCACACTCTAAAATTTCAGCTTTTGAACCTTTCTAAAAAAAATTTATAGCGAAAAATGACACAATGACATGTTTGGAGTGAGAAACACCATAATCAAAGCTCGTGCAAATGTTTGGAAACCGGCTCCAAAAATAGAAGAAAAGAGATATCAATGCCTTATAAATAAGCCACTTCGAGGGGGAAACCTCCAATACATTACATAAATGAACAATTCTTGGATGATACAATTTACAAAACCTCCTTTCTATATATAGGAGTCCATGGGGCCATAATGTAATCCTAGTGGGGCCACAATGTAATCCTAGCCGACCTAACAATAATGATTTAAGGGCACAATAATAACAATATGGGGGTTACAGGGGTACAATAATAACAATAAAGGGGTTACAATAACAACAATAAGGGACTATACTAGTAATATAGGGACCTAACACAATAGTGCAGCCTCGACGGTCGATGGTCCAACCTGCTCATGATCATGACTAGTACTGATGGATGCTGTAGGCTACTGACTCGACGTGGCCGATGGTCCAGCCTCATCTCTATGATGACTGCTAGATTCTTCTATTGGAGCCTCATTCTCATCAGGTGCGGTGCGAGGTTAATGATCATGAGATGATGAGTCGTTTCTCGCACACTGTCCATCACGTGTCGCGGCTCGACTATGCCTATAACATGCAACAGTCCTCCTCGATCGTGTAACAGCTATCGTAGCTCCTATGACATGCTGCATCAAGTTGTACATGTCACGCGGCATGCCTCTCCACATCCATAATAGCCTATCATTGGCCTGTATGTCTCTGTAATGAGTGGGCCTGATGCCCGCCTCAACAATCAATGCACTGAGTTGGTTGCCCAACTCCATTCTATATCTAGTCTCAGGTCAACCGCGCCTAGAAAAAGGCAGTACTGGTGTACCAACAAGAGGATGTCTCTCTGCACTAGCCTCATCCTGATCATGATCCTCGGCATTGGCCATGTCCTAATCGTCATCAGGATCCACACCTGGATCATGTGGTGGTTCTGGCATCTCCCCGCCATCAAAAGAGCCAATGTCTGCAAAATATATACAAGTACACAGTAATAATTAGACAATTTCATTACACAATTTAATAAAAACAAGTTAAAGAACATGTTAGAATAAATATAAATAAAATAGTAATATTACCTATATCATCTAGCGGCTCATCATCTATGAAGAGGATGTTGGCACACCCTAGCCAATCTAATCCAGCATAAGGACATGGGACCATAATGAAGGGATACATCTGATCATCAACATTGGCTAGTAATTCTAGTGCATCATGCGATATCCTGGCTGGAAACATAGTATCTCCCCTCTTGGGCATCATCTGCCCCCACATGTGCATTCGGGCCTCCAGCATTGGCCTACGAGGCTGTCAAACAAAACTAGGTCTCATCTCTCGAAACCTCTCAAAAAATAAACAAAAAAAACTCTGAAGTAAAAGGGAATTTGACCCTCCCTTGTGCATGAGCACGACATCTATCTAAGGCCATACAAAATTGCTGCAAAAAAATGGCAGACCACCTGACAAGTCGTGGCTCCTATACTAAAGAATCAACATAATATAAAAGCAAGCAATTAATGCGTTGCCCGTCACTGGTGTTGTGGGAAATGGTCGAAATGATAAGTGAGAGGCACTGCACATCCTGTCTACCAAATGAACCTATACGTAACTAACCTCCAGGTACCTGAAACTCTTAAGGAGAAAATACATGTGCTCCAATGTATCTTTGGGAGTAAACTAACTGACTCCCTGCTACACAACCAACTGGAACCTTTAGGAATGAGGGAAAATCCACCCCTCTCCTCGATAGTCCTGTAATAAAATAAATATCCTCCTCAGTGGGTGTGTACCATTGGTTAGGACCAACCTGGAAAGCCTGTCGTTGGGCATTCCACCTGTGGATAAGATATCTCAAAAACACACTATGGGCCTTTAGGGAAGTAGCCTCCTCATAGAAATTGAGGAGGCCTACCTGCCTTAGGATCCCCTAGGTATCTGCTGTAATAGGGTGAGGGTATGCATCTCTCTCCCTCTCTCATGCCTCCCACTGGTGAATCATGTCATACTGTTCCACCTATTGTTGCTACTGTTCCTCCTCTTCTCTCTGAATCATTGACATATTAAATAATAAAAAATGAAAACAGACATGTATTTAAGAATATATATATATATATATATATATATATTGAAAAAGAAAAAAAAGACCAGCCGGTGCGCCAAAAAAACAGTCATGCGCCGGTTCCAATGCGGCTTGTGTTTGTATCATACCAGTAGTGGTGCCCAAATGAAATACAACTCACCGGCCTCAGTGTAGCTGAAATTTTTTCAAGCACCGTTGACTATATCTGATGTTAGAATAACGATGTGCTAACTGAAATATATGCTCCAGAGCGTATAGTCATGTCAGTGCACCAACTTCCTAACAATTACATAGTCGACAGTGTGATATTTTACCCGGTCGCACCTTTGACCCTTTCGGAATGCCAAATTCGGTGCGCTGACAGACACTGGGGCGGATAATTACGTCAATGCACCACACTGTTATTCCTATGGTCAATGGTGAGCCTGGCTAAATGAGCACACTGCATTCTATTTTTTTAATTTAAAATAATGTGGGGCACCTTTCGGTACCGTCCCGGAAATGGTGCGGATACCATTAGCACCGGTGGTGATGTGGCCTGTAAATTTTATAGGCAGCACCACTATCCGGTGCAAGCCGAACGATTCGGGCGCACCGCGCGACAAAATTATTTTTTTCATTTTTAATGGTTATTTTTAAGGTTATTTCAAATTATAATCCTCTAAAAAGCTTAATTATGGAAAAACTAGAAAAATACCTGTACATTTCACTGTTGAGGAGGCATATTGGCTATATAATTTGCAAAAGAAAATTTTCCCACCGTTTTTCAAAATGCAAGCTGGAGATTGGTGGCCAATGCACAGCAACAGTGCGTGGAATGGGTGCAATTGGAGCACCGATGTCAGGTTAGCTCAGAGAAGGGGAAATGGCATCGGTGCTTGAGAGCTCTGGAGCACTGAGGAAAGTGAAAAATGTGGTATTTTGGCCGTAATTTTTTTTTTATTTAACCATGTTCCGGTGCGTGGGGTTTTATAGGCACACCGGTACACTTAATTACAACTGCACCAAGCGGTGTCAAATTTGGTGCGTTGTTTATGATGTACTGGTGCAATTCCCTAACACTGCACCGGGATGTTTCAGTTTTGGCGCAATGTTTTGATGATGCACTGGGGCAAAATATTCGTAAAGCACCGGTGTAGAATAGTCTTAAAGCACCATTTTTTTTACCGTAATTTTTTTTTTATTTGACGTTATTCTGGTGCATGCGTTTTATAGGCGCACCGGTGCTCTTGGATAAGAATGCACCGGCACGTTTCTATTTTTGTGTGGTGTTTTATTATGCACCGGCATGGAAGAGTTGTGAAGCACCATCTCATTACCATAATAGGACGCCCCGGGCGGGTGTGTATGTCGTGCATGGTGTCTAGTGTGCCAATGTTTTGTGTGCACTAAGGCTTTATATGGTAGAGCGCACCGGTAATTGAGAGCTCAGGAGCATTGAAAAAATGAAAAATCTGGGTTTTTTGCCGTAATGTTTTTCTTTATTTTACCCTTTTCCAGTGCGCGTGGTTTATAGGTGCACCGGTTCTGTTTCTTATGAACGCACCGGTCGGTTTTTTTTTTGGCGCATTTTTTTATGATGCACCAGTGCGGTTTCTTAATATCGCATCGGGCAGTTTTGATTGTGGCGTGGTGTTTTATAATGCACTGATGCGGAAGAGTTGTGAAGCACCAGTGCTCTACAATAATATGACGCACCATGCGGGTGTGTACGGAGTGCATGGTGTCCAGTGTGCCAATGTTTTGTGCACATTGGTGCTTTCGAGTTTAAAGAGCACTAGTGCGATGTTTAATGATAAGCGCACCAAGTGGAAAACATCTGCAAAACCCTCTGCCCGCCAACCTCCTCTAGTAACCTCCGCTAGAAATGGATATATGGGGTATTTTTTTGTGGGGTTCCTCAAAAACATCTGTTAGAGGGTCTTTTCCTTGTAGTGGTCCAGCCTACTCTCCATGATGACAGCTGCTCGATGCTAGTGGAGGTTGCTCATCTGGCGCGACATGAGGTGAACGAGGATCACTCCCCTGATCGTGATCATCATATGATGTGTCAGTGCTTCTCATGGACTATCGATCACGTTCTGCATCTCGAACACACCTATAACGTGTTAGGGTTCTCCTCAGCCACGTAACTAAGGTCGTAGCTCCTACGAAATGCCATAGTAGGCTGTATATGTCATGCATCATGCCTCTCCACATATGTACTAGCCTACCATCGGCATGTATGTCTCTCATAGTAGTGGGCCTGACTCCCGCCTCAAAAATCAATGCACAGAGTTGGTCACCCAACTCCATCCTCAATCTGTTATCAAGCCTATCGCATCTAGCAAAAGGTAGTACCGGCGCACCAGCAGGAGCAGGTCTCTCTGCACTGGCCTCCTGGTGATCCTCAGCATCTGGTATATCCTAATCATCATCAGGATCCACACCTGGATCATGTGGTGGTGGTGGCATGTCCTCGTCATCAAAAGACCCAATGTCTACAAAATATATACAAGTACAAAACAATAATTAGACAATTTCATTACACAATTTACTAAAAACAAGTTAAAGAACATGTTAGAATAAATTTAAATAAAACAGTAATATCACCTCTATCATCTAGCAGCTGATCTTCTATGAAGAGGATGTTGGCACACCCTCGCCAATCCAAACCAGCATAAGGATAGGAGACCATAATGAAGTGATGCTCGTCAACATTGGCTATCAACTCCAATGCATCATGCGATATCCTCATTGAAAAATCAGTCTCACCCCTCTTGGGCATCATTTTTCCCCACATGTGCATCTATTCCTCCAACATCTGCCTACGAGGTTGTCGAACAAAATTAGGCCTCACCTTTGGAAACCTCTCAAAAAATAAAAAATAAATCTCTGAAGAAAAATAGAAGTTGACCCTCCCTTGTGCATGAGCACGAAATCTATCTAAGGTTGTACAGAACAACCACAAAAAAATGTCAAACCACCTAATAAGTCGTGGCTCTTGTACTAAAGAATCAACATAATATAGAAGTGAGCAAATAATTTGTTGCCCATCACTAGTGTTGTGTGAAATGGTTGAAATCAGAAGTGAGAGGTAACTCACCTCCTGACTACCATATGTAGCAATACGTAACTGACCTCCAGAGACCTAAAAATATGAAGGAGACAATATATCTGTGCTAATGTATCTCTGAGAGTACATCAACTAACTCTCTACTGCATAGCCAAATATAACCTCTAGGAATGAGGGAAAATCCACCCCTATCCTCAATAGCCCTGTAATGAAATATATGTCCTCCTCAGTGGGTGCATACCACTAGTTAGGACCAACCCAGAAAGCCTATCGATGGGCATTCCACCTATGGATAAGATGTCTTAAAAACACACCATGGCCCTTTAGGGAAGTAGCCTCCTCATAGAACTTAAGGAGGCCTACCTACCTTAGGAGCCCCTGGGTAGCTGTTGTAATAGGGAAAGGGTACACATCTCTCTCCCTCTCTCGTGCCTCCCACAGGCGAACCATGTTATACTGGTCCATCTATTGTTGTTGTTCTTCCCCACATTCTCTCCTTTCACATCTCTGAATGATTGACATATTAAATACAATTTTTTTATTAAATGAGACATGTATTTATGAATCTACATATATAATTTTTTTTGGAAAAAAAAACAGTCGGTTCTCCACAAAAAACAAGCATGCACCGGTACCGATGCTTATTTTTTTGTCACACACTAGTGATGGTGCACCAAAAAATATTCAATGCACCGGCGGCAATGCACTTGAAAATTTTCAGCACACCATTGAATATGGATGGTGTCGGGAGTGCGGTGTGTTGACTAAACTCTATGCCCTGAGACGTATAGTTCGCTCAGCGCACCAAAATCCTAACATCATTACATAGTCAATAGTGTGGTCTTTGTAAAAGACCGCATTGTTGACCTTGTCGAAATGCGGAATGCGGTGCGCTGACAAAAATACCTGCCCCGGGGTGGATATTTAAGTCAATGGACCACATTGCCGCTATTCCACATGGTCAACGGTGCGGCGGGTAACCGACCGCTTTCTGATTTTTTTAAAATTTTAAAATAACATGGTGCGCTTTAAGAATGCATGTAGAACATGAATCACAGATTAACTTAGCAGTGTAGTCTGGCTTGTAAATTTAAATGGCAAATGAGCAGTGCGAGAATGGCTCGAGCGCACAGTGCGACAAATTTTTTTTTTCTTTTAAATGGTTAATTTTAAGGTAATTTGAAATTCTTATTCGCTAAAAGGCTTAATTATGGGAAAACAAGAAAAATACCTGTACATTTGGCCATCGAGGAGGCATATTGGTTGTAGATTTTGTAAAAGAAAATTTTCCCACCATTTTGCAAAATTCAAGCTGGATATTGTTGGGCAATGCACAGTAGCAGTGTGTGCAATGGGTGCAATGGGAGCACTGATGTCAGGGCGGCTCAAACAAGGATAAATTTCACTCGTGCTTGAGAGCTCTAGAGCACTAAGAAAAGTGAAAAATGTGGTTTTTTGGCTGTAATTTTTTTTATTTAACCCTGTTCTGGTGCGCGGGGTTTTATAGGGCGATTTCTATTTTGGCACGGGGTTTTAGGATGCACCGGTGCAGAATATTTGTAAAGCACCAGTGCGCTATATTAATAAGACACACTAGGTGGGTTTTTATGGAGCAGACAGTGTCTGGTGTGTCAGTTTTTTGTGCGCAACGGTGCTTTCCCTTTTTAAACGCACTGGTGCAATTTAGGTTGATAAACGCACCGGACGAAAAACATCTGCAAAAACCTTTGCCCACCAGCCTCCTCTAGTAACCTCCACTAGAAATGGATGTCTGGGGTATTTTTATAAGGGGTTCCTCAAAAACATCCGCTAGAGGATATTTTCCTTGTAGTGGACTAAGCCATATCTCTAAGGCTGAAGAAGAAATCCCAACAAACATAACCACATACCAATATTTTGGCTTGGAATCTAGCCCTACCAAACTGGAGGGGCTCTCTCCACAATGTCACAGCCTCAAGGGCTGGAATAATTAAGGTTTTAGGCTAGGTATAGGTATTGGGGTTTTATTTTGTTGAATTGGATTGTTGAATGAGTAATAGGTCAAAAAGGCTAGGTAAGGGAAAATAGGATTAGGGTTGCGGAGATTCAATGGGGAAAGGTAGGTAGAAAACCTCACACTTTAGGGTTTGAGGGTGAGATGGATCAAACAGGTGAGGAGATAGAAAGAGCAAGGTAATACTTGAACTCTTTCTTAATTGAAGAGGATGGACAAACTATGACAATTTTTCCAAAACAGAGCATGAGAGATGTATTCTATTCATCAACTTAAAAACCATCATATCATAGAAATGAAATGGATCATGAAAAAAAACATTCATACATAATGAGACATAAGAAAAAAAATGCTAAATTCTCATACCATACGTATCCCAAAGAAATAGTTGCAAACTTTTCATTAATTTCCTACCAAAATGATTGCACGAGAGTCTCTAATCAATGCCTTACCATCCAACAATTTCCAACTTCTGTAATGAGTCAAAAAGTGCATGATATATACCTCAAAAAAACTCCCGCCATCCTTAGGGGTCAAATCCATGAGAGGAGGAGTAGTTCCACAAAAAACTGAGTTGAATACCTAGAGTGTAGGGAGGTCAAACTAACTCATCTCTCACTTTTTGCAAGCTGATTCATTACATGTCATCAAAGTTTTCACCTAATACTTTTGCCCTAGGTAAGTCAACCATATCATATTTACTTTTAAAATCAAGATTTACATTAATAAAAATCCCATTAACTATTTTCAAACTAGAAAAACTAAGAAAATAGGAAAATATCAGCAAAATCAGAAAATTTGTCTTATGCGCACTGCCACTATCCTATGCGCGGCACCATTGTCCTATGCGCAACGCCAAATTGAAGCTGAGTTTTGGAGGGGTTACAATCTCCAAACTAAGCTCAGGATAGCTCATTAGAAATCTTATCTATTCTACTTTACAAATATGTGCTTGTTTTATAGATTTGACATGATATGACCTCCCAAAAATTGATTCTCCTAACACTGCTCCATGTGCAGCGCCAGGCTCAAAAAGAGGGCAGAAACATGATTTTTTTGGTATTTGTTTCCCCTTTCACTGGCCTGTTTGTCCCAAAAAACTTAGAAAATTTATAGGGTGCATGTCTTAATCATTTTAAATCTAATGGTGGATTCTTTTTGGCCAAAATATGCCTCAAAAAGGTTCACAGCCCCTAGGGTGCTGCGCATAGGACAGTCCAACTGTCACATGACTGTCCAAGTATGCACAAAACTTAAAAAATTTGCAAAAATGTGAAACACTTTCCAAAATTTGCTGAATGGTGGCTGATGATGATGGTTAGGCATGGAGTGAGGCTTAAGCAAGGATATCAAGCCTTATTTTCTCTTCTTGCATGGTCAATATTTCAATTTTTGCATTGGCCTGTTTAAGTTTTGACCTTGCAATTTTTCTTTTCTTGGCATAGTGCTTAGCCCTATTTCTCAATATATCATTATCATTGTTTTCCTTCTCCAGAAGCTTCTCAAGGTGTTGGTTATCCCTATCAATCCATTTCTCCCAGTTCTCATTGATTACTACTGTAAATTGTTCATTCAAAGTGAATTGATTAGCAAGCTCAGCCTCCTTTTGCCTCTCAAATTCTAGAGTTGTTTTCAACCCTATAGTCCTAGGCCTTATCCTTGGCACTTATTCTTTCACCTCATTGATTTCACTATACCTTCCATATTCTTTATCAAGAAAATTCGTTGCCTTGTTTTCTTCTCTTTTTTCCTTGAGAAGCTAAATTTCCATGATGGCCTGCTTGGTTTTGAGTTGTTCTTTTTCTTGCTCGTGAAATGCAATGATAAACTGAGATCTCTTTAAGTTGATCTGAATCTCATTTATTTGGGCATCCTTCTATTTAATAATAATTTTGGAGGCCTTTTCATCATGCTCATCATCTAAATCAACAAGGTCAAAATCAGTCTTTGTTTCATGGAGGTCATCCTCATCATGAATGGTTTCCTCATGTACATCCTCCTCTACCATATTTTCTTTTCCCTTTTGTACCCACTTTTTTGGTGAAGAAGGCAGGGCCCCTTCCACAATCTATGGAGAAAACACCTTCCTATGACCTCTCTGATATGTTTTAGCCAATGTCTCTATCTCAACCACTTTGGTCTTTTGAATTTCACTATTCTTAACCATGTTGGATGACCCAATATGAGTGTGAAATGGTGATGATGGTGGTGAAACGGGTGAATTAATTTGATCTGATGAAGAAATAGGTACTATGGGATGAGATGGAGGAATCAATGTGGAAGGATGAGATGGTGGAGGCACAGCTTGAGCATGTTGAATTGGTGGAGCAGTAAAGATGGTATTAGCTATGAAAGTGTCCCATGAGATCTTCAATTTATTAAGGTGATGGAGGAAAATGATATTGATTAGAGAGTGGTGAAAAATACTTCTCATTTGATGATCATAATCTCTCTTTTTAAAAATGTATGCCATTTTTTCAATGTCCCTGAAGAGAAAATACGGCATGTTGAGAATTTTGACCCTTGTGAAGTGCATTAATCACCTGATATGGTAGGTGAAGATTATAGAGAACCTTCCTTCACAAGAAAAGTACCTCATGATGATTTTCATAAAAGGGACATACCTATCCAGGAGGTAACAGAAAGGAAAGAACCTGTTTCTTTCATTCTTGTAGATTGGCCTGATGTATGAGTCAAAGTAATGACTCTTCAAGTCCTTTTCCTTGTACCATTTTTCACCAACATTTGGAATTCTGGTGGCATCTGCTATGATAGTTTTAGATATTATGAAAGTGACACTAGCAAGGGTTACCTAGTTATCATGAAGATTAGAAATGAAAAGCCTGCTCAAAACAGGGTGATGTTGGACCTTTTGTATTTTCTCACAAAAGTCAAAGCATCCTACATGCTTGAAACATGTCACTATCATGGGAGAGGCCATGAGTTCTTTGGTGTTTGTAGGTTCAATTCTGAGGATATTCCCTCCTTTGTGTGGCCTCCTCTCTTCCCTTTTCTTCCTTACTGAATTCTATGTTTTCTTCTTCCATAGTGCCTTGGCTAGAAACCCTAGGGAGATGAATTGGGAGTGAAATGTAGGTTTAGGGAGTGGGGAATGGGATGGAAAAAATTAGGGATATGTGGGAAGGGATTTTTGAATTGAAGGAGGTGACAGGGTGTGGAAATGTTTTGGTATTTGGGAATAGGAATTTTATTACAGGTATGGGGATTTGGGAGCCTAGGAATTTGAAATACCTAGGTATTAGGGTTTATGGGATAAAGGGTTTCGGGATAGGGATTTAATGATATAGGGGAAAGGATAGGATTTATTTTTATGTGGGAATGGTAAAAGGGGTCTTCAAGGATCAAATTTAGGCTTAGGAAGTAAAACTAGGGCTTGTAGCTGTAACTCTCCAATTGTTTTCATAAAAACTTAAATATCATGAAATTTGCACTTGAGGAATGGAAGGAGGGTGTGATGGTGACTTAATTACTTTCTTGGAAGTGATGAGATCCTTTTCTGAAGGTTTTGAATGCTGACACAAAGTTTGGGAGCTTGTATATGAATTTTTCTAGGTGCGTAGTGCCTCTAGCTCTATGCACAGCGCCCTGGCTCTATGCGCAGCGCCTCTTTCCATGTGAGCAGCGCCCTCAATTTTTTCGACCTTACACCCTTAAATTCCGATTTTCAAAGTTATTTGAGTGATCTCTTGATAACATAGAGGACAAATGAGTGTCTTGAGGGCTTTTATACTTCATGAAGTTGATGATTTGGGCCTTGGGACCCACTTTCTTCCTTTATCATTCACTTAACCATTTGAAACATTACCTTTAATTTATTTGTAAATTGATAATTTTTATGGACTAGGAACTCTTTGAATTTACATTTTTATGTTTAAAAATATTTGGAAACTGAGTTAGCAGCTTGGGATGATGAAATTTTTACATTTGAAAGACATAAAATTATATAGTGAAAAATATAAAATTACATTTGAACTTAAAATTACATGCTGAAATGAGATATTTTCTTCACAAATCATCTTCACATAGTTAAAAGAAGTTTATTTGGATCACCCTTTACTTGATGGTCTTATGCAATGGAATGAAGTTTTATTTAACCTTGGAAACCCTAATGACCTAATGAAACCTTTAAAAACCCTAAAATACCTAATGAAACCTTGAAGGACTAAATTTCAAGATGACATGACTGATATTGAATTTATGGATGGTTCACAGTTAGCAAGGTATGAAGATATGCCCGCAAGTAATCAAATTTTTGGAAGAGTGATGATTTTTGGATTTGGGGCTACCATCAGTGACTAATTTTTTGCATGACCTAGTGGAATGATAAAAAAATTCTGAGTGGGAATCCTAAAATGATATGAAAACATGATTTTTATCATTGATGGCAGGATGAAAATACTGACACTAACACACATCTTCAAAGTATGAATAATATATGCCAACTCAAGATCATGAGTCACTTAGTTTTGTTCATGATCATTTAATTTCCTAGACTCATAGCATACCACATGTCCCTCTAGCATAAGGACTCTGCCAAGTCCTCTTTTACAAGCATCTGTGCACACTACGAACTCTTTATCTAGATCTGTGATATTAAGAATTGGAGCATTGGTCAAAAATTGCTTCAGATGCTCAAAACTAGCAGCACATTCTTTCGTCCACTCAAACTTCTTACATGTTCTCTGAAAATATGTAATAGGATATGCAATGCATGAGCAGTTCCTAATGAATCTCTTGTAATAACCTACTAATCCCATAAATTATTTAAGTTCCTCCACATTCTTAGGAGATACCCACTCCATGATGACATTTATCTTTTCTGGATATACTGCTATGCCATTCTTGGAAACAACATGTCCCAAGCAGTGTACCTTTTTCTGAAAGAAACTACACTTGCAAAGCTTAGCATATAACTGATGTTCTCTTAGAAATATCAAAATTGTTTCTAAATGCTTGGCATGCTCTTCCTCATTCTTATAATATACCGAGATGTCATCAATGAATACGATAACAAATGTTTCTAGATAAGGACACAACACACTATTCATCAAACACATAAATGTAGTTGGGGAATTATTCAAATGGAATGGAACTACAAAAAACTCATGATTCCCATATCTAGACCTGAAGGTGGTCTTGTATATTTCCTCTTCTTTCATGTGTACCTGATGGTATCTCGATCTCAAATTGAACTTTGATAACACTACTTCTCCCTTCAACTGATCAAACAAATCATCAATCCTTGACAATGGGTACATTTTATTGATTGTCACCTTATTTAGTTGCATGTAATAAATGCACAACCTGAGAGTACCATCCTTCTTCTTTACAAACAACATTGTTGCACCCCAAGGTGATACACTCAACCTAATGTATCCCTTGTCAATCATTTCCTTCAGCTGCAAATTCAACTCTACTAACTCTATTGTGCTCATCCTGTAAGGATCCTTTGATTTTGGTGCTACCCCTGGTACCAACTCAATAGAAAATTCCACCCCCTTATGAGGAGGTAACTCTGGAATCTATATTGGGAACAAATATTGAAACTACTGCAATACAGGATTCCTCTAGAATATTTTTTCATCCACAACATCCTTTCCCTTTTCAATGGAAATATGCACTACAAACATCACACAACCTTTATGCAATTGTGCTTAGCCTGCATCGTGGTGACCATCATCATTGATATAGGATTCTTATTTCCCTGCAGAATTCTCTTTTCTCCATTATCATCTAGACACTCAATGGCCTTGTCATAACAATCCACTTTGGTCTTGTGAAGGTACAACCAATCCATACCCAAAATTATGGTATATGATCCCAATGATAGTACATTCAAATGTGTTATTGTAGGCCTACCATTTAACTCAAATGCACAAACTCTTACCCAATGGTGAACTATCTTCTTAGTACCTATAGCCAATTGCACAAACCAAGATTTTGCATGCACTTCTTTTCTCAAGCCACACTTATCCACCAAGTTAGGATTAAGATAACTATAATTAGATCCAGGATCAATTAAAATAGAAATAACTTGATCACACAGCTTACTGTCCATCTCAATGATAGAGTCTTAATGATCCATCAGCCTATTTTCCATGGCTACATAAATCTGAGTAATGTTATGATCAACATACCCAACTATTTGCGCCTCCTGAACACTATGGATCTGAGGTCTACCACCCTGGTAAAATTGAAAATCCTTCTTGCGATGATCTTTGCCACATATCCAACACTACAATGGTGCTCTACCATCACCTCTAGTGTTATTCTCTCCAAGTTGTGATCCATGTCCCTTCTTAATTGTATTTAACTTCTTGTAAGGAACCACATTTTATTTCTCACCTGTATTCTGATGTCTTCCCCTCTTTGGTGTACATCTTCCTTTAACTTTCTCAATTCCTTTCAAGTCACACTTAGGCTCAACTTTATTATTTGACTGCCCATAAAAATGATTTAACTTCCGAATGCCTTCTTATAGTGATTTAGGTTCATCAAACTCAATCTAGTATTTGTATGATATTGGCATCCCACTGGTGAATCTCTGAACCTTTTCCTTCTCCTCCTTGAGGTAAGGCACATATCTCAACAACACCATGAACCTACTAGTATACTCTATTAGCCACCTATAAAAAAATTTCGTATCAAATGGTGGCTAAAAATTTTTCTTGTAGCCTTCAAGAAATAATTTTATGACCAAATTGTGAGTTCTTGAAGTCTTATGATGATCTTTATCCTTTTAGATAATATTCACTGTTGTTTCCCTCATTTACCCTGAAAAATATGTTGTTTGTAAGGAGAAAAGCTGCTCACAAAACCCATTTCCCCCTTCATTTTACCCCTTCTTTCACTCATGATTAACCTCCATTTTTTCCCCCTTTTCCTCATGAAATTCCTCTATTTTCCCTCATTATCTTTCCTTCCCTTCATAAATCCCCTTTAATCAAGTTTAAAACTTCTTTTTAAACCTTATCGAAACCCCCAAAATCCTTTGAAAATCCTTAAAAGATCATGAAAAACAATCTTTTGAACTAAGGCTTTAAGCCCCTTTCGGCTAAGCCTTTAACCACTTCCCCACATATGACCCGCGCCCAAGACCACACACTAAAGCCCCGAGCGCTAATCGCAATCAGAAGTTTGTTGGGAGCGCTTTTCCTTTGTTAAATCAAAATCTTCCGATGCGATTGTGATTTGTTCTGCAGACCTCCGCTGTGATATCAGTCGTTGATCTATACAGATCTAATGGCCAGCGCTGACTCCCCACCATGCCTGCCTCATCCCTTTTTCAACCTTCAATTTCTTTCTCCACCATTGATCCTTAAATAATCCGACGACCGTCGCACCAATCGCCAATAGCAAAAAGTTTTATGTGCCACCGTGTTCCCTCCGATTGGTGATCTCCAATCCAATCGCAACCGTTGATCTCCCCATTGATCCAATGGTCCACATGCAATCGCAACATCAAAAATCAAATATTTTTCCCCCTGCTTTTCTCCGATGTGATTAGACCTCCACCATTGATCTCTTCAGATCCAACGGTTCTCATTTCTCCCGCCCATTTTTATACCCTTTTGCCTTTCGCTCTCTCTTTAAATCTGGACCGTCCATTCTATAGATCCAATGGCCAGGATCTAATCCACCTTAACCCCTCCATCTACCATCTCCCTGCCGATAAAAACCTGACCATTGATCTCCTTAAGATCTAACGGTCCTCACTCCATCGCATCGGAAAAACACAAAGACTTAAGTCCCGTGCCTTGTTTCCTCCAATCACCGATTCTCCGATGAATCTCCGCCGTTGATCTCTGTCTATTGATCTAATCAAATGGCCTGCATTACTCTATGACTCCAAAATATCATTTAACACCTTTTTCACTGCCGATTAAGGATTTACCCCGTTTACATTACATTTTCGCCCATTTTAATTATAACTTTTCCCCTCCTGCATTATAAGCTCCCGATTAATATCGTCCATTGATCAATCTGATCTAACGACCCGGACTTAATCAAACTCTCATTTTACACAATCGCCTCTCCTTTGATCTCAGCAAGCAATCCTCACCATTAGATGCTTTCATCCAATGGCCACGCTCTAACCTAAACCTCCGAAGCAGTTTCAACCCATCCACACAGGATTTTATAAATTTTTGTGTATTTTGCAGGTTTTTAAAGGATTTTCCCTGGTTTTAAAAGGAAATCAAGGGTCGGGGATGATGATCCCCTAGGCATTTATTCATAAATTAGATCATTCTGCAGGGTTCCAAATTATGTTTTATCTATGCCTCATGAGAATTGATGCCATTATACAACCTCTACGCGCCTACAAAATCAACAAGACACAACAAAACTTAATCAAGAAAAGAGTATTAGTTTTAAAGGATCTAGTCACTGCGGAGATGAATAATTGAAGATTGTTTACGCAGTTTTGAGGTATTACAACCTAAAATCGATTATATAAAGCATAATCCACTCAATTGAAGACAGTTTGAAGAAAAAAAGATAGAAATTAGGCCTAATTAAGCCTAACACATAGAGTTAAAGAAAATTATCAGTGATTGAAGGACAATCAGATCTATCATTCCAAAAAAGCCTCCACCGCCACATCAAAGGCTAATTGAATCCTCACTAGCTGCCAAAAGACACCTGCAGCCTCAAAGCAATCAAAGAAGGCAGAGTTATTTCCTCAGTTAGTGATATTTTGCCTAAAGATAGCTAAATAGTTAATTCAACCAAAGGAACTTATTGTAAATTGTCAGCAGAGTTATTACAACGATTAAAAAGAACCTTAAAGTCAAAAAACTCTCCCAACAAGCTTAATACTTAATGAAAATCAATTAATACTGACGAAATATCATAAAGCTTCTCCATTGAGCCCCTCAAAGGCTGAGAAGCATTAAACTGTATTAATTGAACCTATAGATATTTTTTATCATCCCACCTCCTCATTTCTTTTATAAATACTTCTGAAGAAGATGAGATAATGCTGGTCACTGCATATTTGTTGTCTGTAAATAGTTTACTAAAGCTGTTGTAAGCTCTGTTTGTAATTGAATATACCTAATTTGAGATGAGGAGTTTGAAGCTATAGAGAACCATTGGGCTTGAAGATTGTAACTGGTTTGAAGCATCAAACACAAGCTGATTTATGGGATCCTATTTTATGTCAACAGTGATGTTTTTCTTATTGTAAATTGTTATTTTATTTCTGTTTCCATTATGTCCATATTCTCTAATAAAGAACAGCAATTATAGAGTTAGGATTTACTATCAAAGGTACCCTACTCTTACTGATAAGCTTTATCTACATGTTTTCTTCCAATTGTGTTGTTTAAGAATGATTTAATATAGTCCAAGCAGTTAAGGAATTTTGTCATTCCCTCGTCCTATTGTCTAAACTTTAAACATTGTTCTTGAATGTTATTTTTAGTTTCTTCCAAGTAAATTTGAACTAGGGAAGTCTATGGTGAGCCTTGTCCTCTAGTTTTATCTCCAAAGGTTGTCTGAAAGTTTCCCTAAGAGTATGTTGAAAGTAGGCTAGGTTCAAAGTCCTTACCTGATCTTAGACTATTCTTTGTTATCTTATGTGTTGTCTTGATAAGTTTTCCAAGTAAAGCAGAACTAGGGAAGTCTATGGTGAGCCATATCCTCTAGTTTCTTCTCCAACAATTGCTTTGAAAAGTTTCCCTTAGAATATGCTGAAAGCAGGATAGGTTCAAATTCCTTACTTGATCTTAAGCTATTCTTTTTTTGTTTTAAATGTTTTCTATTGAAAGTGCATCAAAAGTAGGCTAGTTTCAAAGTACTTACCTGATCTTAGATTACTTTTATGTCTTTCTTAAGTGTATGCCAAAAGCAGGATAGTATCAAAGTACTTACTTGATCTTAGGCTGCTCTTTGTTCTTCATTTTTTTAATTCCCCTTCTTATTGTTTCATTTCATCCCATAAAATCAACTTTAAAGAGATCCTTAGACATAGATGACTTGCCCCATGGACCACTCTTGAACCTTGTTGTTTCAATTAAATCCTACTATGACTCCATAGCCCAATGGATCAAAGCCGCTTCTTGCCTATATTGTTGGCTGAATTACTCTTCACTTTCATTCACCTTCACCCTTCATTTAGAATTCCTTCACCTTCACATATCTTTTCCCAACCAAAACCAAACAAAACCTCGTTCTTCATAACTAGCCTAATATCACATTTCAAGCCTTAAAGGATAAATCAATATTTTCACTTATAGAGATATCCCTCTGTGGATTCAGGAGGGCTAGATCCTATAATCCCAAAGTGGTTCAAATGTTATCCCTACAGCTTTAGTCTCACCAATCTGTTGAAGTTACAGATTCCTAACATTTCTGGCGACTCCGCTGGGGATTTTGAGTCAATTTCATCTTAAATAGTCCTAAGACTCAAAACACCCATGATCTCTTTAGATTGGTATTCATAATAAACATGGTGGTGGAACCATAAAACATTTTAACTCCTTAGGAGCTAAAAATTTTCCACCTGGCGACTCCACTCCTTATAACTCCCAAAAGACCAAATGACTCCACTGGTAGAAGACCTTGAACTGATTGAACAGACACAATGACCTCTTTTTTTTATTTACAAACATGGATTTATATATAGACCCAAAATACAAACATATGTTCATGATGGAAAAATTGATGTACATGCTTGGAAAGAGAGTGGATAGGTTTATGACTAATCTAAACATTGGTGATCCAGAGCAACATATGCCTTTCCCTGAGCAAAAAAAAACTCTACCACTACAAGACATGTATGATGAACAAGATTATAGAGAAAATAATCAAGAAAAAATTCTAATCATGATGGAAAAGATGATGTACATGCTTGGAAAGAGAATGGATAGGTTGATGGCTAATATGAATATTGATGATCTAGAGAAACCTTTACTTTTCCCTCATCAAACACAAGCCCAATCACCTCAAGACCAAGACATTGACCAAGATATGTATTATGATCAACACCTTATAGAATATGATGAGAAAACTTACAAATAAAGCAATAAAGAAGGTTGTCAAGAAATTTTTGATTCCCTTCCTATGTCTTGTACTATGCTGATAAGAGAACTTCGTGACCAAAATGAAAAAAAATATAGTGAGAAGTGCTTTGATGAAACAATTAGCTACTTTCAAAACACAGAATCTGATGTAGGAGGAGAACCAACTCATATAGGGACTCCCCCTCTATATTACAACCCATATCAGATTACACGGGAAGAGTGGCGTCCTAATAATGTAGAAAAAACAACTCATGAACCTTATATGCAAACTGAGTATCATAACAATCATGAGGAAATTTTTACACAAGAATATCGGGAAACAATAGAAAATCCTCAAAGTTTCCCTGCAAGCACAAGTCAATATCCCCTAGAAGAGGCTCAAGAAAACATCCAGCCTCAAAATCATCCTTTACAAGAGGCAGAGAACTATTTTACTTCTGTTCAAAGGAACATAGAAACATCTTCCCCTTTGACAGAAAAAGAGATAGATCAGACTATTAATAAACATTCAGTCTCTGAAACCTATTGCAAAATAAATACTCTTGCTCATTCATATAGAGAACTTTGTTGTAAATATTTAGAAAGTTCTTTTGTAGATCAAGAGAAAGAGGGCAACTCTATTTCTGTTTATGATAAAATAAAAATCTCTCCTTTGACATAAGAACAAATTGATCAAATACTAAGAAAGCAGCTACCCTCTAAAACATCATCCAAACAAGACAATCATCAACATAGTTCCAAATCCATAGAACAACCGAAGGGCACTCAAGACAAAAAGGATAGTAAGGAGGTTAATGATAAAACTGAAAGTAGTCCTCTTTGGATCATGAACTTTGATGGGTCATGTACTAAAACCAGTGCAGGTGTAGGAATATGGCTTTATGATACAGAAAACAATTATTCTGAAGCCTATTCATATAAATTGAACTTTCAATGCACAAGTAACATAGTAGAGTATGAGGCATTTCTTTTAGGGCTCCACTTATTGAAGAAATCAGGAGCCCAGAGGAAAACAGTTCATGGAAGTGCAGAATTGGTAATTTGGCAAGTGAAAGAAGAATGCATGGTTAAACATCCCAAACTTAGAGCTTATAAGAATGATGTCATGGATTTTTTAAAATCTTTCAAATAATTCCAACTTATCCTTGTTCCTAAAGACCAAAACAGTTTTGCTAGTGGATTAGCCCTTGTTGCTATTACATGTCTGAGACCTTGGGAGAGAAAACAATATACAACTTAAGAAAAATTTAGACCAACTATCCCAAACAATAAAAGATATTGGCAGGCCTTTTAAGGAGAAAAAAAATAGAAGGCTATCCTACTGAGGATATACCATCTTTTCAAGAAGAAACTTCTCCCATCACTAATATCAATATGCCATTCAAAGAACCTGAATTTATATCAGAAGCAAGCATAGATTTAGAGAAAGAAGAAATTTCACTGGTTGTTGTTTTGCAAGTTAAGAATGATGATGCTTCTAAGCAACGTACTGAAGAGAAATTCCTCAAATCTGAAGTCTTGGAAGCAAACAATCTACCAGACACGGAGGGCCAAAAAGAAGAGAATCTTCATCTTTTCTTTGTTGATCCTTTGGAAGAATGTGTGGAAGTCCCAAGTGGTTCAAATTATCAAGCATGGATCCTTTGCAAGAGCCAAATGCATGAAAATTTGTCACCCTTTGTGATAGTCTTGGTTTTGAAGATTAATCTTCAAAATGTACTATGGATGCCCCTGACAAGTAGCCAGTTTATCTATTCTTTTTTATCACTACTCAATTGGCTACATTGGCACTTTTGTATCATATAAGAATGTAAATATTCCAAGTTAGAATACGTTAGATAGGAATGTCAATAAAGCTCAACCTTTGAGCATTTAGATAGTTGTTGATTTCTGCTTTGAAGAATAAGAAAAAATACAAAAAACAATAGAAAAGAAAAGAGGGCAGAGTGAAAACAAGAAAGGTACAACCCCATACCAAAAAGAGAAAAAAAGTTTGAAAGTGTGCAAGCTCAAATGCCACTCCTAAGAAACACACTCCTAGTTAGTCATACAGCCTAATCATGACTAATTAGTTTTCAATTTACTACTGATAGGTTAGTGAAATAGATTTGCTAAACAGTTTAATATTGGCCTATCAGTTAGGTAGATTATGATAGAAAAATGAAGGTTCAAACAAGCTAAAAATTTGAACCTATAAATTCAAAAAGAAAGAATGGCTCTAATCTATTTTAATATTGAGCCAAAGACAGAAGCAAGCTGGTTCTAATATGCCCAAAATTTGAACCAGAAAAGAATGTAAGACATCTAAAATAAAAGTAAAAAACAGAGTTGAAGAGAAGTGAAGGATGTTATTTAGTTTTCAGATCTTAAGCCTTCACCATTTTGCTTTATTTTTCTGCAAATTTTTGTCTATGTGCAACTTGTCTTTATGCCATAGATTAGCAACAAGTTAAAATTGTCCAATTCTGGCTTGTTTGCTTTTAAATTTCTTGTTTTATAAGTTAGAGAATAAAAATATGTTAGACAGTTAATCCTAATAGATAGTAGTTATGTAGAGAAGCTTATGAACTCAACTACTTAATCTGAGTTCATGGAGAAATAAGGGTAGAAATAGACTAGTTTTATGTTTTAAAAAGGAATAAAATGTTTGTAAAAAGATTTTTCCAATCCAAATGCACTCTGAATGAAGAAAAAATGTTAGATCATTAGGATTGGGTATGTAGAAAGCTTGTTTTGATAGGATTCCATTGATTTTGATGGTTGCTAACATTATCAGATCAAAAGAAGACCAGCAGAAGAAAGTTGCAACCCAATGGATGAGGCATTGGTCAGCTTCCAGAGGATTTTTTTGAGGTTCTTGGCACCTCCAAGGAGCTGCCATCCCAAGTTGGAGCCGCTGTTAGCCACCTATAAAAATTTGTCATATCAAATGGTGGCTAAAAAATTTTCTTGTAGCCTTCAAGAAACAATTTTATGACCAAATTGTGAGTTATTTAAGTCTTATGATGATCTTTATCCTTTCAGATAATCTTCACTGTTGTTTCCCTCATTTACCCTGAAAAATATTATGTTTGTAAGGAGAAAAGCTACTCACAAAACCCATTTTCCCCTTCATCTTACCCCTTCTTTCACTCATGATTAACCTACATTTTTTCCCCTTTTTCCTCATAAAATTCCTCTATTTTCCCTCATTATCTTTCCTTCCCTTCATAAATCCCCTTTAATTAGGTTTAAAACTTCTTTTTAAACCTTATCGGAACCCCCAAAATCCTTTGAAAATCCTTAAAAAATCATGAAAAACAGTCTTTTGAACTAAGGCCTTAAGCCCCTTTCAGCTAAGCCCTTAACCACTTCCCCACATATGACCCACGCCCAAGACCAGGCACTAAAGCCCCGAGCACTAATCGCAATTGGAAGTTTGTTGGGAGCGCTTTTCCTTTGTTAAATCAAAATCTTCCGATGCGATTGTGATTTGTTTCGCAGACCTCCGTTGTGATATCAGTCATTGATCTATACAGATCTAACGGCCAATGCTGACTCCCCACCGTTCCCACCTCATCCCTTTTTCAACCTCTGATTTCTATCTCCACTGTTGATCCTTAAATAATCTGACGGTCATCACACCAATCGCCAATCGCAAAAAGTTTTATGTGCCACCGTGTTCCCTCCGATTGGTGATCTCCAATCCAATCACAACCATCGATCTCCCCATTGATCCAAAAATCCACACGTAATCACAACATCAACAATCAGATATTTGGCCCCCTGATTTTCTCCGATGCGATTAGACCTCCACCGTTGATCTCTTCAGATCCAATGGCTCTCATTTCTCCCGCCCATTTGTCTACCCTTTTTCCTTCCACTCTCTCTTTAAATCTGGACCGTCCATTCTATAGATCCGATGGCCAGGATCTAATCCACCTTAACCCCTCCATCTACCATCTCCCCACTGATAAAAACCTGACCGTTTATCTCCTTAAGATCTAACGGTCCTCGCTCCATCGCATCGGCAAAACACAAAGACTTAAGTCTCGTGCCTTGTTTCCTTCAATCGCCTATTCTCTGATGAATCTCTGTCATTGATATTTGTATATTGATCTAATACAACAGCCTACATTACTCTGCGACTCCAAAATATCATTTAATTCCTTTTTCACTGCCAATTAAGGATTTTCCCCATTTACATTACATTTTCACCCATTTTCATTATAACTTTTCCCCTCCCGCATTATAAGCTCCTGATTAATCTCAACCGTTGATCAATCTGATCTAATGACCCGGAATTAATCAAACTCTCATTTTACCCAACCGCCTCTCCTTTGATCTCAGCAAGCAATCCTTGCCATTGGATGCTTTCATCCAACGGCCATGCTCTAACCTAAACCTCCGAAGCAGTTTTAACCCATCCACACAGGATTTTATAACTTTTTGTGTATTTTACAGGTTTTTAAAGTATTTTCCCTAGTTTTAAAAGGAAATCAAGGGCCGGGGATGACGATCCCCCAGGCCTTTATTAATAAAGGAGATCATTCCGCAGGGTTCCAAATTATGTTTTATCCGTGCCTCATGAGCACTGATGCCATTATACAACCTCTGCGCGCCTACAAAATCAACAAGACACAACAAAACTTAATCAAGCAAAGAGTATCAGTGTTAAAGGATCTAGTCACAGCAGAGATGAAGAATTGAAGATTATTTATGCAGTTTTGAGGTATTACGGCCTAAAATCGATTATCTAAAGCATAATCCACTCAATTGAAGACAGTTTGAAGAAAAAAATATAGAAATTAGGCCTAATTAAGCCTAACACACAGAGTTAAAGCAAATTAACAATGATTAAATAAGGACAATCAGATCTATCATTCCGAAAAAACCTCCACCGCCACATCAGAGGCTAATTGAATCCTCACCAGCTGCGAAAATACACCTGCAGCCTCAAAACAATCAAAGAAGGCAGAGTTATTGCCTCAGTCAGTGATATTTTGCCTAAAGACATCTGAACAGTTAATTCAACCAAAGGAACTTATTGTAAACTATCAGCAGAGTTATTACAACAATAAAAAAGAGCCTTAAAGTCAACAAACTCTCCCAACAAGCTTAATATTTAATGAAAATCAATTAATACAGATGAAATATCAGAAAGCTTCTCCATTGAGCCCCTCAAAGGGTGAGAAGCATTAAACTGTATTAATTGAACCTAGAGATATTTTCTCTCATCCCACCTCCCCATTTCTTCTATAAATACTTTTGAAGAAGATGAGATAATGTTGGCCACTGCATATCTGTTTCCTGTAAATAGTTTACTAAAGCTGCTGTAAGCTCTGTTTGTAATTGAAGAAACCTAAGTTGAGATGAGAAGTTTGAAGCTGTAGAGAACCACTGGGCTTGAATATTGTAACTGGTTTGAAGCATCAAATACAAGTTGATTTATGGGATCCTGGTCTATGTCAACAGTGATGTTTTTCTTATTGTAAATTGTTATTTTATTTCTGTTTCCATTCTGTCCATCTTCTCTGATAAAGAACAGAAATTGTAGATTTATTATTTACTATCAAAGGTACACTGCTCTTACTGATAAGCTTTATCTACATGTTTTCTTCCAATTTTTTTGTTTAAGAATGATTTAATACAATCCAAGCAGTTAAGGAATGTCGGCGTTCCCTCGTCCTACTGTCTAAACTTTAAAGATTGTTCTTGAATGTTATTTTTAGTTTCTGTCGAGTAAAGTTGAACTAGGGAAGTATATGGTGAGCCCTATCCTCTAGTTTTATCTCCAAAGGTTGTCTGAAAGTTTCCCTAAGAGTATGTTGAAAGAAGGCTAGGTTCAAAGTCCTTACTTGATCTTAGACTATTCTTTGTTATCTTATGTGTTGTCTTGATAAGTTTTCCAAGTAAAGCAGAACTAGGGAAGTCTATGGTGAGCCATATCCTCTAGTTTCTTCTCCAACAATTGCTTTGAAAAGTTTCCCTTAGAATATGCTGAAAGCAGGATAGGTTCAAATTCCTTACTTGATCTTAAGCTATTCTTTTTTTGTTTTAAATGTTTTCTATTGAAAGTGCATCAAAAGTAGGCTAGTTTCAAAGTACTTACCTGATCTTAGATTACTTTTATGTCTTTCTTAAGTGTATGCCAAAAGCAGGATAGTTTCAAAGTACTTACTTGATCTTAGGCTGCTCTTTGTTCTTCATTTGTTTAATTCCCCTTCTTATTGTCTCATTTCATCCCATAAAATCAACTTTAAAGAGATCCTTAGACATAGATGACTTTCCCCATGGACCACTCTTGAACCTTGTTGTTTCAAATAAATCCTACTATGACTCCATAGCCCAATGGATCAAAGCTGCTTCTTGCCTATCTCGTTGGCTGAATTACTCTTCACTTTCATTCACCTTCACCCTTCATTTATACTTCCTTCACCTTCACATATCTTTTCCCAACCAAAACCAAACAAAACCTCGTTCTTCATAACTAGCCTAATATCACATTCAAAATCTTTAAATATAAATCAATATTTGCACTTATAGAGAGATCCCTCTCTGGATTCAGGAGGGCTAGATCCTAGAATCCCAAAGTGTTTCAAATGTTCTCCCTGCAGCTTTAGTCTCACCAATCTACTAGAATTATAGGGAGCTAACATACTCATCATCTTTCATTGAACCCATCTACAACTCATAAAACTCTTTAGCTCTGCATCATAGTACCTATCTAACATGTACTTATTCTTTAAGAGCCTCTAAAACTCATCCCAAGTCAAGTCATCCTCCTGAATACCTTTAACATTCTTCACATCCTACCACCAAATATATGCTTTCCCTTTAAGACTGAAAGTGGTTATCTTGGCTTTCATATTCTCTGTATATCTATGCAATATAAAGAATTTCTTCATCCAAATCAACCATGCCTTTGCATATTCTAACTTCTTCATATCTCCATCGAATGTAGGAGGCTTGAATTTCTTGAACTCCTCGGCAAAATAATCACCTCTCCTATAAGGATGATGATGGTGATGACTATGATGATGTCTCCTAGAAGAGAAACTAGAGTGATTCCCATACATACAATTCCTCCTATCAGGTGTGTCTAATGATCTACCACCTCTAATTGTGTCCCATATATCCAACCTATATCTAGACCGAGACCTGCTACCATAGGCTACATTAGTCTTTTCATCATGTTCTTGACTGGTCCTCATCTGTCAATGTTTTCAAAACTCTGACAAGCTCTAAAGAATCATTGCATTGACCTCTATCTGCTTTTCCTGAGCCCTTGAAAGTATTTCCTAGGACTCAAACAACCTACCATTATCTGCCTTACAACTTCTAATATTTTCCCTCAAGCTCCAGAATTTATCTGCTACACCAGGAGAATGCTCATCTCCTTGTTGCCAAATTAATTTCTAGGGAGAGTCAAGAGAACTATATTCTACCATTTTTCTCGTCATCCTTTATTCCCTTCTTCCTGCAAGTATATCATGTTAGATAAACCAAATACATACAAAAATCAAATCCATACCTCATTGATGTTCAAGGGAGGCTTATATCATCTGCAAGATCGGTCCACATTAGCATGTACATGTATAATCATAAACATATCCATATAAAAACATATCAATATAAACCATCATGCATGACCATAACAATGGTATACCCTAACCCCATATATGACAACCATGACCTTGAAAACATCACAATTTTCCCAAAGAGAGCGAAACCCACTCTGATGTCACTTGTGTTGAGTGTGTGTTATATTCTTTCCATGACTAGCGGACCTGCCTATGGTTTTGTGCATGGATTTGCACATGGTTTTGGGAATGATGGTTTTCTTCCCATGGTATTTTGTGGACCTCGTCCAGGGAACTACAGTTATGTTCTAATCCAGGGTTAATGGATTTTGGTTTGTGAATGCTTCATCATTTATATATACGTGTTGTAACATTGAAATTAATATAATAAAAAATAAAGCTGGTAGTTCCGGTTTTGGGATCTAGGGGAAAATATCTGTGTATATTTGTTTTACGTTTTATGCTCTTTCTATTTTTTATTTTTTGTTTCAAGATTTCATTTGAAGATAATTTATGTATAGGGTTTAAACATATATTTGGTATCATAGTTTCTTCAACTTCAAGGGAACGCCTTTGTTTCTAAGGGGTTTTTTCTCAGGCCTGTGGTAGACCCTGTTCAGTGGGAGATCTGCGGGATCGATTCTTGTGGTGAAAGAATATGGTGAGCAGTGGAAATATAGATGTTGGGCCAGAATTGTAATCTATGGATAAATTATGCTTCCCTAGATAGGTGCTAGGCTACAACAACAGGTGAAAGACTACATGACTATTTCTCCTAACTCAGAACAGATATACAGAGAGGATTGGAGGCTTACTTATTTAGTCGCTTCCAAATGGCTCCTTCTGTCGCTTCTGTTGCAACTTCAAATTCAAGCGATTTGTGAACTGAATTTTTCCTGCAAGAAAGAACACTAAAATAGTAGAATATGAAATAATATAGATATATATTCAAGCTAGTTAGCTAAATCAATAAAGAATAAACCACATACATCAACCAAGATCTTACAATATGGAAAATCAAAGCTAATACAAATGCATGTAGGGAAAAATAAGAAGTACTCTTTATTGATGATATAAAGAGAGGTTACAACCTAGTGACTGATTTGAAGTGACCTTCCAGCATCGTTCCCAAGCCTCATCACAGTATAAATATCTCCAGCAACAGCTTCACAAATCTAGCTCTCAATTGAAAATCCTCCAACATTTCTCTACTCAAATTCTTCCTTCTTCAAACACTTAGATTTGTGTTCAATTTATAGATGAACTGTAGGTTGTTTTTCAATCAATAACTTTCTAAAAATAGGCAAGACATGTTTCCATTCATGTAGATGTCAAATGGACACTTGGATCTGAAGCTTGACACACATGAACTCTTCTAGAAGGCACTCGCCATGTGGAGATTCCGAAACAATGAGAATTTCGCTCCCAATGTGACCAACGCACCTGTGAATGTTGGGAAGTGCTTTGCATAGAAGCCTTGCATGGGGCTACCTACATATGCAATGCACTTAGGCCCCTTAGATCCTCCGTTGGTGAGCCCTCATATGCTATACAATAAGCTTCAAACCATGGAAACCTTTGCTTGATGAAAGTCTTGCTTGATTTGTCTTGTTTCTTGTCTTAGGGCATGTAGCAACTGAAATGATATGGAATGATAGACCATTGATCATTGGTCCTAGAGATGATGCCCAGTTAACTAGGTCATTAGGAATGGTGCCCAAATCGACCTATAACAATTGCCCCCTAAAGCATGAGATCCAAATAATAACAAAATTTGATTGAGATGCTTTACACTGTGATGAGTGTGGAAACAAAGCAGAGTGGTCACCTGCATCAATCTTACAATACATTACATCATGATATATCCTCTTTTGATCATAATTTCTAAGGGTAGGCATTCCCATGTTCAGCACATAAAACAATCTAATAACATGTACATAATTCAGAAAGTTGTCTACATTGGAATGTTGCCCAGATGCAGACATGCCTACAGATATAGGCCCATGTTTGGATGACAATATGTATGTAAGGTCACCGTAAAGATGATGTGTACAACAATCTTTAAATTGTAGCACGGATGGATGAAACTAGATCCGGGTTCTTCTTATCTCGTTCACTCGATCATTTGGGTACAAGTCTAGCCATGAGAATATATTATTTGTAGTCGAACATGGAAAGACATCGTTTGATTACCAGCCAATGATGTGAGTTGTTAACAAACATGAGAGAACCACCATTAATTTCAATGGCCCTCAAGGTACTGCAGTACATTTCATAAGGCATGAATATATGATTTGATGTCGAATGCCAAACAAAATATTTCGATCAAAGGTCCGGAAGCAAGGATCTTGTCAATGTTGTAACAAGCCCCATGGTACTGGAATCTGATGTTTCTAAGTGAACTTCCTGGATATTTATTTTTCGTCGGCAGGAAATCACCTTATTGCAAAACAGGAGTTACTAATTTCGGAGACAAGGGCATGACTTCATATAGCAATTTTCAGGGATGATGGTCATGAAAATGAAGGTTTATGAGTATTGCAGATGGATGAGTTTTTAATCATTGGATGACTTCTCTTGAACATATGGGCGACACTGTGATGATTTGGCAGCATTGACCCAAAACTGAAGTGAAGGTATGATGAACCATAGGTGTGAATGAACTGTTAAGATGATTACCCAACCCAAATAATCATGGACATGGAGTGAAAGAAGTGTCATATTCAAGAACAACTTGATACCAAAAAGAAACTTTGGTTACTTTTCCCAAATTTTCCCTGGTCATTTGTCGACCAATACCTCTTTATTTTTTAACAAGCTTAAGGAGGATAACATTTTCTTAATTTATAATTCAACCCTTCGAGCGAATAAAGTATCGATATTTAATAATTTAACGAGTCTAGCAATGAATGGAACTTGATTCTTTCCATGATTGACAAGCCTATCACTATTTTATGTTTTAACGAGCTTAACGACAGTGATAGACCAGTCCTTTTTCATATTTAGAGAGTCTGAAAAAGAGGACGAAAGAGAACTCCAAAAGTAATTTTTCGTAAATTTGTCACTCATATCTGAAAAAGTGTAAAATAATATCTAAGAGAGCCTCTTTGGTCATGTTTAACCAAGGTATTCCTTTTTCGTAAATAATCCATCTCATTCCAAAAAAGGGTTAAACTTACACTGAGTAGATATCAATTCATTTACTTTAACGAGCTCGAAAATACAAGTGCTCAAAAATATTTTCACATTATCAGAGTCTAAAAAGAGCTGAAAGAAGACTCCATGGGTTCCTTTTTCACTGTTATCGAAGCTATAAAAAGAGATAAAAGTGCTCTTCAAATCCTTTTTTGTTTTTAACAAAGATTGAAAAATAAGGAGAAAAAGTATGCTTTGTGGTCAAGTCATTCTTTGAATAAATATGCACAACTAATCTGTTCATTAGTTGTATTTCATGTTTAGAACAACATCAAATGGATTAAAAATACCTGTTTCATGATAAAAACATAATAAAACTATAGTCATAGCAATAAATTTAACTTGGAAATAATTAAATGACTATAAAAAGTAGTTTCACTATTCATTTTTACCATTCCATAGTTACCATTTGCATTTTGGAGCTCTGAACCTGATTTTGCCCCCGAACTTCAGTCATTGATTGCGGTCGTTTTTGTGGATGGATTTCATCACCATTTGACCCAGGTTAGTGCCATGAACCTCATTTTTTCTTCAGTATTCATTTCATTTCCATTCTTTGCAAATTTTTAGGGTTTTGAGGCCCCTAGGGTAAATTCTACCCAAAATGAGGGCAACGCACCCCTGAATGTCGAAACCTACGTTGCATAGCAGGTAAATTGAAGGGTACCTACATGTGCAATGCACTGTCTCAACCCAGGGAGTGCGTTGGGCATAGTTCAAGTTTTTTATTTTCATGTTGTGTCCAAAATTTTCCTAGTTTTTTGCAATGATTGGAATCCAATGGATCTTATGGTTTATTTTCAAGTTTCCATCAGATTATAATGACGATTACATGGAGGGAAAGAGAACATGAAGAACAAGATATGATTTCCTTGAATGATTCGATTACTATAAGAGCCTTAAGAGATTGTGGACTACTTAAGTACTTCAAATTGTCGAGAATGTGGCAACAAATAGAACTCTTGGAGTTCTTAGTTCGAGCATGGGATTCGGTGATAGAGGCATTTCACATTAATAAAAAAGTGGTTCCCATCACAGTTGAGGATGTGTATTTTATCACAGGTTTGTCGAGGAGAGGTTTTCCCATTTCTCTCACAGTGTCTACCATTGGAGGAGAGACGGTGAGGGATTATGTCATGCAACATTGCTATCTAGGGTCAGAACCTAGCAAATATGGAAAAATAAACATCTTGGATGTCAGGGATTTGCCTTTGAGAACCATCCTTTTCATGATCGCTAAACTTTCAGGCACCGTTACACTACATGTAGCAAACCGATCGTATATGCAGTATGCGCTAGAGTGCTTAGAGCCAATAGTCTTCAACTGGTCTGAAGCTGTTCTATCTCAGATAAAGGAACAACTGAATAAAGTAAAGGGAGGAAGGAAGAAAAATTTCAGTTATGGTTCAATCCTTTTCTCCTTCTCTTTGGAACGGATTCCACTGATGCAGCCACAACATGTAACATTGGATATATCTAGTCCTAGAGATCCTCGAATGCAGAGATGGGTAGAACTCATGGGTCAGCATGCAGGCCAATCGACCATTGTGTTCTTAACTACATTCTTCACCTGGTTCCAGTGATAAATCATTTCCATCGATGAGTATGCATACGTAGGTGTAGACTTCCGAGGAGATCCATATCTAGTATTATCAAAAGGAGCTCAATGGGGTGCAATGGGTAAGAATGCTTCAACCATGTTTTTTATTTTATAAGGTTTATACAATGTTTTTTTTTTTTTTTTCTTTCCAAGAATAAACTAAATGTTTGATGTAATGCAGACATTGGTCGCGTTCAAACAGTAGAGGAACCAGAACACGAAGTAGATGTGCCAGCAGAGAGGGTTGTCGAGAGAGCAGTCCTTCAGGACCTTGATATGTCTGAGACTCTGGCTGAGCTTCAGTAGAACATAGAGGGGTTGACCTTCGGGATCCCGGATTTCCAGATCAAAGAGCTTCCCATGCGACTGCAGCGACACACTATTGGGGTTCCTAACCATTGGATGCGGTTATTCCGTAGGATTGCTAGATCTATAGCATGTTACCATGAGCACCACTAGTTTACTTGTGACTTTTTGCATACATTTTGAGGTCAGATGACCTATGTGTCTTGGGCACAATTTTTTTTAAAAACCTATAACTATCTATCTATGTGTTTTTAGAGTTTTTCCTATGTTTAATACGCAATCCTATTCAATGATGTGAATGTTTTCTTTACCTATGTCGCAAATATCTGTCTAAAACTTGATTAGCTAATGAATCATTTAAAGTGTTCATATTTTTGGAAATGTGTTGATATTGAATGAAATCAAAATGTCTCTCCAAAATTCGAACTCTTAGGAACAATCTAAGAAGTGTTGGATTTCTAACAATATAAATACTAGTAAGTTGTAGTATCACAAGTTGTGAGTCTAACCTTATGATTATGCAGTTAATACCAAATGAAATGGCATCAAAGATAAGTTCGATAAACGCGTTATACTCAGTGATATTGTTCGTCGATTTACTGATACAAATCCCTTGAAAACTCACTAACTCATCGTTCAGAGCAAAAATGGCCCACGCTGCAGAGGATAGATTTTGTATACTACGACTAGCACAATCAGCATATCCAAAAAATGGTTCCAAAGATTTATTCATTTGTGATGAAATGTAAAGTGGATTACTAACGTCAAGAAAACTCTAAAAAATAAATCAATATAGTGAATGAAAATCAACAGCATATAAACAACATAATACAAAAAATTACTATGCTCATGATTAAGCATAGAAACGTTTCAAATACAACCTATTTCTAGGCTGTGCCAATGGAATCCCATCGTAATCAACTAAATCGTAGGCACCCTTAGCAAGAACTCTTTTGAAAATATAGGGGCCATGCCATAATGATTCGAAGTTCCCTGTACCTATAACATCAGCTTCTTGATCATAAAGAAGGACCAAGTCACCCTCTAAGTAGATGCGAGGCTGGACATTTTTGTCATATTGCACCTTTATACGTCTCTTATGCACTTTGTTGGCCAATTTGGCTTCACGACATGTTTCATATATACGGATGAGGTTAAGGAGACATGCTTCTTCTTTTGAGGTGTCAAGTAACAATTCTATCGGGAGTTTTAACAATGATATTTCACATTGGATTGGTAAGATAGCTTCCAGACCCTACACCAATTGAAAAGGAGTAAATCTAGTTGTGTTTCTCACGGAGGTTCGATATGCCCACAAGGCATAGTACAGGATCAATTGCCAGTTCCTTTTACGGATTCCTATCATTCGTTGAAGCATTCATTTAAGAATTTTGTTAATAGCCTCAACTTGTCCATTTGACTGTGGATAATAAGGAGTATAATTATCATGTGACAATCCTAACTTGGCAGTCAATTCAGACATCATGTGGTTGCGAAAATGCTTCCCATGATCTATAACTATAGCATGTGGGACCCCAAACCGTGCAATAACATGGCTGAAGCAAAACAATGCAGTTGTCTGTCCTGTGTTGTTGAATGTAGGCATCGCTTCGGCCCATTTGGTAAAATAGTCGACTGCGACAATAATATAACCATGCCCCCCGGACGAAGGAGGGTTACAGGTCATGAAATCAATACCCCATTTCGTAAATGGTCCAGCAAAGACAACAGGATGCATTGGCGCTAGTGGTTTGCAGATTTTATGGTCAAAAACATGGCATGCATGACAACTTCTGACTGCAAGGATGCAATCTCGAAAAATAGTAGGCCAAAAGTAACCGGCGCAAAGTATCTTCTGCATGGTAGCATATCCAAATAAATGTCCACCACAAGCCCCAACATGGAAATCATTTAACACTTTTTCGGCCTTCTCATGAGTGAGGCACCTCCTTAAAATGGTATCGACACCACGACGATAAAGTGTATCGCTGACGATCGGATAATATTTGGCTTGGTATCGAATACGTCGCTGATCAGAGTGAGAGGTATTAGGTCAAAAATTTTGGGTTTTGAGATAAATGATGAAATCTCCATACCAGGGATCAGATGATCCGATCAGAAATAGAGACTCGTATGGAATAGATGGTTCCGACATAGTAGGTGTACTATCAGAGGGAAGGTCACAGAGAAGCTCAGCCAAAACTAAAGAATTCTTTGACTTGGATTTTATGAATTCCAAATCAAATTCCTGAAAAATGACAATCCATTTTGAATATATGCCCCCCAGCAATTGACGTGATAATATGTAAGTCATGGGGTTGCAATCCGAAACTATTTTTATTTTTCGGAGTAGGATATAATTGTGAAATATTTGGACAGCTTGAACAGCTGCCAATGCAATATTTTCCACATACGAGTACTTAACTTCCGTATCATTGAGATTACAACTCAAATAATAGATCGTATGTTCAATTCCATCTTCTACTTGGACCAAAACCATAGCGATGGTCGTTTCATTCGTGGTGATATATAGGAAATAATAATTTTGATAATTAGGAGGATACATTAATGACGCTCGGACGAGATGGTCCTTGACACAAGATGGTCCTTGACAGCATCAAAAGAAGCTTGCCCAACTTGGTCCCAATGGAAGGGAACCCCATTTTTCAAAAATTGAGTAAATCCTTTAGCCATTTAGGCATAGTTTGGAATGAACCTTCTCAGGAAGTTAGCCTTTCCTTGAAGTTTTTATATCTTAAGTAAGTTTGATGGTTCAGGAAAATCAATAATGGCTTGTACCTTTAGTGGGTCTATTCGAATTCCTTCTTTTGAGACTACAAATCCGAGCAATCGACCAGAACCAACATAAAACACACATTTGTGTGGACTGAGGCACATCTTATAGTGTCGGCAGCGTAAGAAAATGGCTCTCAAATGCATCGAGTGATCAGTCTGATTTTGTAAATGCACTAGTAAATCGTCTAGATATGGTTGAATAATGTGCTTGATGTTGTTGAAAGCATAATCCATTGCTCTCTGAAAATTTTCCCCAGCTTTATTTAAACCAAATGAAAGTTCCCTATATGCGAATGTGCCCCAGGGATAGATGAATGTTGTCTTATGTTGGTCATCTGGGCAGATATTGATTTGATTGTAGAAGGAAAATCCATCCATGAACGAAAATATTTCGCATCCAGCACAATCGTCAATAATCTGGTCGATAAAGGGAGTAGGATAGTTGTCTTTTGGACAAGCCTGATTGACATCCCGATAATCGATGCACACTCTAATGGTTCCTTGTTTTTTCATAATATGAACGATATTGGAAACCCACTCAGTTAGCGGAACAGGGTAAATAAACCCAGCATGCAAAAGTTTTTCAACTTCTTCTTTGATGGCAGCGGCTTTCTTTGGATGAACAGGACGAAGCCATTGACGCATCAGTTTGACATCAGGATACATATTAATAGTGTGTCCAACTATACTAGTATCTATGCTTGGAATTTCCTCATAAGACCAAGCGAATACATCACGAAATTACCAAAAAAGAGAGCGATATGAATCAAGTTCTGATGGAGAACAAGATACACCGACATGAATATTTTCTACAATGCCAAATTTGGTCGAAATATCGATAGAAATTGTTTCTTCGATATTAGATAAATTTCGCTCAAAGTAAATTGCATTAATCAGTAAATAATTCGAAAAGAAAGTTTTGATGGATGGGTGATATAGTTCACTAAGATTATTTTCTTCATAATTTGGAAGATGGGAATTGTTAGCCACCTATAAAATTTGTCATATCAAGTGGTGGCTAAATTATTTTTGGAGCCTTCAAGGAACAAATTTTATGACCAAAAAATGTTGGCTCTTGAAGACTCTTGAAGGCCTCATGCCTCTGTCCAAAAATATTCATTTTCTGTTTCCATTTTATACTCTGAGAATTCTTCTAAAAACCCAAGAGAAAAGACTGCTAAAAAATCATCATTTTCTCCTTTCCCCCCACTCAAAACTAGCCTTCATTTGCACCCCCCTTTTCCATAAAATTCCTCTATTTTTTATGAGTTTCCTTCTTCCATTCATAAAAATCCACATTATAAGGTTTTAAACCCACTTTGTAACCTTATTGGAACCCTCAATTTCCCTTCAAAACCATTGGAAAACCATAAAAAACCCACATTTTTTTATATATATGGGTCTTAGCCCCTTCCCGCATAAAACCATGGTCATATGACCCTTCATATGACCCTTGGCCCCGCAGTCGAGCGCCAACCCTTTAAATATTTTTCCACCGAAGTATTAAAATCTTTGATTATTTTAAATCTTTGGTTTTTAATTAAATTATAAACTTTTCCGCTAGTTCGATTTTCATTTTAATCCCCACCGTCAATCTGATCTACAGATTGGACGGTGCGGAATCTGTCTCCTTGTGGTCCCTGCCATCCAAAAGCCTATTGCCGAAATCACGCGGTATTCATCGCACCACCTTTAAGCAAAGGCGGTTTTCTCTCGATCTCCAACGATTCCATACACTGGGTGACACGCGTCCCGTGTACTTTTTGTAAAACCGCCATCCATCGTGCATTATCGTTCGGGCGTGGACACCCAGCGATATTGCCATGCATTGTCTGATCTGGGGCGGGCCATCCAACAGCTATTGCTCGCCGAAGATGGCCAACAGATAACCAGGCTACGGCGCGCCATCCAGTTAATCTCCATCGTCGATCTAATCTGCAGGTCAACGGTCCATATTTCGATCGCCCAGTCAACATTTTCCATTTTTTGACTTTCCATTTACTGCTCCCGACCTTCGATCTCTGCGTGATCGATGGCTCAGATTTAAATGTTTCTTCCGCCTTCCCTTTGATTCCTTCGATCAATCTCGACCGTTGGATAACGCCATCCAACGGCCATGCTTCCTCCACGCGTCCTTTACAGCAGTAAACCTATATATGCAGGATTTTATAATAATTTTTGTATTTTGCAAGGTTTAAATGGTTTTCTCGCCATTTTTGAAGAAAATTCAAAGGCAGAGAGTGAAGAACCTCCCGCCTTCTATTCCTCAAAGGAAATCATCCATAGGGTTAAAATGCACATTTCATCGATCTTTCATGAGGCATTGATGCCATTTGAACCCTGCGCAATCCTACACATTTGAAAGACACAGAAATTCAATCACAAATCAAGAGTATCAGTATAGAAGACCAGAATGCACCAGAATAGAGGATTAAAGGACATATTTGTGGGGATTACATCTAATATTCTTATCAAAAGCCTAATCCCCAGAATAAAACACAGTTTTAAGGAAAAATCAGAGTGTTTCATCTGATAGAAAGCTCCACCGCCTTAGTTAAAGAAAATCAATTCTTCTAAGCTACTACAAAAGACACCTGTGCCTCAAAGAAATCAAATACAGGCCGAAGTTATTGCATGAAATCAAATATCTGCCTCACAACACAGCTAAAGGGTAATTCTGCGAACAAAATTAATGAAAAAATATCTACAGGGTTACTCTAACATGACACAGAGCCTCAAAGGTCAAATTAAGCTTCCACCGAGCTTAAAATCTTTATGTAAATCATTTAATACAGAAGACACCTATTGTAAGCTTCTTCGTTGAGCCCCCCAAAGGCTGAGAAGCCATTTAAGTCTGTATTAATTAGTTTTTGAGATCTTTTATCAGATCTCACCCCCTCATTCTTCTATATATACTTCTGAATAAGATGAGTGAAGGGTTGGTTGTTGTTTGATCACAAGTTGTAATATTTAAACTCTCTGAAATCAATACATAGTCCTTTGAAGTTGAAGAACAAATTGAAGTCTTGGAGGTCTTGATGATGTTGTTGCATGCTTGTTCCTGAGAAGGCTCTATCATTGGATTCATGAGCTTGGTTGTTAGTGAAGTATTCTGAATTGTTTCATGCTTTTCCCTGTTTTCGTTATGTTCCATAATTTCTTACTACAGTAGGATAGAAAGTATTAGGCTAATAAATGACTCCTGGAAGCACCTTAGACCTTTTCATCCTTCACTGTTTTATGTTTTCCTCTGCTGAAGTATTTTAGAGGCTTTAATCTTTCTCTTTAGTCTTCATGCTTGTTTATTTCCTTAATAGTTTGAACATTTGGTTTTAGCATGATTTATGGTTCTACCTGCTTGTCTGCTGCCACTTAAAAACTGTTATTGAAGTCTCCTGTTGAGATCCAAAAATGTTCTTTCTTCCACCACATTTCATTCCATTTCTTTCATCCATTATTAATCCCAGGCTCAAATGATCAATGAAATTAGTTAAAATTGCTTTAGGAATGAATATCGTGGCTAACTTGCTATGTTTTTATGATTGTGTCATTGTAGTACTTTTTGAACTGAAACTAGCTACAGAATTATGTTCAACAAATGATGAGGACATGACGTGGAATACACCCATGTGTGCTTTTCTCCAAGATGACATCCGGAACCTGTATAAACATGAAGCTGGCTACAGAATTGGCAACTAGCTACAGAATGCAGAAATTCTGTAGCTAGTTGCCAATTCTGTAGCAGCTTCATGTTTATACAGGTTTTGGATGTCATCTTGGAGAAAAGCACACATGGTTGTATTCCACATCGTGTCCTCATAATTTGTTGCCCTCCATGGAGATTGAACAAAATTATGTACGTGGTTAAGCACATGGAAACTTAAACTAGGAGGTAGACTCGTAACAGGATAAGGACAGTCTAGATTCTGTTACATGATCATGATCAGAGTCCTAGTTTAGTTTCTATTAGGAAAGACAATAATCCCCGTATTATCTCAAGTTATTTTATGTAAATTTGCTATAAATATGCTCGGGAAACCGAGAGACAAAGGTTAGATTTTGGTTAGATTTTATGTTTGACTATTAGATCTTTGAAGTCCGTGAATACTCTGTTTTGAGGTGATTCCTCTTTAATGAAAGAAGCAACATTTCCTTGAACACGTTGAGTCAATTTTGAGCTATATTTCGTGCTACTCTGGTGGTAGAGGGCCCCTGCCTCCTGAGCATCCTTGTTTATACAGTAGATAAGTGTTTTAATCTCGCTTTTATTTCTAGTTTTAGTTTCCCTTTTATTTTAGCTTATGTTCATATTTTTTTATATTTACTATCACAGCCAAACTTACTCTAATCAAATCTTCCAAAATATCATTATGAAGAATAAGGCACAACTGCGATAGTGTAGGTTTAGTTGCATTTACTTTTGTTAGTTATCACAGTTAAGACTTACTCTAATAAACTTTTCCAAAATATCATTATGATGGATAAGGCATAACTGTGGTATTGTAGGTTTTAGTTGTTAATTTTAAACCAAGTAGCATAGCCAATCTTACTCTTACAAAGCTCTTCCAAAATATCATAACAATGAGTAAGAAGTAACAGTGGTGTCTTGGACTTTAGTTGTATTTGCTTTCAGTCTTGTGGTTATGTTCAATTGCTTTGAATGATACAACCATACTCGTTCTCACAAACTCTTCCAAAACATCATTCATACTGAACGGGATGAACTATAGTATTCCTTAGGTTAGTTGCATGATAACTTAGTTATAGCACTCCGGAGGTAGAATGCATGTGGTTCAGTTCTTTCATTTCATTTTCAGTTTGATAATGGCTTTTAATTTAACACTGTTCACTGTAGACTAGAAGTACCCTAGTTTAGTCTTAACTTAGTTCATTGTGTTAACATTCCAGTGTAGTTTCCATCCATTGCATTTCAAATTGTATTAGTTGTTAAATTTAAACACCACAGTCTTCATTATTTACAAAACTTCTTTTGTTCCAAACTCATACTAACACATAATTATCTGGACAGAAGGTAGTATCCGTCTAAGGCCTGGAGTACTTTTGCAACCTTTTTACCATTTCACAAACAAGCCTTTTCTCAAAGACCATTCTAAAAGGAAATCTATAACTTTTGTGTGAGGCCTAGTGGTGCTAGATTGAGTTGCAGAACAAAGTTAGAAGCTAGTTTAGAATAGAAATCTTATGGTGATACAAATGTTCTTTTCCAAATATATTTTAATAGACCTTTAATCATGGATGAGATGTTGTAACATTGTAAGTTTATTGTTTGATTGTTTAGTTAGGAGAATTTCATTTACACTTAGCTGCCCATTTCTCAATCTCTTCCAAAACATCTTTAATGAATGAATTGGACAAGTTAAGCTCATGTTGTGATTTATTTTCTTGAAGTCATTATCAAGCTTTGTAATTTTCTAGCCATAGTTTAGGCTTTGTTTTGTTTCAGTATTTTCATTTGTCATTTGTCATCCATAATTTAGGCTTCACTCTATTTTTCAACCAGTAGTTTCTTTCCACCAACATTTAGTTCTTTCCCTTGTGAACATAAAACCATAAAAATCCAAAAACATCATAAAACACTAGACACAACGTAGTGAGAAACAATTACCTAGGCACATATAGTGCACCACACTTCAGCAGTTTACCAACCCTAGTTGACAATTAATGAACTCAATTTAGGAGACTAGGTTGAGCACAAACATTTTGGCATCGTTGCCGGGGAAAGTGTAACTAGGTAGCCTTGTTTCTTAACTCCAAAAAAAAAAAAAAATTATATGCGTAGAGAGAAATATTCAAGGGGTAGATCCATAAGAAGTAGCAGCAGAAGCTTGATCCCTAGAACACCACTTGTTTCATCTAGACCAAGAGCCAGTACACCTCCAACTCAGACCCATAATCCATCCTTTACTGATCCTAGACTCCTAGAGGACTTAAGATCAGATATTCCATTAGAAAGACCTCCCATTTCATCCACTGAACCTGCCTTAGAAGAGGATTCAAGGACCTCTGTTAGAGACACAAACTTTTCCACTTCCTCAGAAGAATCAACTATGGCAGAAGAAGGGGGAGGAGAAGTCTTTAATGGAGAACACACATTATTTGGAGGAGGTAGAGGTGTAGAAGGTGAAGGGGGTAGAGGAAGAGGTAGAAGAGAGATGGGAAGCTCTTTTGGGTTTCCTATAGTAGATGAAGAAACCAATACAACCATGAAAAACATTTCACCCTCTGTCCTTCCAAACTTCTATGGACTTAAAACTGAAGATCCTGAAACCTTCCTATTTTAATTTGAAGTCCTATGTAGAACTTATGACTACTTACAAGTTGCTCAAAAACTTAAACTATTTCCTTCAACATTGAAAGGAGCAGCATTGAAGTGGGTTATGAGTTTGATCAATAGTTCTATTAGGACATGGGAAGACATGAAACAAGCATTTCTAGAGAGGTATTTGGATTATTGTATGCCAGTCAATCATAAGGAGCAAGTGTTTAAGATGTTACAAAAATAAGATGAAAACTTGGAAGATTTGTTGGAGAGATTTCATTACAACATCAAAAGAGCAAAAATGGAAAACTTAGATCAAGACACCTTAAAAGCTCTCTTGTTGAAAAAAATTAGGGATGAATGGTTGGATATCCTTAACATGATGGGAAAAGGGGATATATCTCAGCTCACATTACCTGAAATAGCTGAGTTATGTATCAACCTTTCAAGAGGGAAATATAAAACTATAAAAGGCCCAAGAGACCTGCTCTTGCAAGGGTAAGTAAGTCTACTTCTGGGACAATAAGTAGGGCAGAGATAGGGCATATGCTTGATGAATTCAAATCTGATATCTTAGGGAGTATTAGTGAACAAATAGACACCCTTAAGTTACAAAACAAGCAAAAAGTTGAATCTGATGCTTTAGCAATATTTTGTCCCAGATGTAGAAAGAAGCATGCCTTAAGAGAGTGTCCTTTGGATGAAAAAGTTATAGAGACCTGTGTCATTTGTTCAGAAAAACATGAGACCAAGAGTTTCCCTTCACTTCCTATTCTTAAAGTTGTCTTTCAAGAAGAAATTCCTACAAGTGCCACAGAATCTCTCAATTTTTTCTCTAGAAGGCCTTGGAAAGGACCCCAAACACAAGGATTTCATGATCAAATGTATAATCAACCTCCACCAAATTGGAATTCTTGGCAGCAACCTTGGCCCCAATTTCAAAATCAATCTCAAGCTTGGGAACAAGGGGCACAAAATCCCTATGGAAGATACTCTCAGTACTATCAGTATCCACCATCCTATCCACCCTATCCACATTTTCCTCAACAACAAAATCCTCAAAATTTACAACATCAAAATCAACCACTTCCATTACCATTTCCTCAAAAATCAAATCAGTTGCCTACTCAACCCATACCAAACCCCAACAATAAAAATCCTCAGAATACATATATGATAGAAGGCCAGCAGTTTCCAACTTATTTAATTACTCCTCTAGACCTTAGTGATGTTCAACTTAGGTCTGGAAGAATACTTGAAAGGAGGAAACCTTCTGTGATTATACAAGAACAAGACAACTCTGAGGGAGATTCTCTACAAGAAAATAAAATTCTTGAAGAAGACACATCTTTCCAGGACCCAAACATTGAAAAATCAAAACAAAAAGAACCAATAATCTCAACTCCTGTATTAGAGCATCCATCAACATCCACTCCTACACCTCCCTTTCCAGAAAGATTACAAATTGATAGAGGTGTAGAAAAACAAATTATGGTGCCTAATTATGATTTCCTAGATGAGCTAAGAAATTTTTGTATTAAGATTCCATTATTACAAGCCATCAAGGAAATCCCAATTTTAGCAAAGACAATAAAGGAGTTGAGCATGAAGAAAACAAGAAAAAGAATAAGAGAGACAAAGAAAATTTAACTGGCAGGAAAAATAGTAGACATTATGATGGGTAAGATTGCTATTCCAAAGTATCTAGACCCAGGAAATCCAGTTGTTAAAATTCACATCAATGGAATTGAGATCCAAAACACACTCATTGATTTAGGAGCAGCAATCAATATCATGAGTAGACAAATCATGGATAAATTGAAACTTCCTAATCTTCTCTTTACACCCACATTATTACAATTAGCAGACAGATCTGTGATCAAACCTGATGGGGTAATAGAAGACATTCCGGTGTCCCTAGATTCTTGGGAGTACCCTGTGGATTTCATGATCCTAACTCCTAAGAATAATCTAGGAGGGCATCCAATTATATTAGGAAGACCTTGGTTAGCTACAGCTGATGCTTTCATTAGTTGTAGATCTAGTGATATGTACATCTCTGATGGTAGTTCAACTAAGAAATTCACTTTGTATCCTCCAGCAAGGACAATTACAGATTTAGATGATACTCAATGGATAGAGGATGAATAAGACTTACAACCTCTCTTCACAATTTCAGAAATTAGTGAAGATAGTCAAATTCTGAATACTTTAGAAAAATTTGAGTCCTCTTCGGAATATAAACATGAACCATTTCAAGAAGAATCCAACATTGATTTTTTGTCATCAAGACAGATGTCTCTTCATTCCATGGATAAATTTGGCAGCTCTACAAGTGAGATATTTCCAGGCAAAACTTTAAACATAAACAAGAACCTAGAAAAATCTCAACAAGAAGAGTTAGTCAAGATATTACGGAGACATTCTTCTGCATATGCATGGGAGTACACTAATATGAAAGGGATAATTCCTAAGACTTGCACTCATCACATCTATATAGAGGAAAATTGTAAACCAATCAGACAACCTCAAAGAAGGATGAATCCAAATCTTAGGGAGATTGTTAAAGAAGAATTGCAGAAATTGTTGAATGTCAATTTCATTTATCCTATTTCAGATAGTCAGTGGGTTTCTCCTTTGGTAATTGTGCCAAAGAAAAATGGTAAATGGAGGGTATGTATTGACTACCGATAATTAAACAAAGCTACTCTTAAAGACCATTTTCCCTTACCTTTCATAGATCAAGTGTTAGATACATTAGCTGGAAAAAAGTACTTCTCATTTCTAGATGGGTTTAGTGGTTATAATCAAATTCAAGTAGCACTTAAGGACCAAGACAAAACCACATTTACCTGTCCTTGGGGTACTTATGCTTACCGAGTATTTCCATTTGGATTATGCAATGCACCTGCAACATTTCAAAGGGCAGTATTAGGAATTTTTTCAGATCTAATACATGATTGTGTAGAGGTGTATATGGATGATTTCACAGTTTATGGAAACACATTTGAAGAAGCTTTAGAAAACTTGGAAAAAATTTTAAAGACATGTCAAGAAGCAAATCTTTCACTTAGTCATGAGAAATGTTTCATGATGTTTACTGAAGGTATTGTTTTGGGGCATCATATTTCAGGGGATGGGATTAGAGTTGATGAGTCAAAAGTTGAAGTCATCTCTAACTTATCTATTCCAAGTTGTCAAAAATATGTTAGGAGTTTTCTAGGATTTACAAGATATTATCGGAGGTTTATAGAAAACTTCACCAAGATAGCATCTCCACTCTTTAAATTGCTTACCAAAGACTGTGAATTCAAATGGAATTCTGATTTCCAGTTAGCCTTTGAGACCCTAAAAACAAAAATTTCTGAAGCACCTATTTTAAGGGGACCTAACTGGAAGTTACCTTTTCACATTTCAACAGATGCCTCAGATACAGCTCTAGGAGCAGTATTGGGACAAAAAGACCCGATTCCTTATGCCATCTACTATACCAGTAAAAATTTGACTCCTGCAGAGTTAAACTATACTGTAACTGAAAAAGAGTTTTTAGCTGTTGTTCATGCCATAAAAAAATTCAGACACTATATAACAGGCTATGAAACTTTTGTTCACACAGATCATTCTGCAATTAGATACTTAATGAACAAATCAATTACTAATGGCAGAGTTATAAGATGGTTATTTCTTTTACAAGAATTCAATATTACCATTCTAGATAGGCCTGGAAAACAAAACACAGTAGCTGATTTCCTATCTAGACTCCAAAACATCAAAGATGACACTCCAGTTGAAGATCAATTTCTTGATGAATATCTTTTTTCAATTTCTACTCAAACTCCTTGGTTTGCTGACATTGCTAATTATTTAGTTTCAGGAAAATTTCCTTCAATAATGAATGCAAAAGATAAAAGAAAAATCATTTATGACAGTGCAAAATATTCATGGGTTGCTAATGAGTTGTACAAGACAGGTCCAGATTTTATCATTAGGAGATGTGTTCGGGAAGATGAGATGCCTGAGATTCTCAAAGCATGTCATGATGAACCTTGTGGCAGACACTTTGCTGATAAAAGGACAACCTATAAGATCCTTCATTTAGGATATTATTGGCCATCCCTTTTTAAAGATGCTAAAGAGTATGTCAAAAGGTGTGACAGTTGCCAAAGGGTAGGGAAACCTTCTCCTTCAGGTGAGATGCCATTGCAGCCTCAGGTACATATTGAACCTTTTGAAAAATGGGCTTTGGATTTTGTAGGACCTATTAGTCCTCCATCAAGACAAAAGAGATATATATTAGTTTTCACTGATTATGTTACCAAATGGGTAGAGGCCAAGCCATTACTTTTTTCTAATGAAGCATCTGTAGTTAATTTTCTTTTTGAGGATATTTTTACTCGTTTTGGTGTCCCAAGGGAAATTGTTACAGATCAAGGAGCTCAATTCACATCAAGGCTAGTGTAACAAATGATGGAGAGGTACAAAATCAGACACAAAAAATCTACTCCCTATCATCCACAAGCAAATGGTCAAGTGGAATCTACTAATAAGGTTATTGAAGGAATCCTAACAAAGACTGTCCATTTACATAGAAAAGATTGGGTAGATAGGCTTCCTGAAGCCTTGTGGGCCTATAGAACTACATGGAGAAGCACAACAAACCATACTCCTTATGAACTTGTTTATGGAAAGCAAGTTTTGTTTCCCATAGAGTTCCAGATTCAAACTTTCAAAATGGCAGTTCAACTAGGACTTGATCTATCAGAGGCACAAAAACACAAATTGGAGCAGATTAATGAATTGGATGAGATCGGACAAGATGCAGTTCAAAAAACCAGTATAGTCCAATAACAGAGGGCTAGATGGCATGACAAGTACATCAAGGAAAAGAAGTTCAAAGAAGGTGACTGGGCTCTCTTGTTTGATTCAAAGTTCAAGGATTTCCAAGGTAAATTTCAAACACATTGGCTTGGGCCTTATGAAATTGTGAGAATTTTTGACAATGGAGCAATAAAAATCAGAACAATAGATGAAGAAGAGGTTACTTTTCTTGTGAATGGTCATAGATTGAAGTTGTATCACAAACCACTCTCAAGAGAAGAATTTGTCAAGAAGTTCCAGGAAAACAGTGATGTGAAGTTAATGAAGAAGAATCTTTCTTCTTCATCAACTTAATTGAATTTTCTGAAGTCAGACATATAAAAAAATAAAAATAAAAATAAAAATAAAAATAAAAAACAAATAAATAAAAATAAAAATAAAGTATAGACATGAAAACCAATCACTGATTGGCATGTTTATACAGAAAATATGGAGTGAAAATCAGAATCTTTCTGACACTCTAACTTTTTTTCTTTTTTTTTCTTTTTTCTTTTTCTTTTTTTTTTTTCTTTTTTTTTTTCTCTGTAAGAAGCTGTTACAAAATCATAAGTTCGGATCCATTTCACTTATGATCCATCTCATTTCATTTCATTCCATCCATCTCATTCATTCATTCATACTTTACTTCATTCCATATTTCATTCATCTTATTCCATACTTCATCCACCTCATTTCCATTCCAGAATTTAAAATTTGATGTTTTTCTGCAATTGAATAATACACAGCAGAAAATTGCAGGGTACTTTTCCACTCCATTTCATAAATTGTAATCCATCCCACTCCATCATTCACTTCATACATATCCCATTACACCATATTTCATCATCCATATTCATTCATTCCATACAACATTCCATTTACATTCCAAACCACTCCATTCCATGATTCAAGTTCTCTACAGGTACATTCTGCAATCAAACAGACATTCTGCAGCTAATCAGACTTTCTGCAGCCAGACAGATATTCTGCAGCTACAGAACCTGAAGACACTGACCAGCAATTATTTGATTTTGCAACAAAATTTTCCTGCACATCCATGAACAAGTCAAGATCAAGAAGGCATATGAAGATCACAAGAAAATCAAAGCAAAGGCAAAGGTATGAAGTAATTATAATGCCACATCATGAAAAAATTTAGTATAGTTTAGCTATGAATAATTCGAAAAGTTGTTTTGATTAATTTTATTGATCATTCCGAATAAACCTTCCACAAAACTTTGGATAAAAATCCTTCTATTTCACCATTCCAAAACCCATATCCGATCATCATTTTAAAAAAATCTTTAAACGGTTAAAGTGCTGAAGTGATTGAGTTAATCACATCACTAAGCATCTAATGATGATTTTTGAAATATCTCCGCGGTCTTTTCACTCATTGATTTGTTTTCTTCACCTCACCTCATTAATTCATTCCGTAACCATTCCTTATCACTCCTTTCCGCAGCCGACTCTTAACCATTTCATTCTGTAGAACAGAGTTATCTCTGTAACAACCGTTGTCACTGTGAAACAGAGGAAACATTTGGGGAGCAAAAACAGCTTTTTAATGGCCATTCTTACCATGAGCAGAAAGCTGGTGAATTGAATATTGAAGAAGAGTTATGGGCCTCATCGTGAGAACAGAACCAGTTGGCACTAAATACTTGGAAGGCTACCCTCAAATCCGAGAAATGTTGCAACAAGCAGGATGGCTGCAATTCCTTGAAAAATTTAGTGGCTCCTACAAAGAGGTTACTAAAACGTTTTCAAGTTCATTCAAAGGAGCCGAGGTTGAGGTTGGAGATATTAAGTTTACTGTCACAGAGGCTTTTATTGCAGAAGCAACAGGACTCCTTAGACAAGGAGAAAGGTGGTTTAAGAACAGAGAATTCCATAACGAATCATGGAAGCAGATACTCAAGTCACCAGGTATGGATGTCACTATGTTTAAAAAGGGTATCCCTAGTTCTGCATTAAAGAAAAAATGGAGAAACATGTTGCTTATCCTACAAAAATTCATCACTTGTGAAGGTAGATATGGTACTTTCTATGTTTACCATATTAGGTTGATAATGCATTTCCTAGAAGAAGAGCTTAATTTTCCCTATTTCTTGCTTCAAAGTTTAAAGAAAATGGCTTCAAGTGTCCAAAAGAGAATTCAATTTTTGGAGACAACTTTATACCACCATGGGTTAGTCAAGATTTTGATTGAGCATCATTTGAGCAAAATAGGGGATAATTGGGATAACTTCTTGGTGAGAAATCACTTTGAGGAACTAAAAGAACCTTCACCTGAACATGAACCTACAAAAAGAAGCAGAAGATGGAGACCCTCCAAAACTGAAATTGGTAAGTCAATACAAGAAAGTAGTGAAGAAATGATCTCTGAAAAATTAGTTCAGATTAAGGAGCAGCTTAAGGAAAAGAGAATCATAAGAAGAGTTGCCAGAGAAAAAGAAGAAGGGCCATCTCAACCGAGGAGGAGCCACAGACTAAGGGGCATAATAAGGAAAAAAAAAGTTAAACAAACTGGGGTTATGAACATAGAAGACGAAGAAACACCTACTGAGGAGGATTTTAATGAAGAAGTTCCAGAAATTGATCCTGCACAGCAAGAAATTTACAACTATGTTGAAACATTGGAGAGAAAAGCTTCAGAGAGTAGGGACAGAACCCCTAGTCCTCCACTGTCTGAAATAGATGTGCTAAGAAGAGATAGGTACGAGCTGGAAGTACTTAATAGACATATCAAAACTGAGAATGATATTCTGAGGGAACAAGTTAAACTAAAAACCAGTATGAACTCAGCCCTATCTCTACAAATGGACAAAGTGGAAAAGGCTAATGAAAAGTTGAAAAAGAGGAACAAAAAGTTAATTAGGCCACTTACCAATTTAAGGTTCAAGTTAGTCATCAGAAAGCCCAAAAGGCCTTTAACTACCAGACAAAGCAAAATAAGAGGATTGGATTTTCTTGCAAAGGTCTTTGAGTTCATGGAATAGTTGCATGAGGACATGCAAGAATCTAGCAGTGGGGGTATGTTGAGCTCCAAATATTTTCTTTCTTCCACAACATTCCATTCCATTTCTTTCATCCATTATTAATCCCAGGCTCAAATGATCAATGAAATTAGTTAAAATTTCTTTAAGAATGAATATCGTGGCTAACTTGCTATGTTTTTATGATTGTGTCATTGTAGTACTTTTTGAACTGAAACTAGCTACAGAATGTAGACATTCTGTAGCTAGTTGCCAATTCTGTAGCCAGCTTCATGTTTATATAGGTTTCGGATGTCATATTGGAGAAAAGCACCCATGGGTGTATTCCACGTCATGTCCTCATCATTTGTTTCCCTCCATGGAGATTGAACAGAATTTTGTACGTGGTTAAGCACGTGGAAACTTAAACTAGGAGGTAGACTCCTAACAGGATAAGGACAGTCCAAATTCTATTACGTGATCATGATCAGAGTCCTAGTTTAGTTTCTATTAGGAAAGAAAATAATCCCTGTATTATCTCAAGTTTTGTTATGTAAATTTGCTATAAATATGCTCGGGAAACCAAGAGACAAAGGTTAGATTTTGGTTAGATTTTATGGTTGACTGTTATATCTTTGACGTCTGTGAATACTCTGTTTTGAGGTGATTCCTCTTTAATGAAATAAGCAGCATTTCCTTGAATGCGTTGAGTCAATTTTGAGCTAGATTTCTTGCTACTCTGGTGGTAGAGGGCCCTTGCCTCCTGAGCGGCCTTGTTTATACAGTAGATAAGTGTTTTAATCTCGCTTTTAATTCTAGTTTTAGTTTCGCATTTATTTCAGCTTATGTTCATATTTGTTTATATTTACTATCACAGCCAAACTTACTCTAATCAACTCTTCCAAAATATCATTATGAAGAATAAGGCACAACTGTGATAGTGTAGGTTTAGTTGCATTTACTTTCGTTAGTTATCATAGTTAAGACTTACTCTAATAAACTTTTCCAAAATATCATTATGATGGATAAGGCATAGCTATGGTATTGTAGGTTTTAGTTGTTAAGTTTAAACCAAGTAGCATAGCCAATCTTACTCTTACAAATCTCTTCCAAAATATCATAACAATGAGTAAGAAGTAACTGTGGTGTCTTGGACTTTAGTTGTATTTTCTTTCAGTCTTGTGTTTATGTTCAATTGCTTTGAATGATACAGCCATACTCGTTCTCACAAACTCTTCCAAAACATAATTCATATTGAACGAGATGAACTGTAGAATTCCTTAGGTTAGTTGCATGATAACTTAGTTATAACACTCTGGAGGTAGAATGGATGTGGTTCAGTTCTGTGATTTCATTTTCAGTTTGATAATGGCTTTTAATTTAACACTATTCACTGTAGACTAGAAGTACTCTAGTTTAGTCTTAACTTAGTTCACTGTGTTAACATTCCAGTGTAGTTGCCATCCATTGCATTTCAAATTGTATTAGTTGTTAAATTTAAACACCACGGTCTTCATTATTTACAAAAATTCTTTTGTTCCAAACTCATACTAACACATAATTATCTGGACATAAGGTAGTGTCAGTCTAAGGCCTGGAGTACTTTTGCAACCTTTTTACCATTTCACAAACAAGTCTTTTCTCAAAGACCATTCTAAAAGGAAATCTATAACTTTTGTGTGAGGCCTAGTGGTGCTAGATTGAGTTGCAGAACAAAGTTAGAAGCTAGTTTAGAATATAAATCTTATGGTGATACAAATGTTCTTTTCCAAATATATTTTAATAGACCTTTAATCATGGATGAGATGTTGTAACATTGTAAGTTGATTGTTTGATTGTTTAGTTAGGAGAATTTCATTTACACTTAGCTGCCCATTTCTCAAGCTCTTCCAAAACATCTTTAATGAATGAATTGGACAAGTTTAGCTCATGTTGTGATTTATTTTCTTGAAGTCATTATCAAGCTTTGTAATTTGCTAGCCATAGTTTAGGCTTTGTTTTGTTTCAGTATTTTCATTTTTCATTTGTCATCCATAATTTAGGCTTCACTCTATTTTTCAACCAGTAGTTTCTTTCCACCAGCATTTAGTTCTTTCCCTTGTGAACATAAAACCATAAAAATCCAAAAACATCATAAAACACTAGACACAACATAGTGAGAAACAATTACCTAGGCACATATAGTGCACCACAATTCAGCAGTTTACCAACCCTGGTTGAAAATTAATGAACTCAATTTAGGAGACTAGGTTGAGCACAAACATATCCCTTTGAAGTTCTTTGCTTACAGTGAATCAGAGAGGTCTGTTTTGATCTTGCCCTTTGTCCTCACTTAAACAATTGGCTTAAAGGTCGTTATAATTATGATCATAGATGTTTTTAGGTGTTCCCTCTTCTATGACTATGATTATCAGTAAATCTTTTATGTTTCTAAGTCCTTTAAACTAAAATCTTTGAGGAAATAGGGTGTTCCCCGAATGTTAGATTTCATTTTAAAATTTTTTTTGAAATCATTATTTGCTTTAAGGTGTGATTTGTAGAATTCATGGTTAGCCCTGTCTATCAAAGAAACTCTTTACTTGTTCAAATTATGTTTTCAAATTCCCTTTGTTGAGAATTAAACCTCTCTTTCCAAACCATTAATGTTCATCTCATTCCAAAGACAAAAGGATCCTATAGCCAAGTTATATTTTCCCTTTGATATCCCATATCCTTTGATAAGTGTGTTATGACATTTTTTTGACTCCATTGCCCAATGAAATAGATATTTTACTACCCTATGTATCTTTCCTAGACCTTTCATTTTCTGTTGTATCAATTTAATCCAACCAAACAAACAAACAAACACCTGCACTTAATAACTAGTCTAAAACCAATACTATAAGCACCCAAGATAAAATTTTGCAAACAAACATTTGAGAGATCCCTCTCTGAGAACAGGAGGACTAGATCCTGTAACTCTAAAGTTTGGTTCTGATGTTGCCTTGTCTTTTGATTTTTCAAACTATCAAAACACGGGACACCAACATAATGGCGATCACGGAGGGACATTTCTGAGTCAGTGACAATCTAAGTACCCCTTAGGACTCTAGAAATCCCTTAGTTTCAAAGACTATCCAGTGATTATTAACCACCTTATCGCCACCAACATAATGGCGATCACGGTGGGACACTGAGTAAAATCTGCAAAACAAAACACTCTCTGCCTAAGTATAACATAAGTAACCTTCTTCAAGCACTACCAAGCAATGGCAATCATGATAGGACCTTTTGAATCAGTGACCAACTAAGTAACCCTTAGGATTCTTAGAAAACCTTATCAAACCTTGAAGGATTCAGTTACCAAGCCATAAGAGTTAACTCTGTGTGTTTTGACACCCTAGCTAAGTGTTAAATCAGACTTAGAACACTCTCTTAACCTATAAGACCAAAATAACTTAGAAAAACCCAAAAAAAAAAATTGTTTGGCTTCATAATAAACTTGGTGGTGGACCATAAAACCTTTTACCTCCAAAGGAGCTAAAAATTCCCACCTGGCGACTCCACAATCCTAAAAAACAGACCTTAAGACTCCACTGGGAAGAACCCTTATCATTATAACATCTTTCAAACTCAGTTAGAAGATTGTAGGATTGAATTTCAAAAAATATCAGTTAGCCTTTTAAATATTGTCATATTTGATTAAACTCTCTTTCTAACCAGGTCTAAAAAACATAGCATAGTGGCTCCTAAAAAGATTCACACTAGAGCCCATCCTGACCCAGATCCACCTAAGATAGTTAATGACCCAGAAAGAATCCTTTGGAAGTCTCCTAGGATTAAACTATCAATTGTTTTCAGATCACCCTTGAAAGCTAATTCAGTTCCCAAAAATCTTGCAGCTCTACAACAATCACAACCTGACTTAGTACATCCATTTAGAACTAGGTCATTTGATGATACAACTCAGCTAGACTTTGAATTTTCACTTCCATCCCCTGAAACAAGTAAGCATCCTGGTAATAGAGAAACAACACCTCCTGACTTACATTTCCTTCACAACTTAGGTGTCTCTCATCCAAGATCAGCTCAGCAATATATTTCTGGTCCATCCACTTCTACTCACCCTTCATCCACTGTTCAAACCACTACACCTCAGCCCACTGTTCCTGTTATAAATCCGCTCCTTGTAAATCCACCCCCACCACCTATCATGGCAGCATGGTATGCTCCCCTAGTCCTTCCTGTACCATTAGTTAATCTTCCACAGGATTATCAGTCCAAAATTCCATTATATGATGCTAACAATGCTACAACTGCATCACAACATGTAGATAAAATGAATGACTACTTTGACAGAAATGAAATTGATGATGATTCTGTCAAGCTTAGGTTATTTTCTCAGAGCCTAGGGGGAGAAGTAAGAAAATGGTTCAAAGTTCTAGCCCCCCATAGTATTAATGATCTCCAAGGCTTCCACCAAACGTTCTTAAACAAATAGGAAGTAAAGAAAAACCCTCTCCAAGTCCTTTCTGACTACAAGAACCTCCATAGAAACCCTGGGGAAAGTGAGCAAGCTTATTGCAATAGATTTAATAGTGTGTATAATGCACTTTCCCTAGAACTAAAACCTCCACAGGGCTCAGCTTTAAATAAATTTCCTGAAGGGTTTGACTCTGACATGACCTATCAGCTGAGAGAAAGAAATTTTGCAACTCTGGAAGATATGCAATAGGGTGCTCTTTCTGTGGAAGTCAACTTAATGAAGAAGAGAGCAAGAATGAAAACTGAAAAAAGAGTGTCTTTTAGAGAAGAGTCCACTCCTTCTACTTCAAGCTCAAAAATGGAGAGGATTTTGGAAGAAATGATGAAAGAGATGAGCATAATTAAGAAAGCACAAGTAAATCAAAATCAAACTTCTCCTCGAAATAGAAATCAGAATTATAGAAGAGAAAACAATCAAGACAAACAAAACTAGAATGACCAACAGATTAGACCTCCCTTCCAACAAAACTATGTAGATCAATATGAGGAAGATAGGGAGTTGGAAAGGTTGGAATAATCTCATGTAAACTTGATTGGATCAGACAATGGAGATGATGTTTTCCTCACTAAGGAAGAACAATAATTCTTCTCTGATGACCAAAATACAAACACCTATGAAGACTTTGATGACTATAGATTGGGTTTTGAAAATGCAATTATGGAAGTGCATAATCAATACAATCTTAGGAGCAAAGGGAATGCAGATAACTTAAAGGACAAGAACACTAATACTGCTGTCAAGAAAAACACATAAACTCAGCCCAAAAAGACAACAAAGAAAACCAACATTTTGGCCAAAAAACCAGACTTAAACAAAGACAAAGGTGTCCAGCCAAATGTTGAAAAAATTACCCCTAGCACTTCAGCTAGTGGTCCTACCAAAACTGTCCCAATTATCAGTCCAAATAAGGTTCAGCAAATCAAAGTTGCTGAAAAGAGTTCAATTGAAAAATCAGATGTAAATATCAACAAGTCAATTATTCCTTTCGGCCTTGAGGGAGAGATTGCCAAGATAAAGATTACCATCCCCCTAGCTGAACTAGTAACCCAAGAGGTGTACAAAAACCAAGTTTTGAAATCTTTGAACTTAGGAAGTGATACAGACACTTTAAACTTGACAGATGACAAACCTGAGTTGTTGTTTGGTCCAGAAGTTGAAGGAAAATATCAAGAAGGGGTTGTCCCTCCCTTCTATGTTAGCTTGAACATACATGAGAAAATTTTGCATAATGCCATGTTAGATTCGGGAGCTTCACACAATCTAATGCCCAAGGTAGTAATGGAAAGCTTAAGCTTAGAAATTAATAAACCATACAAAGACTTGTATTCCATTGATTCAAGCGGAGTCAAGTGTTTGGGTTTAATCAAAGATTTGTGTGTTACTTTAGCTCAGATCCCTGCTAAGAGTCTAGTTATGGATATAGTTGTAGCTGACATTCCCCCTAAGTATGGCATGCTCTTATCAAGATCTTGGGGAGCCAAACTTCAGGGAAGCCTTCAAATGGACATGTCTTATGCCACCATCCCTGTTTTTAACCAAAACAGAAGACTATACAGGGAATCTCACATGAAGTATATGGTGAGAAACCTAGACAAATCAAACAACACTCCAATCCACTCTACTCAATCAAGTTTATATTCCTTTATCTTGTGTAACGAAGATGAAATTACTCAACAAGATAAAGAGAACATAGACCCCATTGATTCACCTGAAAAATCAAATTTCCTCTCAAATCAACTTCAAAACATCGACAATCAATAGCAATAAGAAAACGAAAATGAGTCAAACGTGATTTGGACAATAAACTTTGATGGATCCTGTAATTAAGAAAGCGCAGCTGTAGGCGTATGGATCCAGAATACGAATCAAATTTTTTCATATAAATTGGATTTCCCATGCACTAACAATATTGCTGAGTACGAAGCACTTCTCCTAGGTTTACAATTGCTCAAACAATTACAAGCCCAAAAGGTAAAAATCTTAGGGGATTCTGAACTTGTCATAAAACAAATCAAAGGTGAATACTCAGCCAGAAATCTGAGGCTTAGGGAATATCGAAACACTGCTCTCAATCTATTGAAAACCTTTGAAAAATATGAACTCATTTTCATTCCTAGAGCGTTTAATCATTTAGCAAATGAACTCGCGTTTAATGCCAGTAACTGTCAAATACCTAAGATAAACGAACAGCTTACCGTAAAGGTAAAACACAGACCTGCTATGCCTGATAATGAAGATCACTGGCAGGTGTTTGACTCTGAAAAACACATAGATGATTTCTTAAAGTCAGAAAATGATTTCACCATACCAACATCAGAATCTGCCATAATCAGAAATTTCCATATATTGAAGAAATCCCAGAAGCTGAAATAACACACTCTGCTGATATAAGTCATTATGAGAATACGTTTGAAGCAGAGTCAATTGACAACGTAGACCAAAGAGACTTGGAAGTTTTAGAATTTAAGAACGGTTCAATTCCAAGAGGTCTCTCACCTTTGGAACACCTTTTCGACTTTAATGATGTAGCCAAAGAACCAAAAATGGAGCCTATAGAAACAAACGTAGAAGAACACAAAATAGGCTCCCTAACGAAACCCAAGATGATTAAATTGTCCAGCACTCTTCCAACTCACATAAAATCTTGATACATTGATCTGTTTAAAGAGTTTAAAGATGTTTTTGCCTGGGCATACACAGATCTGAATTCTTACGATACCAGCATCATTCAGCACAAGATTCCCTTGAAGGAAAATCAAAAGCCCTTCAAACAAAAACTGAGAATAAACCCACTTTTATTACCTTTAGTTAGAGCCGAAATTGAAAAGATGCATGATGCTGTCATTATAGTACCTGTTAGATTTTCAGAATGGGTATCAAACTTAGTTTCTGTTAGGAAAAAGATAGGGGATATTAGACTCTGTATCGATTTCAGAAACCTAAATAGAGCATCTCTAAAAGATAACTACCCATTGCCCAAGATGGATCATATACTTCAAAGGGTAGTTGGGTCAAAAAGTATTTCCCTCTTAGATGGGTTCTCAGGTTACAACCAGGTGTTAGTGCTCCCAAGTGATCAAATCAAAACTGCTTTTACCACACCTTGGGGCACCTTTATGTATGTCAAAATGCCTTTCGGATTAATGAATGCAGGGGCCACCTTCCAAAGGGCCATGGAAATAGCCTTTTCTAAAGAAATTGGCTATTTTATAATCATTTACCTTGATGACATAACTTTTTTCTCAAAAACTGATGAAGAACATTTGACTCACTTAAGAAAAATTTTTGAGAAGTGTAGGAAATTTGGCTTGTCATTGAACCCCAAGAAGACACTCTTTGGTCTCCAAGAAGGTAAACTTCTTGGACATATAATTTCAAAAGAGGGAATCAAAATAGACCCTACAAGGATAGATGGCATATTGCAGATCAACCATCCAAGGAGCCTCAAAGAATTGCAATCTTTCATCAAGAAGATTAATTTTCCAAGGAGGTTTATTCCTAATCTTGCTGAGCTATTAAAAAACATTACAATCATGCTTAAGAAAGATGTCGGTGTAAAATGGACTTTACCAGCTAAACAATCATTCGAACTGGTCAAACAAGGTCTTACCCAAACACCAGTCCTGATTAGTCCAGATTTCACCAAAGACTTTTACATCTTTTCTTTTGCATCTGAACATACAATAGCCGCAGTTTTACTTCAAAAGAATGATTTGGGGCAAGAACAACCAATATCTTTCTTTATTAGGGCCTTAAGAGATGCTCCACTCAAATATAATATCATGGAGAAGAAAGCCTTAGCATTGGTGAAAGCATTGAAAGACTTTAGGGTCTATATTTTACACTCTCACATAATTTCTTTTGTCCCGCATACTGTTGTCAAGGACATTCTAATTCAAGACCCTAATGGTAAAAGGGGAAAATGGATTGCAACTATTCTTGAATATGACTTAGAAATCAGGCCCACCAAACTAGTTAAAGGGCAAGGATTAGCAAAACTTATGGCTGAATCTAACTTCCAAGCACTAGACATGAATATGATAGATGTGTTAGAAGAAATAGAAGAATTTGATGCTCCTGTTATTGAAGAAACATTTCTAAATTCTCCTTGGTATGCTGACATTATTTATGTGCTTTTATATATAAATACCCCTCCTTATTTGTCTAAAACTAAAGCTAGATTTTTGAAACAAAAGGCTTTGAGTTTTTGTATCTTAGATGGAGTATTATATTGGAAAAATGTTGTTGGAATTTTTCTTAAATGTTTACTTGAAGATGATGCAGGAAAAATCATGCATGAGTTGCATGACGGAGAATGTGGAGGACACCTCTACTGGAAGGCCACAGCAAACAAAATTCTTAGATCTGGTTACTATTGGCCGAACCTTTTCCCAGACACTCAAAAGCTGGTCATGTCTTTCCATAAATGTCAAATATTTGATGGCAAGAGAAAACTCCTTCCCTTAGCTTTACACCCTATAAGAGTTGAGGCACCTTTTCAACAATGGGGTTTAGACTTCATTGGGGAAATTCACCCATCCTCCTCAGCGCAGCGTAAATGGATCCTCACAGCTACTGACTTCTTTACCAAATGGATAGAAGCTATACCATCCAGGAATGCTAATGACTCTGTCATTATCAAGTTCCTTGAAACAAATATCCTATCTAGATTTGGTTGTCCCAAAAAAATCATAACAGACAATGTTGCTGCTTTTAAATCTAAGAAGATGGTTGATTTTTTTCACAAATACCACATAACCTTGGGCCATTCCTCTGCTTACTATCCCCAAGGGAATGGATTAGCTGAATCTTCCAACAAGAGTCTCATCAATATAATCAAAAAGTTTTTGGAACAAAATCAGAAATCATGGCACAGTAAACTGGTTCATGCCTTATGGGCTGATAGGTTGACTACAAAGAAATAAATAAACATGTCCCCCTATCAGTTAGTTTATGGCATGGATGCAGTCTTTCCCACCTCATTGGGAGTGCCAGTCATGAAGCTCCTTCAATAAGTGCAAATTGAAGAGAATGATATGCAGAGAAGAATCAACCAGAAAATCCATTTACAGCAAACCAGAGAGGAAGTCTATGAAAGAACACAGTTAGTCCAAGAGAGTATGAAGAAGCTATTTGATAAAAGGACTAAGGAAAACAATTTCCAAGTTGGAAATGTTGTTCTTAAATGGGATTCAAGAAGAGAAGAGAAGGGAAAACATGGCAAGTTTTATAATTTGTGGAAAGGGCCCTATATTATTCATGCTGAGAGGGGTCACAATAAATTTTTCTTGAAAGAACTGAATGGAGAAGATCTGTATGGAGGTCCCGTCAATGGCAGGATGCTCAAACATTACTTCTACCAATAATCTTAAGTTTAAAAGAATTTTATTTTTCATTGTAAATATCATAGTCTAACCATTGCATTCAAAGTTAGAAAAACCAAAAAATACAAAAACATACAAAAGAAAGAAAAGAGGGCAGATTCTGAAAACAAGAAAGGCACAGCCCCATGCCAAAAAAGAAAATAAATTCTGAAAGTGTGCAAGATTAAATGCCACTCCTCAAAACACACTTCTAGTTAGTCAAACTGTTCAATCTTGACTAATTAGCTTTAAATTTTTCTGTTGATAGGATAGTGAAATTGATTTGCCAAACTGTTTAATCTTGGCTTATCAGTAGGAAGATTAGGATAGAAATTAAAGGTTCAAACATGATCAAAATATGAACCTAAGTTTCCAAAACAGAGATGACTCAAATCTGTTTCAAAATTCTGAGTCAAATAATGTTAAAATCTGGTTCTAAATAGCTCAAAATCTGAACCAGAAAACAAGGAATAAACAACTCAAAGAAGAGTCAAAATAGAGTTGTAAAAATAGTGAAGGGAGTGCTTGAATTTTCAGATCTTAAGCCTTCCAATTTTGATTTAATTTTCTGCAAATAATAATCTATGTGTAGCTTGTTTTTATGCCATAGATCAGCATCAAATTAGACTGATCAATCCTAACTTGAATGCTTTTTAAATTTTTGTTTTAGCAAAATTAGAGAATAAAATTCTGTTGGACAGTTTAATCCCAACAGATAGCAGATTAGGTAGAGAATTATATGGATTCAACTGTTTAATCTGAATCCATGGAGAAATAAGGAGTAGAAATAGATTAGATTTTTTCTTTCAAAAAGAATAAAATATTGTGAGAGAGTTTTCCAATCCAAGTGCATTCTAAATGAAGAAAAAATGTTAGATTTGTAGGATTGCGTAGGTAGAAAGCTTGTTGATAAAAATATCCATTGTTATTCCATGGCTATTAGCATTTCCAGAGCAAAAGAATATCATTCAATCAAAGAAAGGCAGCCCAGTGGATGAGACAACTGATCAACATATCAGAGAATGCAAGTCTGAAATTCTTGATGCCTTCAAGAAGGCATCGTCCCCAAGTGGAGCCACTGTTAGCCACCTATAAAAATTTTCATATCAAGTGGTGGCTAAATTACTTTTGGAGCCTTCAAGGAACAAATTTTATGACCAAAAAATGTTGGCTCTTGAAGACTCTTGAAGGCCTCATGCCTCTGTCCAAAAATCTTCATTTTTCGTTTCCATTTTATACTATGATAATTCTGCTAAAAACCCAAGAGAAAATAATGCTGAAAAATCATCATTTTCTCCTTTCCCCCCAATCAAAACTAGCCTTCATTTTCACCCCCCTTTTCCATAAAATTCCTCTATTTTTTATGAGTTTCCTTCTTCCATTCATAAAAATCCACTTTATAAGGTTTGAAACCCACTTTGTAACCTTATCGAAACCCTCAATTTCCCTTGAAAACCATAAAAACCCACATTTTTGTATATATATGGGTCTTAGCCCCTTCCTGCATAAAAACCTGGTTGTATGACCCTTCATATGACCCTCGGCCCCGCATTCGGGCGCCAACCCTTTAAATATTTTTCCGATGAAGTATTAAAATCTTTGATTATTTTAAATCTTTGGTTTTTAATTAAATTATAAACTTTTCCGCCAGTTCGATTTTCAGTTTAATCCCCACTGTCGATCTGATATATAGATTGGACGGTGCAGAATCTGTCTCCTTGTGGTCCCCGCCGTCCAAAATCCTATTACCTAAACCACACGATATTCATCGCACCGCCTTTAGTCAAAGGCGGTTTTCTCCCAATCACCAGCGATTCCATACACCGAGTGACACATGTCCCGTGTACTTTTTGCAAAACCGTCGTCCATTGCACGTTATTGTTCGGACGTGGACACCCAGCGATATTGCCGTGCGCCGTCCGATCTGGGGCAGGCCATCCAATGACTATCGCTCGCCAAAGATGCCCAACAGATAATCGGGCTATGACGTGCCATCCAGTTAATCTCTGCCATCGATCTAATCTGCAGGTCGACGGTCCATATTTCAATCGCCCAGTCAACGTTTTCCATTTTTTGACTTTCCATTTCCCGCTCCAGACCGTCGATCTCTGCGTGATTGACGGCTCAGATTTCAACGTTTCTTCTGCCTTTCCTTTGATTCCTCCGATCAATCTCGACCATTGGATAACGCCATCCAATGGCCATGCTTCCTCCACACATCCTCTGCAGCAGTAAACCTATATATGCAGGATTTTATAATAATTTTTGTATTTTGCAGGGTTTAAATGGTTTTCTCGCCATTTTTGAAGAAAATTTGAAGGTAGAGAGTGAAGACCCTCCCGCCTTCGATTCCTCAAAGGAAATCATCCACAGGGTTAAAATGCACATTTCATCGATGTTTCATGAGGCATTGATGCCATTCGAACCCTACGCAATCCTGCACATTTGAAAGACACATCAAGTCAATCACAAATCAAGAGTATCAGTATAGAAGACCAAAATGCACCAGAACAGAGAATTAAAGGACATATTTGTGTGGATTACATCTAAGATGCTTATCAAAAGCCTAATCCCCGGAATAAAACACAGTTTTAAGGAAAAATCGAAGTGTTTCATCTAACAGAAAGCTCCACCACCTTAGTTAAAGAAAATCAATTCTTCTCAGCTACTACAAAAGACACATGTGCCTCAAAGAAATCAAATACAGGCTGAAGTTATTGCATGAAATCAAATATCTGCCTCACAACACAGCTAAAGGGTAATTCTGCGAACAAAATTAATGACAAAATAGCTACAGGGTTACTCTAACATGACACAGAGCCTCAAAGGTCAAATTAAGCTTCCACCGAGCTTAAAATATTTATGTAAATCATTTAATACAGAAGACACCTATTGTAAGCTTCTTCGTTGAGCACCCCAAAGGCCGAGAAGCCATTTAAGTCTGTATTAATTGGTTTTTGAGATCTTTTATCAAATCTCACCTCCTCATTATTCTATATATACTTCTGAAGAAGATGAGTGAAGGGTTGGTTGTTGTTTGATCACAAGCTGTAATATTGAAACTCTCTGAAATCAATACATAGTCCTTTGAAGTTGAAGAACAAATTGAAGTCTTGGAGGTCTTGATGATGTTGTTGCATGCTTGTTCCTGAGAAGGCTCTATCATTGGATTCATGAGCTTGGCTGTTGGTGAAGTATTCTAAATTGTTTCATGTTTTTCCCCTGTTTTCATTATGTTCCATAATTTCTTACTACAGTAGGATAGAAAGTATTAGGCTAAGAAATGACTCCTGGAAGCACCTTAGACCTGTTCATCCTTCACTGTTTTATGTTTTCCTCTGATGAAGTATTTTAGAGGCTTTAATCTTTCTCTTTAGTCTTGATTCTTGTTTATTTCCTTAATAGTTTGAAAAGTTGGTTTCAGCATGATTTATGGTTCTCCCTGCTTGTCTGCTGCCACTTAAAAATTGTTATTGAAGTCTCCCTTTGAAGTTATTTGCTTATAGTGAATCAGAGAGGTCTGTTTTGATCTTTCCCTTTGTCCTCACTTAAATATTTGGCTTAAAGGTCATTATAATTATGATCATAGATGTTTTTAGGTGTTCCCTCTTCTATGACTATGATTATCAGTAAATCTTTTATGTTTCTAATTCCTTTAAACTAAAATCTTTGAGGAAATAGGGTGTTCTCTGAATCTTAGATTTCATTTTAAAATTTGTTTTGAAATCATTATTTGCTTGAAGGTGTGATTTGTATAATTCATGGTTAGCCCTGTCTATCAAAAAACTCTTTACTTGTTCAAATTATGTTTTCAAATTCCCTTTGTTGAGAATTAAACCTCTCTTTCCAAACCATTAATGTGCATCTCATTCCAAAGACAAAAGGATCATGTGTCCAAGTTAGATTTGCCCTTTGATATCCCATATCCTTTGATAAGTGTGTTATGACATTTTCTTGACTCCATTTCCCAATGAAATAGATATTTTACTACCCTATGTATCTTTCCTAGACCTTTCATGTTCTGTTGTATCAATTCAATCCAACCAAAAAAACAAACAAACACCTACACTTAATAACTAGTCTAAAACCAATACTATAAGCACACAAGATAAACTTTTGCAAACAAACATTTGAGAGATCCCTCTCTGAGAACAGGAGGACTAGATCCTGTAACTCTAAAGGTTGGTTTTGATGTTGCCTTGTCTTTTGATTTTCCAAACTATCAAAACACGGGACACCAACAGGAACGATGATGATAATCTTCCCATGGTTCTCCTTCTGACATCATAGCTTCCAAAATATTTTCATCTGTTAAAAATTTTGAGGAAAATGGATCAAATGGACTACCAAAATCTAATGAACGATCAACCCAAACACTCGGCAATGCTGGTTTTGGATTTGCTGCCCAAGCCAAATAGATTGATTTCTATGCCAACTCAATAGGGTTGGGTGGTAAAACATCATCTAATGTAGAAATATCAGAATCACATGTACTCTCCCTTAAGCCAGATAGAGTGGAAGATATCATGTAGCAGGTCTCTATGCTTGCAATTTTTTCTGACGTCGCAGACGGTAGTAATGCAAAGGTTCCCATAAGAGTGGAATCCTTTAAGAGTCCTACCAATGTTCTGAATTTCTAGTTGGGGTAAGTGAACAAACAAAACGCTTCCAGTTACCTACGAAGCGGAGGAAAAAAAGGATAATTGATTTATGATTGTGATTGTACTTTTATGTGGAAAGGAAATCGTTCTAAAGTATGTAGAAAAAATTGCAGTTATTTCATATACCCATGGTCGTCTGAGTAAAATATTATATTCAAGGGGTCTGTCAACAACCTCAACATCAATACGTACTGTTTTTCCCCCTAATTCAACTTGCAGGTTATTGATAATACCACAAGCTTTATATGTTCTGCCATCAAAAGCCTTCAACATCGTTGATGATTATGATAATCGTGGTGAGCCAAGTGAATTCCAACAGTTTAGAGACATAATGCATGTAGATGCTCCCTCATCAATAATAGTGCGATGAAAAAGGTGATTAAGAACATTTACTTGTATGGAGAATGCCAATTATGCTAGTAATTGCGGAACATAGCCCATATGATAAAAGATGACAAGATTAGAATCAGTCGGATCAATTCCACCAATGGCTGACAATAAAGCCTACTTCTATGAGGGAAAATTTTGTAATACCTGAAAAGCAGACATAGCTGAAGGGGATTGAGCCAAATCTTCAACTATATTATAATTTTGTGCAGCTCTTGCTCGAGGATTATATGTTGATTTATGAATTACTCCCTTCAGTGGTTTAATTTTCAATTCAGGAATAACAGTAGGTGGTACTGATTCATTAGATGGATTCATTGCCGAGGTAGTAAGTTGATAAATGACCGGACTACCATAGTCTTTATTCCGCGTCGACACCAAAATATCTTGTGAAGGTTTTGTGGTAGATAACATTAACACTTGGGAACTAGGATCTAGATCCGTAACAACCAAATTAGTGTCCAGATTTGGAAATGGGTCTGTCAACACAACTGATGCATGAGAAGTCTTGATGATTTTTGAGACTTCAGCACGGTGAGGAAAATCCCTAACAAAGTGTTCCTCGTTATATATTATGCATGGATAACGAGGTTTTCGTGGTCCAGACGGTTGATCAGATGATTTTTCCTGCGAGTTAGAAGTTTTCTTTTTCTTTGATTTCCCCTTTTTCTTACCTCCTGGTTGCTTGTCAATTTTTCCTTTGTCAAATTACAAGGCATTATTTTTGGAAGTAGGAGCAGGATCAGATGTAGTAGTGTGGTGTTTGTTTGCAGTGCCTATCAAGCCGTCTCCGGCATGAGAGTCCTTTATTTGAGGAGGAACATTAAAATTAGATCGCAGCGCATTAGGAATTTTTTCATAGAGCATGCTAGACTAAGTGTAAATCAAGTCTAAATATTGGGCACGAGCGATAACTTGCTCTTCTGTGACGACGCCACCTTTAGCCACATCCTCAGTTATATATGGTAATAGGGACTTAATCAACCATTCAGCAAGAAGTTGATTAGGAACAAATTTCTTAACCATTCGTCGATGGCGACGCCACTCATGAATATGATCGAAAATGTGAGTAGCATTAGTTTGTTTGAAGTTGGTCAAGAGTTCCATTCCAGTTTCATATCTTATCGGTAACTAGAAATGGGTCAAAAATATAGTAGCTAAAGCAGTGAAATTGTCGAAAGAAGCTCTAGGTAACTCAATGTACCATTTAGCAGCCGGACCTGTGAGCGTATGCTGGAAAAGACGTAGTCAAACAGAATCATCATTCAAGGAATTCGATGAACATCATAAATGATAAGTCACGACATGAGTTGACGTATGTTCTCCAGGGTTTCCATTGAATTTAGGAATGTCAGAGGGTAATTTATGAGGTATCACCGGCCACCAAGGAGCATAATTGATAGGATCATTGGTTAACTGGTTAAAATCTGGTAATTCCAAGGTTGCAACAAAAGGCAACTATCTATTAAGGTCATGTTGAGCATAGCCAGGGGAAGATGGAATTTTTTGGGCAACAGGTCTTTGAGCACCAGCATACGGAATTTGTTGTTGGTAACCCAGATAGGGGTTGTTTTGCATAGCAAACGCTTGAGAAATCTGTTGACCAAAACCTAGATATGATACTTGTTGAAATGAAGTTTGAGGCATTTGCGCTTGTGGATGCCAAGGGGTATATCCGCCAATGTTATAACCCAAATTAGTGTAAGTTGGATTCGGTTGATATGTATAACTAGGTTTCATTTGAGACATCCCATAAAATGGTACACCGGCTTGTGAATAAATGATCCCTGATACAGGTTGTTGTAAATTAACCAAAGTATTTTGAGTCTATGGACCCAACATTTGATGATATTGAGTCGAAGAACCTGCCTGATAAGGTTGATGTACAATATTTTGTTTATGTAGCAGGGGTATAGATGTATTAACAAGTGGTACTGAAGTGGGTGTAATAGGTTGAACCGATTGATACGAGTGTACAACTGTTTTTGGTTGGATAGGCAGAGTGGGCTGCCATTGAAAACATTCATGTCAACATTATTTTGACCAAAAAGTGACTGAGTACTGTCATATTTGGTGACCAAAGGTTGCCCCCCTGCATAAGGAGGATAATAAGATGGAAAATAATTTTCTCCAAATGTTGGGAGTCCAGTTGATATGGTACTTAAAGGAATTGACCCAAAAGGACCGACTTTATATTGCCTTGATGATGTATGTAATGAATCAAGTCGTTCAGTACTAACTATAGGACTACCAGTTAAAACACCAGATGATGACATTGGTAAAGACCATGGTCTTGAAGATGTACCAGAGAAAGTGACAGATAATGATTTTTAACTTGTTAGGACCGAAGGGCCACCATGAAAATATTACTATGGTGAGGTTGTGAACATCGACAGAGTAGCGAGGGTAGGAGTTGACATAATTGGAACAGTAGACCCAACCAAATATTTTGGTTCAGAGATGGTTGTATTACCAAATGTATACCCCGCAAAATCAACGGGAGATTGAATGGAAATGGGATCAACAAAGTAGATGGAAACGATTGAGGAAAATACTGGTACAGGTAAAGGTCCCCCCCAAAATGGGTTGGAGTTAAAGATTTATCGTCTTGTGGTATTTATTCAATCGCAATTAAACCAAGAGGAATAACTTCACCGTCAGGCCCAAAATATATTTCAGACGGTTGATTGTGTGATATAGGAGTTTCAGTGGCTACAAAAATTTGTGGGATGACCAAGGTAGGAACAACTTCTGATTGTTCGACTTCAGGATTCAGATTTTCTGGCAAAGAAGAGACAGGATCTAGATCAATTTGTGATTGAACAACATTGGGTCCAGGAGGTATGGTCTCAGCGATTGAATGGATTGTGACCACGGGTAGCTGTGAAGACTCCGTTTTGACAACAGTAAATGGACCAGGATGTGTGGAAACAATTTGAGCTAGATCTGGTTTAAAAGATGATGTTTCTCCAGAGGTACGAATTGTACTTTATTCAACAGATCTTGATCACCTTCACCTACCAGAAGTAACTTTCGGTGGTAAAGGTGGTTTTAAAGCTAATATATGCAAACGAAGGGGGATAGGATTTTGTTCTTCCACGATTACTAATTTATTTTATCCAAAAAACAAATAAACAAAAAGAGGGTAATGTTAGGAAAAAGGGTTTATCAAGAAACTGTGAACTGTAGAATACCTCCTGGCGAACCAAGAAGTAAGGGCAGGTAATCTCCTCGAATGTTGTGTTTGGTGTATCACAATTTTAGGGCAGTCGACTCAGTTCACTATGGATGGATAGTACCTAAAATTTGTCCTCCCAAATATACTCGAAGGTACGTGGAGGCCAAAGTCCATATTAGCGTTGTCTGATGCGAAATCGCACAATGAGAGCACCCCTTTATACTGATGGTACTGTAACACCACTTGATATACCCGAGAGTACGTGGATGAGATACCATCTACTTATGTACATGGAGTGAGGTATCACATTCGGAATGTATCACAGACAAGTTAACGACAACTGCTATTTTTTATGACACTGAAACACGTCTCTAGCCTAGACCTTCTAAATGGTATCGTTATGGTTCCAATGCGTTGTTAAGTAAAATGAGATTAATTTTATTATTTCTTAACAATTTTCCTTTCAGGTTCACCACGATGATGTATTTGAAATTCCTAAAATGAAAGCTAAGAATGATAAACAAACTTTCACTTTCAGCTTTTTCAATGAAGAACCTAGCTACTAAGGGAAGAGAGCAAATATTTCATGAGCAAACAAGTCAATGAACAAAAACAAAATCAATGAATCACAAGCTAAATGCAGATTTCCTAATGTTCCTTTTACAAAACACACACAATCCTACATGCAAATGCAAGTTTTTCTTTTCATTTTCCTTAGTGTTATGAATGTAGAAAAGAAACTAGGTGCACTAGATCAATAATTCAAATGATTTTTACTTTCGAGAAATGAAGAATACAAACAACAATTTCTCTTTTGAAGGAAAAACGAGGATTTCAACAACAATTTCTCCTATCAAGGAAATGAAGATTTTACGACAACTTCCTATTTAGAAAGCAAATGATTATTAATGCAACCATAAAAATTACTTTCAAATCAACTTGTCAATGATAAAGAAAAAAAAATTTAAACAAACATTGAACAAATTTTCAGCCAAAGGAGGAAGAAGTATATAGATTCACTGGTCAATTGAGCATCAATATTTTCATAACACAGCAACAAACAAAACTGAAGCAAGTTGCAAGGTCAAATTCAAGGGAATTTGGTCACTTTCAGGATTCAATGCAGTCTCCAAGGGGAGACATTCCTCTGTAACGCAGGCTAGGAAGGGAGACAATGCTCTACAAAGCACTATGTCCAATATAAGGGTGTGTTGGGTGCAGTAAAAAAAGAAAAATGCTACTGTTTAACTCACTATCTTTGCAAATTAGGCTCTAAAAAAGTTTCATATTTATGTGTAACAACTACTAGGTGGATAAACAAAGCAAATCAGAGGCTAAAACACCTAGAACTAAGAGAAAATTCTCCCCAGTAGAGTCGTCAATTTGTTGGGCCAGAATTGTAATCTATGGATAAATTATGTTTCCCTAGACAGGTGCTAGTCTAGAACAACAGGTGAAAGACTATACGACTATTTCTCCTAACTCGGAATAGATATATAGAGAGGATTTGAGGCTTATTTGTTCAGTCGCTTCCAAATGGCTCCTTCTGTTGCTTTTGTTGTAGCTTCAAATTCAAACGGTTTGTGAGTTGAATGCTTCCTGCAAGAAAGAACATTGAAACAATAGAAGATGCAATAATATAGATATCTATTAAAGCTAGTTAGCTAAATTATTAAAGCATAAACCACATACATCAACCAAGATCTTACAATATCGAAAATCAAAGCTAATACAGATGCATGTAAGGAAAAATAAGAATTACTCTTTATTGATGACAAAAGGAGAGGTTACAACCTAGTGACTAATTTGAAGTTACCTTCCAGCATCATTCCTAAGCCTCATCACAGTATAAATCTCTCTAGCAACAGCTTCACAAATCTAGCTCTCAATTGAAAATCCTCCAGCATTTCTCTACCCAAATTCCTCCTTCCTCAAACACTTAGATCTGTGTTCAATTTATAGATGAACTATAGGTTGTTTTGCAATAAATAACTTTCCAAAAATAGGCAAGACATGTCTCCATTCATGTAGATTTCAAATGGACACTTGGATCTGAAGCTTGACACATTTGAACTCTTCTAGAAGGCACTGGCCAAGTGGAGATTCTGGAACAATGAGAATTTCTCTCCCAATGAGACCAACGCACCTGTGAATGTCAGGAAGTGCTTTGTAGAGTAGCCTTTCATGGGGCTACTTGCATATGCAACGCACTTAGGCCCCTTAGAGCCTGCGTTGGTGAGCCCTCATATGCTATACAATAAGCTTCAAACCATGGAAACCTTTGCTTGATGAAACTATTACTTGATTTGTCTTGTTTCTTGTCTTAGGGCATGTAGCAGCTGAAATGATAGGGAAATATAGACCCTTTATCATTGGTCCTGGAGATGATGCCCAGTTAACCAGGTCATTGGGAATGGTGCCCAAATTGACATATAACAATAGAGATCAAGAAATTTAATGGTCAGAGTTTTGAGTTGAGGAAGCTCTGTGTAAATTTTAATAAAAATATGTATTGCATGGATTCTCCTGATCTAACAATTATATGCCACTGTTAAATATAGAATTTCTTCTACAAAAATTCTTGTGGAAATTTAAAACACGATCGCGAATTTCAAACACATGAAGAAAGATCATTCACACATAACACAGATGTTTACCGGGAAAGCATAAAGCTAAAAACCCCACTATCATATATTATTTATATATCATGGATCATAAAACAATCTCATACAAAACTCTACTCCAAGAGCGCTCAGTACAATATACAATTGTCTCACACTGTCATGTAGAAATTTGGCAAATGCCTTAGCCATTTTTTTCCCTCACAAAATCTTGCCTCCACTGCGCAATCCAACTTGATTACAAAGACCAATTCAATGCAATCATTCCCTCCTTGACTGTGAAATCCTCATGAGCATATCCAATGTGTGTTTGGCTTGAAAGAGTGCAATCCAATATAGTACAACTGATAGTCAACTATCCCTTTCACCTACCTCTCAAATTGGTCTCCACTGGATTTGACATGCATGTAGTTAACAGTAGTAAATCTTCAGTTGCATGTGAGATCACTCCATGTGAATTAATTTAATATTTAATTCACTGATCTCTCACTAGTGTATCTTCAGTTACAAATAGCACAACTGAGTTTAACTCACTTAAGTGAGTTAAACTACTTTACAACTCACATAACTACACATCCAACTTTGTTACAAATTCGAATCACTTAGTTACAACTAAGTCCACTTTCATGTGCCACCAACCAACCTTAGAACTCAAAATTCCTTCATCTAACTATTTTTCCACTTTAGTTAACTGATTTCAAGTGCTCCATGAGAATAGATTAATATTTATTGCCCAACTATTATTAAGGGATAATAATATTCGACATGCATCTATAAATAGACATGCAATCTATAAATAGACTTTGCACATACATCTAAAAATATAACATCACATATAAATATAATTTTCTCAACATCTATAAATAGACTTCCTCTATAAGTAGTATTCGCTCATCCATTCTAAAAATAGACATACACCTAAAAATAGCTTTTGTGTAGGTGCTTAATTTTCTCTAGGATCATCATCTTGTTGAATCTCAACAAGCTCAAAATGGAGGATATACAAGTGGATAAATATCAGTGGATGACGGTAGATACGGATACTAAACCAACGGAAATATCAAGTTAAGACTAGGAAAAGTTGGATCGGAAAGCAAAGAGCACAATACGGTTGTGTATCTTAGATTTGGTATTGTTGAATGTATATTGGAAGCTATGGTGAAGGCTTTATGGGACAAGTTAGGGACTTTATACCAATCTAATTCTTTGGTGAATAAATTGTTCCTGCAGAAAAACTTTTATAACATGGGGATGAAGGATGGAGATTAGTTGACAAAGCATCTTAATTCCTTCAATATTGTGGTAAGTATATTTTATCTATTGATATTAAAATATCAAATGAAGATATGTGCAGCAGTTTGTTGTGTTATCTACCAAATTCATGGGATAGTATGGTTGTTGCAATAGGTAGAAATACAACTACCTTAAAGTTTGATGAAATCTTTCTCAGCCTTGCTGTCGAAGGAAATGAGACAGAAAAATATGGAAGACAAGAATAAAGATGCCTTTCTTGTACGAGGAAGGTCCTAGAACAAAATCAAAAATAATTTATCGAGTGGGAGATTTAAATCTAGAGGGGATCTAAATCTTCAGGAAATCCTATAAATGTGTGCTGGAAATGCAGAAAGGAAGGGAACTTCAAAAAGGATTGTAGATCTAAAGCTCCTAAGAAAAGAAAGGGATTTGATGATGCTCCTCCTGCAGAGGTGAAAATAACCTCAGATGAAGGTGGGGATGTGTATTTTTATTCTTCTTCAAATACACATGTAGATCATGAGGCATGTTTGATTAAATCAGGTGCATCCTTTCACTTCTCTCCCCATAGGGAGTGGTTTTGCGAGTACAAGAATTCTGATGGTGGTGTTGTCTTCTTAGCGGATGATAGGAAGGTCAGAATCATCAGACACAGAAAATTCAAGTTGAAGTTGCAAGGTGGAAGGATTAGAACACTTCTCGGTGTTCTACATATTCCTGCATTGGCCAGAAATTTTATTTATGTAAGCAAGATGAATGATGCAGATACAAAAATAGTGTTCGAGAAATATATCTGCAAGATGGTTCGGAGAGCACTGGTATTGATGCGGGGAGTTTAGATTGGAATTCTGTACAAGATTTTGGGTAGCACTGTTATTGATGGGTGCAACAGTTCTGTGGTTCCTGAAAGTGGAGTAAAACGCCTAGCAGTCTTTGGAGAAAATACCATGCTATAGCATCAAAGGCTTGGACATATTGGAGAGAAGGGCCTTCAAATAATGCATGGTAATGGTATGGTGGAAGTTATTTCTAATTTATCTCTGCATTTCAATTTATGTGAACATCGTGTATATGGGAAGTAGAATCGGGTGAGTTTCCCTTCTGGTGGTAAGAGGGCGAACAAGATATTAGATATTTTGCACATTGATGTGTTTGGACCTGTGTCGATTCCATCACTAGGTAAGTTTGTGTATGATGTGTAATTTTTAGATGACTTATCAAGGAATACATGGATATATTTCATGAGGAAGAAATCTGAATTCCTTAACAGATTTAAAGAATTTAAGGCTCTGGTAGAAAACCAGATAGAGAAGAAGATAAATGTGTTGAGGAGAGATAATGGAGTAGAATTCTACAAAAATGAATTTGAAGAGTTCTGTAAGAAGTGTGGTATATCACGGCAGAAGAATACACTATACACACCTCAAAAAAATGGATTTGCAGAAAGAATGAACATGAGGTTGATGGAAAAGGCAAGAAGCATGCTTAGTGGTATTAGGTTAGGACAGTAATTCTGGGCAGAGGCAATGGATATTGCATGATACCTGGTTAATAGATCACCTTCATTAGGGTTGGAGGATAAGACTCCACATGAGGTATGGACTAGTAAGAAAATATCTCTTTCACATCTAAGGGTATTTGGCTATGATTCATATGTACATGTTCCAAAGGAGAAAAGAACCAAGTTGGATTGTAAATCTGAAAGGTGCATCTTTGTTGGGTATAAGGATGGTTTAAAAGGTTATAAGCTTTGGAACCTAGAAACAAGGGAGGTTGTGTACATCCGAGATGTGGTGTTTAGAGAGGTGAAGGATTTTTTTAAACATGAATTCCTACCAAAGGAACCTGAGAAGATAGAGTTTGAGCTAAAGGAGGAAGAATCAGACTCTATAGCAGAACAAGGTTCAGAAGAGGAAGAGCCACAAACTCCAACTGTGAGAAGATCAGTTCAAGAAAGAAGGAAGCCATAAAGGTATAGTCCATCTGATTTCTATTCAATTTTTTCTTTATCTATCATTGATGATGATCCTGGGACTATCAAGGAGGTAGTGGATTCAAACGATGGAAAACTCTGGAAGGAGGCCATGGCTGATGAAATGACATCCTTCCACAAAAATGAGGCATGGGATCTGGTGGATTTGTCGGCTAGAAGAAAACCCATTGGAAGAAAATGGATCTTTAAGAAGAAGATGAATGCAGAAGGCAAGGTGGAAAAATACACATCTCGCTTGGTAGCGAAAGGTTATTCCCAGGTGTCGGGAAATTATTTTGGTGATATTTTTTCTCCTGTTTCCAAGGTAACTTCTATTAGATTTTTTTTATTTTTTGCTGATGCATTTTATTTTGAGGTAGAACAGATGGATGTGAAGACAACATTTCTTCATGGTGATCTGGAAGAGGAGATATACATGAAGAAACCTAAAGGCTTTGTGGTGAAGGGTGAGAAGGAACTAGTATGCACGTTAAAAAAGTCTGTGTATGGGTTAAAACAGTCACTAATGATGTGGTATCAGAAATTTGATACATATATACAAGGACTTGGATTCACCATAAGAAAAGAGGATCATTGTGTGTATTTTAAATTAATTGGTGACCGTGTTATTTATTTGGTATTTTATGTTGATGATATGTTATTGGTTGGAAATGACAAAGAAATTATCCAAGATTTGAATACCCAATTGTTCTCCAAGTTTGACATGAAGGATATTGGTGTTGCAAAATATATTTTGGGCATGGAAATTAAATGAGATTGGGAAAATAGGAAGCTTTGGTTAAACCAGAAGTATGTTGAGACAATATTGCAAAGGTTCAATATGTAGTATAGTAAACTGGTGAAGGTTCCTATTCTTGTAGGTGTAATTTTATATGTCAAATAGTTTCCCAAGACACAAGAAGAAGAAGAGGACATGTCCCATGTTCCAAATGCAAGTGCAGTGGGTAGCCTAATGTATGCAATGTTCTATACTAGACCAGGCATTGCACATGCGTGGGAGTATTGAGAAGGTTTATGTCAAAACAAGGGAAGGAGTATTGGACAGCAGTGAAGCAGGTTTTCAGGTATTTTTGTGGCGCTGGTGATTATAGTTTTTGCTACTATTGAAGACCAATATTGGACAGATTTTTGGATATATGTGGATTTGTTGATGTAGACTGGGTTGGAGAGATGGCTCAAATAAGATCTATAAGTGGGTATGTGTTTAGCCTATTTGGAGGTGCAGTCAATTGGATAAGTAAAAGACAGACTATAGTGACTCTTTCAACTACAAAGGCATAATACATGGCAGCCACTCATGAAAGTAAGGAAGCTGTTTGGTTGGAGAGATTGTGTTGAAGTATGGGGTTGGTGCAGTGAGCTATAGTGACTTTGTGAGAGATATGGTTGAGGATAAAAAGGTGTTGCTGGTAAAGGTGGACACTTTAAAGAATGTTGCAGATGCATTCACGAAGTCTATGAGCATTGAGAAGTTCTCGTGGTGTAGAGAAACAATGGCCATTGCAGGGTTGGACCAATGACTAAGTTCTCATGTGGCCCCCTGTGGAAATAAAACAACAAGTGGGAGAATGTTGGGTGTGTGTTATATTCTTTCCAAAACTAGCAAAAATGTCGATGGTTTTGTGCATGGTTTTGGGCATGATGGTTTTCTGCCCATGGTATTGAGGAGCTTCTAAACTAGACATAAATTAAGGCCCATATAACCTTTATTAGGCCCATCTACCTCTCTTATGCACATAAAAGGATATATTAAATCTCTCCTTCTGCACTTAATAATGTTTTCTTATTCCTTAATATTTTCTTAGGAAGGTTTAAAGGTAATTGCATATTTGTGCCTAATATTGGTTATTTTTGTAGAAAATTGTGAGAATATTGGGCAGATTACGCATATTTGGAGAAGGAGATGATTTATGGACTTTCTCCCTACCACTTGAACATCAATATTGGAGAAAAAATGAGCACAATGTCAAGAAATTATGGAGAAATATTGGAGATATTTAAGGGGATTATCCACCCTCCTTAACTCTTAAAGGCAGCCAAAGGATCCTCATGAGATCCCCCTCCTGCAATTCAAATTCTAGAGGCAACCAAGCAACTCAAGACCAAGTTCACTCAAGCCATACTTCACTTGGAGTCTCCAGCAAATCGAATTCAAAGAGGCAGCCAAGCAACAGAAGACGAAGGGCACTCAATCTATGTTTACTTGGAGTCAAATTGAACTCAATCACCATTTTCTAGGGAGTTGTTGGTAGCTGCCCTATAGAATAAATAGAGCAAAGCTAAAGCTAGGAAGATTTATTCTATTCTAGTCTCGATTCCATTCAGAACTATTTTTGTGAGCTATTGAGCTTTTTGTTTTTTCTGTGATCAAACTCTCAGATATGTATGAATTTATTCTTTTATGAAATGAGCAAACCAATTTCATTCAACTAATTTAAGTTCAAATGGCTAGGCTCGTGGGTTAGGTCCCAATCCATGTGCCTCAACTTCTCTATTGTTACTATATTTTCCTTTATGTCATTTATCTAGTTTTTCTTCTTACATTTAAGTTAGATTTGCTTCTAATAAGTTTCATTATTGTCTTGTTTTTGTGTTGTTGTAGTTTTTAATTTCTTATGCATAGTAAATAGAGGAAAAACTCCAAAAAATTTGGTCAAGTTCCCCCTCTCATCTCTTTCAATAGAGTTCGAGCAGGGTAGACCTTCCCACAGGCCAAAATTTCTTTCTTTTTGAGTTTTGGGAAGAAATTGTATTACCAAGTCCAATCCTTTCTTTCACTATTTTATCACGCATTTCTGTCTCTTTCCCATACATAATCCACAGGTGTGTTTCATTTCTGAAAACTACTCTTATGCCTCCATTCCCCTCCTTTCCTTCTCACCTTAACGTTGTACTTACCCTTTTTCCTAATGCACTTAAGCCCTTCAAGCCTTATTCCTTTGCTTTTCTCCGTTCACAGTTGCCTTACCTTTTTTTATGCAAAACACGTGAAAAACCATTCAAAACCACCGAAAACCTAACCTCTACCTTTTCTCCTCGAGTCTCCCACCACCATACGTCGCACTTCGCAAATCGCAACATTTGGAATTTACCTTTAACAATTACTGCTCGTTCCTTGTGATTGTGATATTGCGAAATCTTACTTCACACCACTTACCGTTTACCTTTAACACTTATCACTCGTTCTTTGCAATTGAGATATTGTGAAATTGCAAATCACACTTCACACCATTTACATTTTCTCCCTTAACACTTACCATTGGTTCCTACGATTGTGATATTACGAAATCACACCTCGCTGTTGGTCCCAGCACCACGTCGCCATCGCAAATCACACTTCACATCCTTTATCTTTTACCCTTAACACTTACTGCTCATTCTTGCGATTGCGATATTGCGAAATCGCAAATCGCACAGTTTAATTTTTTGCATTATGCTTACCTCTCATTCTGCCGATGCAATAACTCTGCCACGTCACTCATCGCACTTCGTACTTCCCAGAACATACCACATTGCAGATCGCAGCCCACAAATTTTACCGCGTCACCAATTTCACTTCACACATTTTAGTTCATTCTTTCTAATCCTTACCATTATTCCTTTAAACTTGTGATATTGTGATTCATGACCCGACACGTCACTTGTCGCACTTCACACAACTTAATCATTTTTTTTAATCCTTACCGCTATCACTTTAAACTTGGGAAGTTGTGATTATGACATTTCACATTGCAACTTTTGTCCTCCATCACACTCTTCCATCACACTTTTGAATTTTTTCCACTCCAAAGTCATTTCTCACGCTATAATAAGGTTTTATAAGTGTTTAACCCCCTCTTTCCACTTCCAAACCTCGTTTCATGTGTTAAACCCCCCATTAACATCATTTAGCCCTTTTTCTTCCCTCCAAGCTACAAATTAACTCTTTTTAATTAGAATTAATTCATGGATAGCCTAGTTGCATGGATAGAAGCATGGTAGATAGATCATAGGATAAGTAGAGTGAATTTAGCCTTTTGGCCAAGTTAAGTGTGGTTTAGTATTAGTTTCCTTTCTGCTATTTGTTTTCTCCAAATTAAATTAGTTTCCTTCCTGTTAGTTCTTTTCAGAAATTTAATTTAGTTTCTTACATTCATTTCCTTCCTGCACATTAAATTAGTTCCATTTATGTCATTTCCTTTCTGCAATTTAGTTTAGTTTCATTGAAGTGTGACAGACTTCACTGAGAACCCCTAGAAGTAGCACCTCGGTTCATAAAGCAGAAGAGGATGACATGAATAGAATGCATCTGTTGTGTATATAGCATTGTCACCTCAAAGTTTGTACGAGCCCCGGGTTGATAAAGTAAATTAGGGCAGCCCCTAGGAGTTGCAGCACTCTTAGTGCAATACCAGGGCTCACCACTTTTTGGCGTCGTTGTCGATGAGGTGTCTAGTAGATGCTTTGATTCTATTTTAGCATTCTTTTCTGCTTTCCTTTTCATGTTGTTTCTGAAATATTTGAAAAAAAAAAAAAAAATCCGATTTTCATGCCTCATAGGAGTAGGGATACTCAGAATATTTTTTTAAAAAAATACTTCTCCAATACCAACCCCCCCCCCCCCCTCACTTGACCACGTGGTGCAGTAAGAACCACATCACCATACACTTTTTAAGGAAGAAGATATGGATCAATATGATGACAATGAAGAATATCTTATTGGGTTTACCATTCAAGGTATGGACATTAGTGTACCTATGAAGAACATCCCTCCATCTTTCCTTCCCAACTTCCATGGTATGAGGATAGAGGATCCAGGAACATTTCTCTTTGAATTTGAGATATTATGTAGGTCTTATGGCTACTTATTACACACTCAAAAACTGAGATTATTTCCTGCAACATTGAAGGATAGAGCTCTTAAATGGTTCACGGGTCTAGGTACTAATTCAATACAATAATGGAATGATATGAAAAAAAAAATTCTAGAAAAATATAAAGATCGTGATCTTAGAGAAGAAATTTTTAGAATGAACCAAGAAGAAGATGAGAGCCTTGGGGATCTAATAGAGATGTTCATGTATAATATTAAGAGGGAAAAATTGCATCATCTAGGATTTGACACACTAAAAACCCTCTTACTTAGAACAATTAGGGATGAATAGATTGATCTCCTTAATCGCATGAGTAGAGGAGAAGTATATCAATTGTCATTTGAAGAAATTTGTGAAACATGAAAGCACATATCAAGAGGAATGGAAAGAGAAAGTAAATCAACATCAAAATTGGTAAGGCAAGATGAAATTGGAAATTTTCTTGATAAGAATGTAAAATTAGCAAAAAGGAGATGTTGATATTTTTGTTATCCATGCAGAATAATATGCTACTAAATGCTGTTCATCATTCCCCGGGTTTAAAGAAGTTCACCAAGAAGAAAATGGAGCAAGGCAATCACTAAAGAAGTTATGTTATGTACCTCCAAGGATACCCTGGAAACCTAGTCAACTTGATATGATGCAAGGATCCACTTCACAATTTCAAGCTTATTCACATCCATCTCAAACTAATTGGGATACACTCCCTCCTTGTAAACCTTGGCCATCTCGCCCCCAAACCCAATATTGGCAACATGGTTGGCAAGGTCCTTATTGGGAAAATCCACAATATCTTCAATATTTCCCTCCATATCCTCCATACCCAACTCCATGCTTTCCCTACCATCCACCTCCACCACAATCACAGCCTCAACCACATCCATCTCATATATCCACCCCCACTCAACGACCTGTACCACCATTTCCAAACCCACACCATGAAGTATCTTAGCCCACTTACAATGCTGAGGTACAACACTACCAAACATACCCACTTGATCTAAATGGTATACATATTAGTTCAAGAAAGGTATTGAAAAGAAGAGATTTTCTTAATGTCATTGAAGGAAAACATAAAGAAGAAGAAGATATGAATGAGGAGATCAAATAATCAAGAGCTACACTTGATGAAGAGCATATATTAGAATCAGATGTTTAGAAAGTTCCCTCATGTTTACCATCATTTCCTCCATGTGTTCAAGAGAACAATCAACAAAAAGAGGAAGATATTAATGTCATAATAGAAGAGGACATCCAAGGTGATCCAACTCAACAAGTGAACCAGGGGCATCACAACTATATTGACATATGGTTCCAAACAGACATTAAGCTGCAGTAGCACACTCTTCTCCAACATCACTTGATATAATCCTAGTTAAATCAATTCATCTCTCATATTCAGGCACATGTCAGAGCATGTATTCCAAGTGTGCACCTGATTTTATTTGTCATCTTGATATGTACATCACTCCATTGGAAGCATTTTTATACTTGAAAAAGGCTTTGTTTTTTTCAAGTAGAGTAGGAAAGTGAAAAAAAGGAAAAGAAAAAAGGAAAGAATAAAATATCATATGAAAACCTCTTTGAGGCATCTAAGATTGGCTCATTGATTGAAAACCTCCATGAGGCAGTCATTGGGTTGAAAAATAAATAAATAAAATATCCTAGGTGAAAACCTCCTTTGAGGCGCCTAGGTAGACCTTCTAGTTGAAAACCTCATGGAGGTAGCTAGTAGGCCTTAAAAAAAAACAAACAAAGAAACAAATTGTGCATTTCTCAATGTATCTCTCTCTGATGAATGCAGGTGCTCTCCAATATTTGCAAGCAGAAAACAAAAAGTTGGCACAAAAAGAAAACTTGGTCAACACTTTGTCAAAGGTAGTCAAACTTGGACTTCCTCCTCCTATGCTCAGAAGCTCCAAAAGGACCTCAAGCAAATTATCGAATGTAGCTTCAGGACCACCAAAGATAGCTTCAACAACCATATTAGTAATAGCTCCAATATCACATGCAAAAATAAATCAATGGTAAGGCTCAGGTATACAATCATCTAACCCTTTCTTCAAATATATTTTAGCTTAATAAAACACTAAAAAGTGTTAGAATGAAAGGTTTTTTATATAGCCAAAATCAGTAGCAGAGAAGCCTTTGCCTTATCTAGCAACTAGCCTCACTTTTTACACCAAGAAAAGGAACAAGAAAAATTAAAAATGACTTGAGAAAGTGGGCAGTAAGTAGCTCGTTGTAATGGAGTACAAGGAATGCTAAGGGGTAACCAAGGGTGAACTCAATTCACAGAAAAGAAGAACTGTGAGTTTGCTTTGCATGCAATAAAAAGAAAAAGAAAAAAAAAGAGAAAAAAAATCAAATAAAAGGTGGATCCACCACCTCTTGGCATGCAAAAAAGATTTACTTAAGGCATCTAAGGACCTCCATGAAGCACCTACAAGAATAATTGCAGCAAGAATAATAGCAAGAAGATTAGCAGAAGGGCAGCGCATGGGCCAATAAAATAGAAAATGAAATATGCCAGCATGTAGTAAAGACCATAAGGCAGGGAGGATGAATAGGTTGCTCAGAGGATGAGAAACAGTTTCAGTAGGGGGGTGATGATGGGCCTCTAAATTAGACATAAATTAACGCCCATCTACCTATCTTATGCACATAAAAGGATATATTAAATCTCTCCTTCTGCACTTAATAATGTTTTCTTATGCTTTAATATTTTCTTAGGAAGGTTTAAAGGTAATTGCATATTTGTGCCTAATACTGGTTATTTTTGTAGAATTTTGTAATAATATTGGGAAGATTATGTCGATTTGGAGAAGGAGATGATTTAGGGACTTCCTCCCTGCCACTGGAAGATCAAGATTGGATAATAAATGAGCACAATGTTAGGAAGTTATGGAGAAACATTGGAGAGATTCAAGGGATTTTCCACCCTCCTTAACTCTGAATGGTAGCCAAAGGGTCCTCATGAGATCGCCCTCTAGCAATTCGAATTCCAGAGGCAGCCAAGCAACTCAAGACCAAGTTCACTCAAGCCATACTTCACTTGGAGTCTCCAGTAAATCGAATTCCAAGAGGCAGCCAAGCAACTGAAGTTGAAGGGCACTAAATCTATGTTTACTTCGAGTCAAAGTGGACTCAATCACCATTTTCTAGGGAGATATTGGTAGCTTCCCTATAGAATAAATAGAGCAGAGCTAGAGCTAGGAATAGTTAGTCTATTCTAGTCTCGATTCCATTCAGAACTATTGTTGTGAGCTATTGATATTTTTGTTTTATTCAGTGATCAAACTCTCAGAGGTGTATGAAGTTATTCTTTTATGAAATGAGCAGATTTATTTCATTCGACTGATTTAAGTTTTAGAGGGCTAGGCTCATGGTTTAGGGCCCAATCCATGTTCCTCAGCTTCTCTATTGTTACTATCTTTTCCTTTCTGTCATTTAGCTAGTCTTTCTTTTTCCATTTAAGTTAGATCTGCTTCTGATAAGTTTAATTGTTGTTGAGTTTTTGTGTTGTTGTAGTTTTTAATTTATTATGCGTAGTAAATACAGGGAAAACTCCAAAAACTATGGTCAATTCCCCCCTCTCATATTTGTCAATAGAGTTCAAGCAAGGTAGACCTTCCCACAGGCAAAAATTTCTTTATGTTTGAGTTTTGGGAAGAAATTGTATTACCAAGTCCAAGCCTTTTTTTCATTGTTTTATCATGCATTTATGTATGTTTCCCGTGCATAATCCACGGGTGTGTTTCATTTCTAGGCACTGCTCTTACGCCTCCATTCTCCTCCTTTCCTTCTCACCTTAACATTGTACTTACCCTTTTTCCTAACGCACTTAAGCCCTTCAAGTATGATTACTTTTATTTTCTCTGTTCACGGATGCTTTAATTTTTTTTATGTAAAACATATGAAAAACCATTCAAAATCACTGAAAACCTGACTTCTGCCTTTTCTCCTCGAGTCTCCCGCCACCTTACGTCTCACTTCACAAATCTCAACATTTGGCTTTTACCTTTAACACTTACCGCTCATTCCTTGCGATTTTGATATTGTGAAATTGCAAATCGCTCTTCGCACCGCTTACCTTTTACCTTCAACACTTACTGCTCATTATTTGCGATTGTGAAATTACGAAATCACAAATCGCACTTTGCACCATTTACCTTTTCTCCCTTAACACTTATCGTTGGTTCCTGTGATTAAGATATTGTGAAATCTCACCCCACTGTCGGTCCCACCACCACGATGCCATCACAAATCACACTTCGCATCCTTTATCTTTTACTCTTAACACTTACTGCTCATTCTTGCGATTGTGATATTGCGAAATCGCAAAGCGCACAGTTTAAATTTTCGCATAACGCTAACCACTCATTCTGTCAATGCGATAACTCCACAACTTCACTCATTGCACTTCGCACTTCACTGAACTTACCACATCCCAGATCACAGCTCGCAACTTTTACCAAGTCGCCAATCGTACTTCACACATTTTAGTTCATTCTTGTTAATCCTTACCGCTATTCCTTTAAACTTGCAAAGTTGTGATTGCAACATTGCAACTCGCAACCTTTTTCCTCCATCGCACTTTTGAATTCTTTCCACTCCAAAGTCATTTCTCACGCTATAATAGAGTTTTATAAGGGTTTAACCCCCTATTTCTGCTTCCAAACCTTGATTCATGTGTTAAACCCCCCATTAACCTCATTTATCCCTTTTTCTTCCCTCCAAGATGAAAATTAACTCTTTTTCATTAGAATTAAGTCATGGATAGCCTAGTTGCATGGATATAAGCATGATAGATAGATCATAGGATAAGTAGAGTGCATTTATCCATTTGGCCAAGTTAAGTGTGGTTTAGTATTAGTTTCCTTTCTGCTATTTGTTTTCTGCAAATGAAATTAGTTTCCTTCGTATCACTTCTTTTCAGCAATTTAATTTAGTTTCTTACAGTCATTTCCTTTCTACACATTAAATTAGTTCCATTTCTATCATTTCCTTTCTGCAATTTATTTTAGTTTCATTGAAGTGTGACAAACTTCACTGAGAACCCCTAGAAGTAGCACCCTTTCATAAAGCAGAACAGAATGACATGAACAGAATGCATTAGTTGTGTATATAGAATTTTCACCTCAAATTTTGTACGAACCTCGAGTTGATAAAGTAAAGTAGGGAAACCCCTGGGAGTTGCAGCACTCTTGGTGCAATACCAGGGCCCACCAGGTATTTTGTATATTTGGTCAAGGGAGCTACAGTTATGTTCTAATACAAGGTTTATGGATTTGGTTTTATGAATGCTTCGACATGTATATATATGTGTTGTAACATTGAAAGGAATATAATGAAAAATCAAGCTAGTAGTCCTGGTTTTGGGATCCAGGATAAAATATCTGTATATATTTGTTTTATGTTTTATGTTCTTGCTATTGTTTATTTTTTTTTTAATAGTTCATTTGCAGATAATTTTTTCGCAGGGTTAAAACCTACAACTTGTAACATTAGATATGACCCAAAGAGAGTGAAACCATGTTATGATACCGCATGTAACGAACCTCTCCCCTCACATCTACCCACTTTCACTGGCTTACCTGGGGTAAGCACAAGATGAGGGGTTTTTATGAGAAGAATCAACCTCCTAGGTGACCTTAAGGAAGTGGAATCAACAAAACAGACCTTACTGACTTCCCTCAGGTGCCTCAGGAACCTCCAAGAGTAACCCAACCCCTCTAGGTGCCCATCCCCTAAGCCAACTTACTTTTCCCTGAGGTAGAGACCCAGTCGCTCCCTTTCCAAGCCCTCCATGTGACTAGAAATGCCTAGTCGCTCCCATAGTCCTGCATCAGTGTGACTGTGGCATTTTCTGCTCAGTGATGTGCCAAAAACTGCAGAATTTAAGGTTATTTTTCAAGTCTAGGGCTAATCCTCTGCCCATAAATTCATATAACTTTCAAAACTCATATAATACATGACTATAATGATTATAAATCAAAAATTGAAACTAGTATTATACTTGACCATCCCCAACCAGGACTCACATTCCGTCAAACACTTGGTATATATGCAACCTACAAGTCATGAATGCAATTATGAGCATAAGGGACTGAAAAATCATATGATACTTAACAAGAAGTATCAACACCCTCTCCCATTAATTGAGTTATCATCAATTAGGTCTTACATCCATTATTCTTTCAGTTACAAGTAAAAATGTGAAAAGATCCATGACTAAAACCAGCCATATATCTATGCTTATAACCAACATATAAATAACCATTAAAGACACATAATAAAAATTACATTTACTAATCAAAATCAAGAGAACTTAGCTTTCATTTAATATAGGCAAGAGCCAACTAGGTTTGGGACTTCCACGTACCACCCGATCATAGACATGGCTGAACCAAATATTTCATTTATCCAGTCACCCTCGTGCCATATTCCAAGCATGAATGTGGTATCTAATTAGATAAACCAATCCAAAAACACTAAGGTAATCCATAGGTTAAAACACCTCCACCCTCACCATATCGTGGTCTCACCTAAACTGGCCCCGAGATCAAAAAACCAAACCGAACTTGGAATGCCTCTGGATTCCTTCACCAATGTTGACGAATTTTTCATCTCCAAGTCTCTACGTTTTACCGCAAACCACATTGAATCACTAGGCCCTAACCGAGACTCCACCCTTATGCTTTACCATGTATTCCACCATTAACAGTCAAGGGATTCCTAGGCCTTTGGGAATGTTCCTGAGACCACCTCCTCCCTAGATTCTGAAACCTTTATACAATTCCAAAGCTCAAAATTGAGAACAAATCCATCACACCATGGCTATGTAGAAATGGAAATGCAAGGCTGAAAACCATTATGAAAACCAGGAACAAACATGCCACCAATAGCAAAAGAACCAAATACCAACATGCACATACCATGCATGTCAAAACTAGCTAGGAAGTCATACATGAAATCTATTACCTGCAAGTATTCATGTTGAATCTTGCTTGTTCCAACCTTTACTTGCTTGATATTTTCTTTCCTTTGCCTTATTTTCATTTCTTGATCCAATGCTGAAGTGCTCCAAGAAAACTCTAAGTATCCCAAAGTGTGAGAGAGAGAGAATAGAGAGAGAGAGAGCTCCAAAACTGAACTGACCAAAAGCTTAACTGACAAAAAGTACCCATTGATCCTCAGAAGCCTTTTTATTAATGAGGCCTATATTTTGTTCAATTTTCCATTATTTTCCTTCATTTTCCTCCTCACATGCAATATGTGACCTTTAACCTTCCTTTTCTCCTAGTTTCCTTTATTTTCATAAATAAATGTGCCAAAAATATTTTTTTATTTTTCAAAGCCTTAGCCATTGCCTTTTCCAATTTCCTCTTAGCTATAAACACATCAAGTGATTCCCACTAGGATATTTTTCCTAACATTCAACTTGCAATAATGTCCCTTAATTGTGGTCTTATTTTTTCCTTTATTAACTTTTATTGCATGAAATTTTAGCTTGGGTCTATTACACCATTGAGGGAATCTCGAATTATGTTGCTTGGAAGGACCGCATGGAGGCAGTGCTAGAAGATAATGGGTTGAAGGAATTCATTGATACTCATATCCTGAAACCAGCATCACTTGATGCTCGGAATCTAGCAGAATGGAAGATGTGTGTAGCCAAGGCAAACAGGAAGCTAGCACTTAAGGACAAATTTTGGAATATAAATATGTAGAAGTGCGAGACAATACCAAGGTACCTAAGAAAGTTCACACAATTTCATGATGAACTTGGGAGTGTTGGTGTTACTGTTGTAAAAGATGATATGGTAATCCTATAACTTCTAGGCCTTCCCAAGATATGGTATAGCTACCAGGATTCGGTAACTAGGAGGGAGAAGCTAAAAATTTGGGAAAGATCATGGTCTAATTTGGTGTAAGAATAATTCAATAAAAACACCAGAGACAGAACCTCATCCAAGTATGATGATGACGAGAATTTTTCCCTGGCTAGAAATGTAGAGAAAGGGAAAGGGAATAAATCCCAATCCAAAGGATATTGCGGTCAAGGGGGGAAGAAGAAAGACTTATCCAAAATCAAGTGCTTTCACTGTCATGAACTGGGACACTATGCCACGAAGTGTCCACAAAAGAAGGTAGGAAAGAAGCCATTGGGAGGAGGAGTAGGTGAAGCTTTTCTTTCAAAATTTCAGATGGACTTCACCTTCATTTCATGCATGGCAAGAAAAGTTACGTGTAGTGTGTGGCATCTGGATAGTGATGCCTAATTCCATATGATGGGAAACCGATAATTTTTCAATGACTTGGAGGATAAATACCTCCAAATGCACATCAAAATGGGAGATGATGGGAGGTATAATGCGACCAATAATGGTATTGTTACTTTCCATAGAAATTTTTTCTCCCCTCTCGGGCTCAAGAATTTGATGTTTGTTATGGGTCTAAAGAATAATTTGGTTTTCGTCATGGTGTTGGAAGACCGTGGATATGATGTGATATTTAGTAAAGAAAAAGCATTCTTGAGACACATTTCCACAGGACAGGGGAAGAAAATTGGATTTTGGGTGAAGAACCTCTACAGGTCAGATGTGGAAGACTGTGTTTCTTTTATCACAAAGGAGAATAAGGTGTAGATCCAATATGCTGGAAAATTATGGCATAGAAGACTTGGTCATTTGAATCATGGATATTTTAAGATCATGCAGTAGATCACCACAAGCCTCCCCAAATGAGCACTAGAGAAGTAGAATACATGTAAAGTGTGTACATTAGGGAAGTACACAAAAGCCACCTTCAATGATCGAGATAACGTGGTGCATGCAATCCTTGAAAGGATCCACTCTTATGTCTGTGGACCTTTATCGATAGCCTTCATAGCCAAGAACGTGTATTATGTTATATTTGTAGATGATTTCTCATAGAATTTTTGGATTCTCTTCATGCAGAAGAAGTACCAGACATTCGCCAATTTTGTTGAATTAAAATAACTTGTTAAGAAAAAAAGTGGCAGGAAAGTGAAGGCTCTAGGCAGTGATAACAGTGGTGAATATGTGTCGAATGAGTCTAAAAAATGTATGCGCAAAGGAAGGCATTTTATGGGATTTGACAACACCCAAAAACCCACAGCAGAATAGGGTGGCTGAGAGGAATAATAGAATTATTGTGGGAGCAACAAGGGTGATGTTGCATGACCAAGGCCTACCACTGCACTTGTGGGATAAAGCATGTAACACAGTGGTCTATTTTCAAATCAAGAGTCCTCCTCAGATTCTTGACATGAGTACACCAGAAGAATATTTTTCAGGGAATAAACTAGATGTGTCACACTTCAGGATATTTGGATCATCACTTTAATGTCATGTTTCCAAGGAATCAAGGAAAAATATAGAGCCGACAACAGAGTTGGGAATATTGTGGGGTAAATTTTTATGCGGAATTATGAATTACGGATAAAACATTCTTCCCTAAATGTGGTGCTATGAATTTAGAACAACAGGTTAAATACTTTGCAGATAATTTTCCTAACAGTAAATAGACACACAGAACAGATCAAGAAAATTACTTGGAGTCCAAGCGCTTTCAATTCTCCTTCTGTCGCTCTTGATGTAGTATCAAATCCATGCTAGATCACCAAAATATTTCCTGCAATAATGAACACTAAACAACAAAGAGATAGAAATATACAAATGTCTATTCAATTTATTCAGTTAAATCAATGAATTATGAACCATATACATCAAATAAGAATTCATAGTATGAAATACATAAGCTTATATAGATATATATGTGGGAAAGCAAACAGCAATATTTATTAATGGATATAAGGGGAGGTTACAAATAGTGACTGATTTGATGTCACCATCTCTAGCATCATCCCATCCTCATCACAATGAACATCTCTCCAGCAGCATATCACTCAAATCAATTCCTCAATTGAAATTCCACCAGCATTTCTCTACTCAAATTCGTCCTTATCAAGCACTAGGATCTGTGTTCAATTTATAGATGAGCTGAAGGTATTTTTACAATCAATGAATTTCTAATAATAGGCAAGACATGTTCCCAAGCTCAGAGGTATCAAATGGACACATGGATTCGAAGTTTGACACATATGCACTCTTCTAGAAGGCACTGGCCAAGTGGAGATTCCGGAACATGAGAATTTCACTCCCAATTGATGAACACACCTTTGAGTGTCGGGAAATTCTTTGCATAGCACCCTTGAGTGGATTTTCCTGCATATGCAATGCACTTAGCCCCTTGAGAGACTGCATTGATGAGGTCATAGGTGTTATAACATATAAGTTTCAAATCTTGGAAACCTTGCAATGGAAGTCAGTGATGATTTGTCTTTGTTATTTTTCTTAGGGCATGTAGCAACTGAAATGATAGGGGATGATAGAGCCTATTCATTGGTTCTGGGTATTATGTCTAGTTTAACTAGGTCATTGGGAATGGTGCCCAAATTGACCTATAAAAAATTGCCCCTAAAGCATGAAGTCAGAATAATAACACTATTTTTTGAATGAGATTCTTTACACTGTGATGGGTGGGAGCTGAAGCGGAGTGGCAACCTGCATCAATCTTATAATACATTACATCATGATATATCCTCTTCATCATGAATTTTTGAAGGAAGGCATTCCCATGCTCAGCACATAAACTATCTAATAACGTGTACATAGTGCAGAAAGTCATCTACATTGGAATGTTGCCCAACACAAAAATGCCTAAAGATATAGGCCCATGTTCAGATTTGTTAGCCACCTGTAAAATTTGATCATACCAAAGGTGGCTAAATTTGTTTTGAGCCTTCAAGGAACAATTTTTCCTTATCTAAAAACTATTGGCTCTTGAAGACTCTTGAAGGCCTCATGCCTCTGTCCAGTTTCCCACACTACCATTTTTCATCCTAAAAACCTTTGAAATCCTACAAAAATCCAAAATCCAATACTGCTGCAAACATCCCTTTCCCCTTCCTTCCCCTCAAAACTAACCTCCTTCTTCTATCCCTCCATTCCCCATGAAAATCCCTCATTTCCTTTGAAAAACCATAGAAAACGCATATTTTCTATGTTCTGTGCTTAAGCCCCCTCGAGCTAAGCCTCCAACCCTTTTTCTTCCATACGCCCTAGCACCAGAACCCTATGCTAAACCCGTCGGGTGCTTATCCTTTAAAATTAATATTTCTCCGCCCAAAAACATTAAAAACCTTTGTTATTTGTGTTTTGGGGTTTTTTATTCATTTCCAAAGTTTCCGTCGTATAAATGGTGGAGCAATATCCACCGTTGATCTGCCCCGCAAATCGGACGGTGCGAAGCGCGACTTAACATGTGGTCCCCGCCTCCCGTGCGCTGTTTGCCCAAAACCGGCAGTATTTTTCGCACTGCTTTCGGGCCCGAAGCTGTTTTCTACCGTTGGCCAGTGATTCCATACGCTGTGCGCCGCCTGTCCTCTGTACCTTTTCCGAAATCGCCATCCCCCGCGCATTAAAGTCTGGACCAGGACGGCCATCGAAATGAATCCCCGCCGTTCGATCTGGTCCCACTCATCCAACGGTGGTCGATCGCCGAAGATGTCCGATGATTAACCAAAGTACCCGCACGATAAACAGATCCTCTTACAACCGCAGATAAATTTCCACCGTGGATCTGATCTGCAGATCGACGACCCATATCGCGTCGCCTGATTTTGTTGCCCAGTCAACGTTTCCCCGCCGTTGACTTTCCATTGCCCGCTCTCGACCGTCGATCATGCGCGATCAACGACTCAAATTTCATCCTCCTCCCCATGCTTTTTCGACCAATCTACGATTAAACCCGGACCATTTGATGATGCCATCCAATGGCCCTCCTTCCTCCGCACATCTTCCAATGCAGATTTCCCTATAAAAGTAGGATTTTGTAACATTTGTTTGTTTTTGCAGGTTTTAAGGTATTTCCGCTTAAATGAAGAAATTTCGCCGCCCAAGGATGACGATCCTCCGGCCTTAAAATGCATCAGGAAAATCATCCGCAGGGTTGAATTACATGTTTCGTCGATTTTTTCTCAGGCATTGATGCCTTATAAACCCTGCGCAGACCGGCACGACAGCATGGAAAACCATAAAACAGGCACAGTAAAAAATTATCAGTGTCGAAGACCGGGATGAAACAACACAGAGAATTGATGGACAGATTAGTGGGGATTACAGCTAAGACTCCTGATTGTAAATCGTGATTTCACTGGTTCTTGGAGCTCTTCTTGTAACAGATAATTTAGGTTATGAAAGAAATATGAACTAAAACACTGGATTTGAAGATTGTAACTGGTTTGGAGCATCAATACAAGCTGATTTATGGGATCTTGGTCTATGTTGATGGTGATGTTATTCTCATTGTAACTTGTTATTTTATTCCTGTTTTCATTTTGTTTCATTTTCTTCTGTAAAGAACAGTTTAAACAATGTTAGGACCTACTGTATACCAGTAACCTTCTCTGACTGAAAAATCTTTATTTAAATGTTTTCTTTCAAATGTGTTATTTGGAAATGATTTAATTCAATTTAAGCATAGGAATGCTGGCGTTCCCTCGTCTTATTGCCTTAGCTGAATATTATTTTTGAATGTTACTTTTAGTATATGTTGTGTGAAGATGAACTGAGGAAATTATGGTGAGCCCTGGTCCCAGTCTTGTTTGCATAAACTGTTTGATTTTTTCCCTTAGAATGTGTTAAAATCTAGATAGTTTCAAAGTACTTACCAGATCTTAGGCCATTCTGTGTTATCTATGTGATTGTCTTGGAAGTAGCCCAGTAAAGAAGGGTTATGAGAGGATTTGTGGTGAGCCCGACCCGCTAGTTTCTACTCCAAAGGTTGCCTTCAAGTTTCCCTTAGTTTTTGTATGTTTTTCTATTGGAAGTGTATCAAAGGCTAGATAGTTTCAAAGTACTTACCAGATCCTAGTTTTCTTTCATGTCTTTATTAAGTGCCTGGTCAAAGGTTGGCTAGTTTCAAAGTACTTACCAGATCCTGGGCTGCTCTTTGTTCTGCATCTATTTATTTCCCCTTCTCGATGTATCATTCCATTCCATAAATCAAACCTTAAAGAGATCCTTAGACATAGATGACTTGCCCCGTGGACCACTCTTGCCTCTTGCTATTCCAATTAAATCCTCTTATGACTCCATAGCCCAATGGACTGAAAACCTGCCATCATCTTTCCTCTTGACCAAAAATTACTCTTTTGCTTGCAACTTCTCACCTTTGAACCTCTTTACCTTTGGGAATTTTCACGTCTAGCAGCAATCATGTTCAACCATCCAAAAACAAGCAAAAAATTTAGACTTCATAACTAGCCTAATATCATTTTCTGAACTTCAAAGACAAATCCATCTTTGTACATATTGGAGAGATCCCTCTCCGGATTTAGGAGGGCTAAATCCTAGAATCCAAAAGTTGGTTGAAACGATGTTGTTTCTATAATTGGACTCTACCAATCTTGCTAATAAATTACAGATTCCCAACATTTCTGGCGACTCCACTGGGGAACTAAACCCATAATTTTTTAAGGATAATTATATAAAATCAGAGATTTGATCTAGGGTACACTTGCTTTATTAACCAGCTGGAGCCACCAGCAACATTTCTGGCGACTCCGCTGGGGAACTAAACCCAGAAGTTTTTAAGGATAATTATATAAAATCAGAGATTTGATCTAGGGGACACTTGCTTTATTAACCAGCTGGAGCCACCAGCAACATTTCTGGCGACTCCACTAGGGAACTAAACCCAGAATTTTTTAAGGATAATTATATAAAATCAGAGATTTGATCTAGGGGACACTTGCTTTATTAACCAGTTGGAGCCACCAGCAACATTTCTGGTGACTCCGCTGGGGAGCTGAGTGTTTTCGATACCTTTTAAAGACCTCAGAGAACCCCTTCATTCGATAAAACATTGTGAGTAAAAAGCAGCTTTTTCAAGCACTACCAAGGAATGGTAATCATGATGAAACTTGTTTGAATCAGTGACAAACTAGGTCAACCCTAGGATTCTGATAAGTCTTTATCCAACCTTGAAAAATAAGCTAGCTGAGCCATAAGAGTAGATTTTCCTTGTCTCACGACCGTAGCTAAGTTTTGAAGCAAAGTTAGGATGCTCTTAGAAACCACACAAATAAAAATAACTTAGAAAATACCAAAAATATTTCAGATTGGTAGTAAAACACTTGCTCTTTCATTTCATTTTCCTTTTGGTTGTGTGTTACCTCATACTCTTAGACAGAGTCTGGAAAGGGCCAGGTAGCCTCCGGATCTCATCCTCTTTTGGAGGTGACATATCTGGTGAACGCCCTCCCAGTCAATTTCTGGTTAGAGTTTGTTGTGTTTCGGGATACCCTTGAAAAAGGATGTTTCACAAGCATTGTGTTGGACAGTGTATCCCTTTGAAAACACTCTAAATTTTCCACCTGGCGACTCCACAATCTCGAACAGACCTTAAGACTCCACTGGGAAGAACCCTTATCATTATAATATCTTTCAAACTCAGTTGGAGGGCTGTAGCATTTAAATTGTGAAAACAGATTAGTTGACCTCTTAAATATTGTCATACTAGGTTGAACTTTTCTTGTTAGTTGGGTCTAAAAACACAGCATAGTGGCTCCTAGAAAGATTCACACTAGAGCCCATCCTGACCCTGATCCACCTGAGATAGTTGATAACCCATAAAGAATCCTTAGGAAGTCCCCTAAGATAGAATTTTCAACTGTTTTCATATTACCCCTAAGAGCTAATTCAGTCCCTGAAAAATATTTCAGCTCTGCAACAATCACAAGCTGACCTATTAAATCCATTTAGAACTAGGTCCCTTGATGATTTAGATCAGTTAGATTCTGAGTCTTCACATTCATCTCCTGAAACAAGTTCATCTTGAGAATAGAGAAACAACACCTCCTAATTCACATTTTCTTTATAATCTAGGTGTCCCTCATCGAAGGTCAGCTCAGAAATCTACTGCAGTCCCATCCACTTCTTTTCATCCTTCATCTGTTGCTCAAACCACTTCACTTCATCCCACACCCCCTCTTGTCAATCCACCTCCACCACATATCATGGCAGCATGGTATGCTCCCTTAGTCCTTCCTGCACCATTAGTCAATCTTCCATAGGACTATCAGTCCAAAATTCCATTATATGATGCTAGCAACGCTACAACAGCATCACAACATGTGGACAAGATGAATGACTAATTTGACATAAATGAAATTGATGATGATTCTATCAAACTCAGATTTTTTTCTCAGAGTTTAGGGGGAGAAGTAAGAAAATGGTTTAAAGCCCTAGCCCCCCACAATATCAACAATCTCTAAGGCTTCCATCAAACATTCTTAAATAAATGGGAAGTAAGGAAGAATCCTCTCCAAGTTCTTGTTGACTACAATAATATCCATAGAAACCCCAGGGAAAGTGTACAAGCCTATTGTACTAGATTTAACAGTGTGTATAATGCACTTTCCCCAGAATTAAAACCTCCACAAGGCTCAGCCTTAAACAAGTTTCCTGAAGGGTTTGACGCTGACATGACTTATTCACTCAAAGAGAGAGATTTTTTGACCCTTGAAGACATGCAAAGAGGTGCTCTTTCTGTGGAACTCAACCTAATGGAGAAGAGAGCAAGGATGAAAACTGAAAAGAGAGTATCTTTTAGAGAGGAATCCACACCTACTACCTCAAGCTCAAAGATGGAAAGAATGATGGAGGAAATGATGAAGAAAATGAGCATTCTTGAGAGAGCACAAGCAAGTCAAAACCAAACTGCTCCTCAAAACATAAACCAAAACCAGAATCAAAATGTGAGAAGGAACCAGCCTCCAAACAGACCCAGGGAACATGATCAACAGATCGCTCCTCCCTTTCATCAAAACTATGTGAGTGAGGTGGAGGAAACAGATGAAATGACAGAGGGAGATGATATTAACCTATTTGGGGTAGATGATGATGACTTTGAGGTTCATTATGATAGGAAACAAGGTCTGTATACACCTTACGATGACAAAAGAGATGATAATGAAGATTATTATCAAAACATGGAAAATGCCGTCACCGAACCTCAAAAAGAATATGAACTCAGAAGTAAATCTAGACAAAAAACCCCCAACACCAAAACCTCTGACAAATCTTCTCAAAACAGCACTGCAACCAAGCCTAAAACAGTCAAACAAAAGGACAAAATGGTGGTTGTTAATTCTGGTAAAGGTAAATATTAAGACACTCCAAATTTTGAAGAACAGAGTGCAAACCCTAGTAGTACTAACACTTCAGCTAGTACTCCTTTCTCAACCGTTGTATCGATTGTAGATAAAACAAATCAACAAGCTGTTGTTGCTGATAGAGTGGCAGTTAACAAGGCTGAAACCAGCTCCTTAAATAATCAAATTCTTTTCAGCCTGGAACAGGAAATCTCAAAGATCAAAATTTATGTCCCTTTGACTGAGTTAGCTTCCCAACATGTATATAGGTCCAAAATTTTGAAGGCTTTGAACATAGAAGAAAATGAGGATACACTCAATCTTAATGACGACCAGCCAGAGCTTATTTTTGGTCCAAAGATTGAAGGTAAGTTTCAAGAGGGACCTGTCCCTCCCTTTTATGTAAGTTTGAACGTTCATGACAAAATTCTACACAATGCTATGCATGACTCAGGTGCTTCTCATAATTTAATGCCAAAAGCTGTAATGGAAAGCCTGGGTCTTGAAATCACCAGACCTGATAAATATCTTTACTCCTTTGACTCAAGTAGAGTCAGGTGTTTAGGATTGATCAAAGACCTCTTTGTCAACTTAGCCCAGATTCCAGCCAAATGCTTAGTTATGGATGTTTTTGTGGCTGATGTACCCCCAAAGTATGGAATGATTTTATCAAGATCTTGGGGGGCTAAGTTACAGGGGACTATGCAAATGGATATGACCTATGCGACCATCCCTGTTTTCAATCAGACTAGAAGACTTTATAGGGAGTCGCTTATGCAATACACAGTTACAAGTCAAGACAGGCCTCAAAACTCCCCTCTGTATTCTATAAGTACAAGCCTTGATTTTTTTATCATGTTTAATGATGAAACCCTCACTGAAAAAATCTTTTTAACAGGATCAATAGCTGAAACGAAGGAAGAGGAGCACAGCACTGAAGTGTCAAAACACCTAGCTGTATTTGAAAACATTAGCAAACCAAACATGAGTCTTGAAATACAAGTCATCAATCCATTAAACTTAAATCTTGACATTCAAGAGAGCATTCCTAAACATATTGAGAAACTTGAGGAATCAAGTCATACAGAGGACATTCACCAAACTGATAAAACTGAAAATGATCCTCTCTGGAGTATGTATTTTGATGGGTCATGCACTAGAAAAAATTCTAGTGCAGGTGTCTAGATTACTAACACTGAAAGCAAGCACACAGAATGTATTTCTTGCAAATTAAACTTTCAGTGTTCCAACAACATAGCGGAGTATGAATCCCTGCTCTTAGGCTTACATTTGCTGAAAAAGTTAGGAGCCAAGAGAATAACTTTCTATGGGGATTCTGAGTTAATAATTAGGCAAGTCAATGGGGAGTATAATGCAAATCATCCCAGACTTAGGGCCTATCGGAATGATGTCATGGATCTTTTGAAAAAAAATTAGGAGTCCAAACTGAGTTTTGTCCCGAGAAAAAGAAATCTTATAGCCCACAATTTAGCCTTTGCAGCTAGGACATGTCTAATACCATATGACACCAAAGATTGTTCACCTCAGATAAAATTTAGACCAACTGTGCCTGATAATAAGAAATATTGGCAGGTGTTTGATGGAGATAAACAAATCGTAGACTTCATGCAATTCAGAGATGAATTTGAACTGCATAGTTCAGATTCAGATTATGATACCGACTGCAGTGAAGAAAATTTTCTTAGTGAAGAAGAACCTTCTCCTGAGCTTGTCAACATTAACTTTCAGACTAGCAAACTTAGAAACAAAACAGAATTGAGTGCAGAATCAGAAACAGAAGAATTAGAAACTCTGCATTCTAAGGATGAAAGTTTTCCAAGTGGTCTAACACCTTTAGAAGAGTTGTTCTATTTTAATGATGTGGCCAAAAAACCTAAAATGGAACCTGTAGAGACTGAAGTAGAAGAGTGTAATATTAGCAGTGAAGAGAAACCGAAAATGATCAAACTGTCCAAAACTTTTCCAGCTCACATTAAACTCAAATACATAGAGTTGTTCAAAGAATTTTCTGATGTTTTTGCATGGAGTTACGAAGATCTTAAATCCTATGACACTGAAATAATACATCACAAAATCCCTCTCAGAGAAAACCAAAAACCATTCAAACAGAAACTGCGCAGAATAAACCCTGTACAGCTGCCTTTGGTTAAGAAGGAAATAATGAAGATGTATGATGCTGGTATTATTGTCACTATTAGATATTCTGAATGGGTATCTAATCTGGTGTCTGTTAGGAAGAAGACTGGAGAAATTAGGCTTTGTATAGATTTTAGAGATTTAAACAAAGCTTCATTGAAAGACAACTACCCTTTGCCAAAAATGGATCATATTTTACAAAGGGTGGTGGGGTCTAAAAGAATTTCTTTGCTTGATGGCTATTCAGGGTATAATCAGATCTTAGTTCACCCTGATGATCAATTAAAGACAACCTTTACTACACCATGGGGCACTTTCATGTATGTGAAAATGCCTTTTGGTCTAATGAATGTTGGAGCAACCTTTCAGAGAGCCATGGACATAGCATTCTCGAAAGAATTGGGCTTCTTCATCATTATATACCTTGATGATGTCACTGTGTTTTCAAAAACAGATGAAGAGCACTTGGAACATTTAAGAAAAATTTTCGAGAAATGCAGAAGGTTTGGGATATCTTTAAACCCTAAGAAAACACTTTTTGGTCTCCAAGAAGGTAAAATTCTTGGCCACATTATTTCAGAGGAGGGTATAAAGATAGATCCAAAGAGGATAGAAGCCATATTGCAAATCTCTCATCCTCGAAACATCAAAGAGTTGCAGTCTTTCATTGGAAAGATTAACTTTTTGAGAAGGTTCATCCCCAACTTGGCTGAGCTCCTTAGGAATATCACAAACATGTTAAAGAAGGAGCAAGGGGTAAAATAGACCTTGGACGCAAATACATCCTTTGAACTGGTGAAACAAGCATTAACCAAAACACCGGTTCTCATAAGTCCTGATTTTTCAAAATATTTTTATATCTTTTCATTTGCATTAGAACATACCATAGCTGTTGTCCTTTTACAGAAAAATCCACAAGGACAAGAGCAGCCTATCGCATTCTTTAGTAAGGCATTGAGGGATGCCCCTTTGAAGTATAACATCATGGAGAAACAAACTTTTTCCTTGGTTAAAGCTTTGAAAGACTTCAGAGTATACATCCTTCACTCACACATCATTGCCTTTGTCCCAAATTCAGTGATTAAAGACATTCTAACACAGGACCCAGATGGTAAGAGAGGTAAGTGGATTGCTGTTATTCTTGAATATGATTTAGAGATAAAACCCACTAAGCTCATCAAAGGCCAAGGTCTAGCTAGATTAATGGCTGAGTCAAATTGTGAAGTTCTTGATATTCATATGATTAATGCTTTAGATGATCAAGAGGAAACCTCAACACCCATTGTTGAAAACCATTTCATGATTTCCTCATGGTATGCTGATATTGTTTATGTGTTGCTTAATTTAAATACACCTCCTGGTTAATCAAAAACAAAGGCAAGGTTCTTGAAGCTGAAAGTAGTAAAATATTGCATTATAGATAGATGTCTTTATTGGAAAAATGCAAGTGGTATATTGCTTAAATGTTTGCCTGAGTTTGATGCAGAGAAGGTTAAGCAATAATTCCATGAAGGAGAGTGTGGGGGTCATTTGTACTGGAAGTCAACAGCCAACAAAATTTTGAGGGTTGGTTTCTATTGGCCTACTCTTTTTCCTGACATCCACAGGATGACCACTACTTGCCATAAATGCCAATTGTTTGAAGGCAAGAGAAAACTGCTACCCCTTCCTCTGCATCCAGTCACTGTTGAAGCCCCTTTTCAACAGTGGGGACTTGATTTCATAGGAGAAATCCATCCACCATCTTCTGCCCAGCATAGGTGGATTCTTACTACCACAGACTATTTCACTAAGTGGATAGAAGCCATTCCTTGTAGGCAGGCCAATGATTCAGTTATCATCAAATTCATGGAGACTAACATTCTTTCTAGATTTGGTTGTCCTACCAAGATCATCAATGATAATGCAGCAGCATTTGGATCAAAGAAGATGGTTGAGTTCTGTCATAAATATCAGATATCTTTGGGGCATTCCACAGCCTATTACCCTCAAGGTAATGGACTTGCATAATCTTCCAACAAAGGCTTGGTGAACATAATCAAGAAACTGTTGGAGGACAACAAAAATTCTTGGCACATAAAGTTGTTCCATGCACTTTGGGCTGACAGATTAACTTTAAAGAAATCTATTGGTATGTCACCTTTCCAGCTTGTGTATGGTACAGATGCAATTTTTCCTAACAGCCTCGATGTACCAGTTATGAAGTTGATTCAAGAGTTGCAGACTGAAGAAAATGACATGATCAGAAGGATAAATCAGACCATTCATCTTTAGCAAACCAGAGAGGAAGTGTATAACAAAGCAGTACAGAAACATGACAGCATCAAAAAGTTTTTTGACAAAAGAACAAAGGCCAGCAATTTCAAGATTGGAGACAAATTTTTAAAGTGGGACTCAAGGAGGGAAGAAAAGGGCAAGCATGGAAAATTTGATAGCCTCTGGCTTGGCCCTTACTCTATTCATTCAGTTGCTGGAAATAATGCATTTTTCTTACAGGAACTGGATGGAACAGAATTGTTTGGGGGTCCTGTCAATGGCAGGATGCTTAAACATTACTTCTCTTGATCCATTTGTTGTTTTAAAGCCTTTTTATCTTTTTCCATTATGAATATTCCATTCACCATTGCATTCAAAGTTATGAAAAATCAAAAATACAAAAAACAAAGAGAAGAAAGAAAAGAGGGCAGAAATAAAAACAAGAAAGGCAAAGCCCCATGTCAAAAAAGAGAAATAAATCTGAAAGTGTGCAAGCTTAAATGCCACTCCTACTAAACACACTTCTATTTAGTCAAACTATTTAAACTTGACTAATTAGCTTTAAATTTTTTGCTGATAGGATAGTGAATTCGATTTGCCAAACTGTTCAATCTTGGCTTATCAATAGATAGATTAGGATAGAAATTGAAGGTTCAAACAAGCTCAAAATCCGAACCAAATTTTCCAAAGAGAGATGACTCAAAACTGTTTTATCTTTCGAGTCAAAAAAGAGGAAAACTAGTTCTAATCTGTTCAAAATCTGAACCAGAAGAAAAGCAAGGGCAGCTCAAACAAAAGCGAAAAAACAACTGTGAAGAAAAGAGAAGGCTATGATAAGAGACTTTCAGATCTTGAGCCTTCCATTTTGATTTTAAATTTCTGCAAATAATAATCTATGTGCAGCTTTTTTTTATGCCATATATCACAGCAAGTTAAACAGCTTAATCTTGACTTGACTGTTTTTAAATTTCTGTTGTAGAATTTAGAGAAAGAAATTCTGTCGGACAGTTTAATCCCAACAGACAGTAGATTAGGTAGAGAATAATCCGAACTCAACTTTTTAATCTGAGTTCAGGGAGAACTAAGGAGTAGAGTTAGATTAGTTTTTATGCTTTCAAAAGAATAAAATATAGTGAAAAGAGTTTGCCAATCCAAGTGCACTCTGATGAAGAAAAATGTTAGATCAATAGGATTGGGTAGGTAGAAAGTTGTATTGATGAGGTCCATTATTTTTTCATAATTGATGTTATTTTCAGAGCAAATCAAGATCTTCCAGCAAAAGAAGAGCAATCTAAAGGATCAGGCACAAGTCGGCCTCCCAGAGAAATCAAGTCTGAATTCTTGATGCCTTCAAGAAGGCATCATCCCCAAGTGGAGCCACTGTTAGCCACCTGTAAAATTTGATCATACCAAAGGTGGCTAAATTTGTTTTGAGCCTTCAAGGAACAATTTTTCCTTTTCAAAAAACTGTTGGCTCTTGAAGACTCTTGAAGGCCTCATGCCTCTGTCCAGTTTCCCACACTACCATTTTTCATCCTGAAAACCTTTGAAATCCTACAAAAATCCAAAATCCAATACTGCTGCAAACATCCCTTTCCCCTTCCTTCCCCTCAAAACTAACCTCCTTCTTCTATCCCTCCATTCCCCATGAAAATCCCTCATTTCCTTTGAAAAACCATAGAAAACGCATATTTTCTATGTTCTACGCTTAAGCCCCCTCGGGCTAAGCCTCCAACCCTTTTTGTTCCATACGCCCTAGTGCCAGAACCCTATGCTAAACCCGTCAAGCGCTTATCCTTTTAAATTAATATTTCTCTGCCCAAAAACATTAAAAACCTTTGTTATTTGTGTTTTGGGGTTTTTTATTCATTTCCAAAGTTTCCGCCGTATAAATGGTGGAGCAATATCCACCTTCGATCTGCCCCACAGATCGGATGCTGTGGAGCGTGACTTAACATGTGGTCCCCGCCTCCCGTGCGCTGTTTGCCCAAAACTGGCAGTATTTTTCACACCGCTTTCAGGCCCGAAGCTGTTTTCTACCGTTGGCCAGCGATTCCATACGCTATGCGCCGCGTGTCCTCTGTACCTTTTCCGAAACCGCCATCCCCCGCGCATTAAAGTCCGAACCAGGACGCCCAGCGAAATGAATCCCCGCCTTTCGATCTGGTCCCACTCATCCAACGATGGTTTATCGCCGAATATGTTCGATGATTAACCAAAGTGCTCACACGATAAACAGATCCTCGTACAGCCGCAGATAAATTTCCGCCGTCGATCTGATCTGCAGATCGACAGCCCATATCGCATCACCCGATTCCGTTGCCCAGTCAACGTTTCCCCACCGCTGACTTTCCATTGCCCGCTCCCGACCGTCGATCATGCGTGATCAATGGCTCAGATTTCATCCTCCTACCCATGCTTTTTTGACCAATCTACGAGTAAAACCGGACCGTTGGATGATGCCATCCAATGACCCTCCTTCCTCTGCACATCCTCCGATGTAAATTGCCCTATAAAAGCAGGATTTTTTAACATTTGTTTGTTTTTGCAGGTTTTAAGGTTTTTCTGCTTAAATGAAGAAATTTCATGGGCCAAGGATGACGATCCTCCGGCCTTCGAATACATCAGGAAAATCATCCGTAGGGTTGAATTACATGTTTCATCGATGTTTTCTCAGGCATTTATGCCTTATAAACCCTGCGCAGACCGGCACAACAGCATGGAAAACCATGAAACAGGCACAGTCAAAAATTATCAGTGTCGAAGACCGGGATGAAACAGCACAGAGAATTGATGGACAAATTAGTGGGGATTACGGCTAAGACAGTTATCAAAAGCCTAATCCCCAATCTAAAACATAGTTTAAAGAAAAACCTAAAAGTGTTCTATCAGAAAAACCCTCCACTGCCACAGATGGAGGCCAATTTATTCCTCTCAGCGACTAAAGTGCCACCTGTGCCTCAAAGTATTCAATCAAGAACAGAATTTATTGATCGGGATCAGATGTTTTACCTCAACGCAACTGAAAAGCTACTTCTGCCAAGGATTTAATGAAATAATGTTTGCAGAGTAACCCTAGCATCACACAGAGCCTCAAAGGTCAACAAAAGCTCCCACCGAGCTTAATTCATAAGTGTAAATCAATTAATACAGTGAAACACCTGTACATTTTCTTCATTGAGCCTCCCAAGGGCCAAGAAAACATTAACTCTATATTGATTGCATTTGAGATCTTTAATCAGATCTCACCTCCTCATCCTTCTATAAATACTTCAGTAGGAGATGAGTGAGGGGTTGGTTGTTGATATAATTGCTGAAGCATTGTAATGTAATTGAGCTGAAGACTCCTGATTGTAAATAGTGATTTCACTGGTTCTTGGAGCTCTGCTTGTAACAGATAAGTTAGGTTATGAAAGAAAGATGAACTAAAACACTGGATTTGAAGATTGTAACTGGTTTGGAGCATCAATACAAGCTGATCTATGGGATCTTGGTCTATGTTGACGGTGATGTTATTCTCATTGTAACTTGTTATTTTATTCCTGTTTTCATTTTGTTTCATTTTCTTCTGTAAAGAACAGTTTAAACAGTGTTAGGACCTACTGTATACCAGTAACCTTCTCTGGCTGAAAAATATTTATTTAAATGTTTTCTTTCAAATGTGTTATTTGGAAATGATTTAATTCAGTTTAAGCATAGGAATGTTGGTGTTCCCTCATCTTATTGCCTTAGCTGAATATTATTTTTGAATGTTACTTTCAGTATATGTTGTGTGAAGATGAACTGAGGAAATTATGGTGAGCCCTGGTCCTAGTCTTGTTTGCATAAACTGTTTGATTATTCCCTTAGAATGTGTTAAAAGTTGGATAGTTTCAAAGTACTTACCAGATCTTAGGCCATTCTGTGTTATCTGTGTGATTGTCTTGGAAGTAGCCCAGTAAAGAAGAGCTAGGAGAGGATTTTTGGTGAGCCCAGCCCGCTAGTTTCTACTCCAAAGGTTGCCTTCAAGTTTCCCTTAGTTTTTGTATGTTTTTCTATTGGAAGTGTATCAAAGGTTGGATAGTTTCAAAGTACTTACCAAATCCTAGTTTGACTTCATCTCTTTCTTAAGTGTCTGGTCAAAGGCTAGCTAGTTTCAAAGTACTTACCAGATCCTGGGTTGCTCTTTGTTCTGCATCTGTTTATTTCCCCTTCTCGATGTATCATTCCATTCCATAAATCAAACCTTAAAGAGATCCTTAGACATAGATGACTTGCCCCGTGGACCACTCTTGCCTCTTGTTGTTCCAATTAAATCCTCTTATGACTCCATAGCCCAATGGACTGAAAACCTGCCATCATATTTCCTCTTGATCAAAACTTACTCTTTTTCTTGCAACTTCTCACCTTTGAACCTCTTTACCTTTGGGACTTTTCACCTCTAGCAGCAATCATGTTCAACCATCCAAAAACAAGAAAAAAATTTGGACTTCATAACTAGCCTAATATCATTTTCCGAACTTCAAAGACGAATCCATATTTGTACATATTGGAGAGATCCCTCTCCGGATTCAGGAGGGCTAGATCCTAGAATCCCAAAGTTGGTTGAAATGATGTTTTTTCTGTAATTGGACTCTGCCAATCTTGCTAATAAATTACAAATTCCCAACAGGATGGCGATCTATATGTAAGGTCACCGTACAGATGATGTGTACAACAATCCTAAAATTTCAGCCCAGATGGTTGAAACTAGATCTGGGGTCTCCTTATCTTGTTCACTCGATCATTCAAGTACAAGTCTAGCCATGTGAATATATGATTTGTAGTCGAACATGGTAATACATCATTTGATTACCAGCCAATGATGTGAGTTGTTAACAAACATGATAGAACCACCATTGATGGCAATGGCCCTCAAGGTACTGCAATACATTTCGTAAGGCCTGAATAGACAATTTGATTTTGAACACCAAACAAAATCTTTCGGTCAAAAATCTAGAAGCAAGGATCTTGTCGATGCTGTAATAAGCCTCATGGTACTAGAATATGATGTTTCTAAGTGAACTTCCTGGATGATGATTTTTCATCAAATGGAAGCCACTTTATTGCAAAACGGGAGTTAATAATTTTGGAGACAAAGGATAACTTGATATAGAAATTTTCAGGGATGAATTTCATGAGAGTGAAGGTTTATGAGTATTGCAGAAGGATGAATATTCACTGGATGACTTCTCTTGAAAATATCAGCGACACTAAGATGAGATGGAAACATTGACCCAAAACCAAAGTGAAGGTATGATGAACCATAGGTATGAATGAACCGTCAAGAAGATTACCCAACCCAAACAATCACGGTGATGAAGTGAAGTGTCATGTTCAAGAGCGGCTTGCTACCGTAAAAAGTTCTGTTCACTTTCCAAAATTTTCCCGGTCATTTTTCGGCCAGTACCTCTTTATTTTTTAACAAGCTTGAAAAGGATAACATATGCTTGATCTATAATTCAACCCTTCGGGCGAACAATGTATCACTATTTAATAATTTAACGAGTCTAGAAATGAATGAAACTCAATTCTTTCCATGATTGACAAGCCCGTTGCTATTTTATGTTTTAATGAGCCTAATGACAGTAACAGCCCAGTCCTTTTTCATATTTAGAGAGTTTGAAAAAGAGGACAAAAAGAAAACTCCATAAGTACTTTTTCGTAAACTCAGATCCGAAAAAGTGTAAAATAATATCTGAGAGGATATCTTTAGTCATGTTTGACCAAGGTATTCCTTTTTCGTAAATACTCTATCTCAGTCCGGAAAAGGGTTAAACTTATACTGAGTGGATATCAATTAATTTACTTTTACGAGCTCAAAAAGACAAGTTCTCGGCAATTTTTTCACATTATCGGAGTCTAAAAAGAGCTAAAAGAAGACTCCAAGGGTTCCTTTTTCATTTTGATCGAAGCTCGAAAAAGAGATAAAAGTGCACTTCAAGTCCTTTTTCATTTTTAACAAAGCTTGAAAAATAAGGATAAAAGTATGCTTTGTGGTCAAATCATTCTTGAAATAAATCTGCGCAACTAATCTATTCATCAGCTGTAAAACCTATTCAGAACAACATAAAATGGATTAAAAATACCTTTTTCATGATAAAAATATAATAAAACCATAGTCATAGCAATAAATATTCATTGCAAACAATTAAATGACTAAATACAAATATTTTTACTATTCATTTTTACCATTCAATAGTTACCATTTGCACTTTGGAGCTCTGAACTTGTTTCTTCCCCTGAACTTCAGCTGTTGATTGCGGTTGATTTTGTGGACGGTTTTCATCGCCGGTTGATCCAGGTTAGTGCCATGAACCCTCTCTCTATTTCAGTAATCATTTCATTTACTTTCGCTGCAAATTGTTATGGTTTTGAGCCCCTTACGGTAAATTTTTCTTCCAAAAAGGGAAATGCACCCTTAAGCATAGAAAAGTGTGTGGTAGAGCACCTAAACTGAAGTCTAGCTGCATATGCAATGCACTGTCCCTTTTTCAAGACTGTGTTGGGCACAATCTCCATTTTTGTTTCTTACACTATGCCCAAAATTTTTCTAATTTTTTGCATTGAAAGGAGTCTAATGAGTCTTATGGTTATGTTTCAGGATTTCATCAGACCATAATGACGATTACATGGAGAGAAAGTGATCATGAAGAAAATAATATGGTTTCCCTAAATGATCCAGGTACAGTATGATCCCTAAGAGATTGCGGGGTGTTAAAGTACTTCTGCTTGTCATGGATGAGGCAACAGATAGAACTCTTGGAGTTCCTAGTTTGAGCATGGGATCCAACTACTGAGGAATTTCACATTAGGAACAAAGTGGTTCCTATTATAGTAGAGGATGTATATTTTCTCACAGGTTTGTCAAGGAGAGGCTTGCCTATTTCCCTCTTCGGGTCTGCTCTTGGAGGAGAGACTGTGAAAGATTATGTTTTGCAGTATTGCTATCCAGGGGCAAAGCCAAGAAAATATGGGAATATAAACATCCAGGATGTTCGAGATTTTCCTTTGAGAACCATTCTTTTTAGGATCACAAATCTTGTCGCCACTGTTACACTACATGTAGCAAATAGATCATATATGCAGTATGCGCTAGAGTGCATGGAGCCAACTATCTTCAACTAGTCTGAAGTTGTAATTTCTCAAATAAGAAAAAAACTGAACAAAGAAAAGGGGGGAAGGAAGAATAACTTCAGTTATAATTCAATCCTCATTTTTTTTGCCTTATATTGTATTCCACTAATGCAGCCTCAGCATGTGATGTTGGGTGTGTCTAATCCTAGATATCCGAGGATGCAGAGATGGTTGGAAATAATGGGTAGGTATGTGGGCCAATCTACCATTGTGTTCTGGACTGTGTTATTCACCTGGTTTAGGAAACAGGTTGTCACCATTGATGAGTATGCATACATAGGCATTGATTTCCAAGGAGATCCAGACTTATCCTTACCAGAAGGTGCTCACCTGGGTGCAATAGGTAAGAATGTTTCGACCATTTTTTTTTTCCTAAGGTTTATACAATATTTTTGTATTTTTTATGCTTTCCCAATACTAAACTAAATTTTTGATGTAATGCGGATGTTGGTCGAGTTCAACTGGTGGAGGAACTAGAGCATGGAGTAGATGAGCCAGCGGAGAGGGTTTTCGGGAGAGCAGTCCTCCAGGATCTAGACATGGCTAAGACTCTAACTGAGCTTCAGCAGCACATAGAGGGGTTGACCTTCGGGATTCTAGATTGTCAGATCGAAGAGTTACCCATGCGACTGTAGTGCCACACTCTAGGTGTTCCTAACCATTTGATGTGGTTACTGCGTAGGACAGCTAGATCTATAGCATGTTACCATGAGCACCACTAGTTTACTTTTGACATGTTGCATACATTTTGAGGTCATATGACCAATGTGTCTTGGGCACAAATTTTTGTAAAAACCTATAACTATCTATCTATTTGATTTCAGCATTTTCCTTCTGTTTATTGCATAATCCTATTCAATAATGTGAATTTTTTCTTTACATGTGTTGCAAATGTCTGTCTAAAACTTGATTAGCCAAACAATCAGTCAATGTGTTCAAATTTCTGGAAATGTGTTGATATTGAATAAAATCAAAGTGTCTTTCCAAAAGTCAAACTCTTAGGAAAAAATGATGTAGTGTTGGATTTCTAAGAGTATAAACACTAGTAAGTTGTAATACCACAATTTGTGAGTCTAACCTTATAATGATGTTGTTAATATGAAAAAAAATGGCATCAGAGAGAAATTCGATCAACGTGCTATGCTCAGCAATATTGTTTGTCGATCTACCAATACAAATCCCTTTAAAAATCACTAACTCGTTGTTCAGAGTGAAAATGGCCTACATTGCAGAGGATATATTATGCGTACTATGACTAGCACCATCAGCATATCCAACAAATGGTTCCAAATATTTAGACATCTACGATGAAATGTAAAGTGGATTACTAACGTCAAGAAAGCTCTAGAAAAAAACTAAGATAGTAAATGAAAATAAACATCATATATATACAATATAATATAAAAAATTACTATGCTCATGATTAAGCATAGTAACGTTTCAGATACAACCCATTTCTAGGTTGCGCCAATGGAATTCCATCGTAATCTACTAACTTATAGGCACCCTTAGCAAGAAATCTTTTGAAAATATAGGGGTCATGCCATAATGGCTCAAATTTTCTTGTACCTATTACATCATCTTCTTCATCATAAATAAGGACCAAGTCTCCCTCTGAGAAAATGTGAGGCTGGACATTTTTGTCGTATCGCACCTTTATACGTCTCTTATGCACTTTGTTGGCCAATTGGGCTTCATGATGTGTTTCATCAAGATGGATGATGTTAAAAATGCGTGCTTCTTCTTCTGAGGTGCTAGGTAACAAGTCGATTGCGAGTTTTAATGATGGTATTTCACATTGGATAGGAAAGATAGCTTCCAGACCATACACCAATTGAAAATGGGTAGATCTAGTTACATTGCTCACCGAGGTTTGGTACGCCCACAAGGCCGAGTACAGGATAAAATTCCAGTTTCTCTTATGAACTCCTATCATTCTTTGAAGCGTACATTTAAGAATATTGTTGATAGCCTCAACTTTTCCATTTGATTGTGGATAATAAGGAGTAGAATCATCATGTGACAATCCTAACTTGGCATTCAATTTAGTCATCATGTGATTGAAAAATGCTTCCCATGATCTGTAACTATAGCCTATGGGACCCCAAACCATGCAATAACATGATTAAAGAAAAATAATGCAGTTGTTTGTCCTGTGTTGTTGAATGTAGGCATCGCTTCGGCCCATTTTGTAAAGTAGTCTACTGTGACAATAATATAACCATGCCCCCCAGACGAATGAGGGTTACAGGTCATGAAGTCAATACCCCATTTCGAAAATGGTCCCATAGAGACAACAAGATGCATTGGCGATGGAAGTTTGCAGATTTTATGATAAAAAATTTGACATGCATGACAACTTATGACCGCGAGGATGCAGTCGCGAAATATAGTAGGCCAAAATTAACTGGTGAAAAGTATCTTCTGCGCGGTACTGTATCCAAATAAATGTTCACCACAATCCTCAGCATGAAAATCATTTAAAACCTTTTCAGCCTCCTCATGAGTGAGGCACCTTCTTAAAATTGTATCGACACCATGAAGATAAAGTGTATTGCCGACGATTAGATAATCTTTGGCTTGGTATCGAATACGTTGTTGTTCAGAGCGAGAGGTATCAGGGTGAAAAGTTTGAGTTTGGAGATAAATTATGATATCTCCATACCAAGGATCAGATGATCCGATCAGAAATAGAGACTCGTCATGTTGTGAAACCAGCTCCAAAAATAGAAGAAAAGAGATATCAACGCCTTATAGATGAGCCACTTCGAGTGGGCAACCTCCAATGCATTACATGAATGAACAATTCCTTGATGATACAAATGACCAAAACCTCCTTCTATATATAGGAGTCCATGGGGCCACAATATAATCCTAGTGGGGCCATAATGTAATCCTAGCTGACCTAACAATAATAATGTAAGGGCACAATAATAACAATAAGGGGGGCTACACTAACATAAAAAGGGACTACACTATTAATATAGGGAATTAACATGCCCCTCTCCTTCAAAAAAGTGTTGTCCTCAACGCTTGATTATTTCTTGATGCTTCTGTATAAAATTCTCATCCTCCCATGTGTAATCTTCTATAGGAAAGTTATTCCACTTGCTGAGATACTCTGAAATTGATCGTACTTGTCAAGTTCTTGTTTCTGTGACTGCTTCAGAAATTCTTTCGATGTGATGTTTATCTTCCTGTTGTTTCATTATATTTTGCACCAAAGATAGGTTATCCTTTGAGAGTTGGAGAACTTGTTGTTGATGCTCGATGTGATATTCCACTAATTTATCATCCATATTAGCTATTATTTGATCCTTAAAACCATCCAACTTAGCCTTCATTTCTACTTTTAAACCCTCTATTTCATCTTCAGTTGCTCTTCGTAATATCGAAATTTGTTGCACTTGGTACCATAATTTTGATATCTCATACTGCAATCATTCCTCTTCATGCATCATAGTATAGATTTTTTAGGGCTTAATGGGTATGGAATTATTTTTTGGATGCATTATAGAACCCAATATGATAAAAATTCTAAAATATTCCCTTTGAATCACTTCAAACTACTTTTTCGAACAAACGTTATGCAATTTTAGAAACCAAATACACACCTTTTTCTTGATTTTGAGGAGCTCGATATTGAAATCGAATTATCTCTATAATTGTGAATCTTCAATATCTTAAATTGGGCTCTGTAGTAGCCCTCTAAAGCTTCTTTCAAATTCCACATGTCTAATCTGATTTGGATTCTTCAAGGCAAAGTTATGTCCAATCTCCCACAATGACCCAATTTTGGACTGTTTCAGTAGAGCGAAATTGTACGAATTACCACGTGTCATTGTTTCCTCCTTTGGCTATGAAATTGATAGAACGAAAACTAAATTCCGTGTACTTTCATCCATTTTTTAGATCATTCCAATCTGATGCTCAGAGAGAGAGCTATGAAGATTTTCCCACGATCACCTCTTTGAGATGAAATTCAGAAGCCTCAAAAATCCCTAACTTCCGCAGATCATATCTCCGAAAATATTGCGAACCAATATCTGAAATTTTGTGACGATGTTCCTCAGGATTGTGGCTTCGCACTCTAAAAAACTCAGCTTCTGAACCTTCTTAGAAAAAATTATTACGAAAATACCACGATGACCTTTTTAGGTTAAATTCAGGAGCCTGCAAAATGACCTAACTTGCATAGATCATATCTCTGAAAATATTGCAAACCAAGCTCTGAAATTTTTCGACGATGTTCCTTAGGATTTTTTCTTCGTACTCTAAAAATTTCAGATTTTGAACCTTCGTATAAAAAAATTTATAGAAAAAATGCAACGATCACCTGTTTGGAGCAGTGAAACCCTAGAATCTCAAAGCTCTGATACCAAATGTTGTGAAACCAGCTCCAAAAATAGAAGAAAAGAGATATCAACGCCTTAGAAATGAGCCACTTCGAGGGGGGAACCTCCAATGCATTACATGAATGAACAATTCCTTGATTATACAAATGATCAAAACCTCCTTCTATCTATAGGAGTCCATGGGGCCACAATATAATCCTAGTGGGGCCACAATGTAATCCTAGCTGACCTAACAATAATAATGTAAGGGCACAATAATAACAATATAGGGGTTACAGCAGTACAACAATAACAATAAGGGGGGATACACTAAAATAATAAGGGACTACACTATTAATATAGGGACTTAACATGTCAGGACTTGATGGTTCTGATGTAGTAGCAGTACTATCAGAGGGAAGGTCACAGAGAAAATCAGCCAAAACTAAAGACTTCTTTGACTTGGATTTGATGAATTCCAAGTCAAATTCCTGCAAAATGACAATCCATTTTGAGTATTTTCCCCACATAAATTGACGTGATAAGATATAAGTCATGGGGTTTCAATCTGAAACGAAAATGGTCTTTCAGAACGGGATATAGTGGCGAAATATTTGGACAACTTGAATAGTTTCCAAGGCAAGATTTTCTACGTACGAATACTTAACTTCTGTATCATTAAGATTACGACTCAAATAATAGATTGGATGTTCTATCCCATTTTCTACTTGGACCAATACCATAGCAATGGTCGTATCAGCCACGATGATATATAGGAAAAAATCACTCTGATAATTAAGGGGATACATTAATGACACCAGGACAAGAGTATCCTTGAAAGCATCAAAAGAAGCTTGTGCGACCTGGTCCCAAAGGAAGGGAACTCATTTTTTCAAGAGCCGAGTAAGTCCTTTATCCATTTCAGCGTAGTTGGGTATGAATCTTCTTGGGAAGTTAGCCTTTCCTTGAATTTTCTGTATCTGAAGTAAATTTGATGGTGCGGGCAAATCTAGAATGTCTTGAACCTTTAATGGATTGATTCAAATTCCTTCTTTTGAGATGAAGAATCCAAGAAAATAACTAGAACCAACACAAAATTCATATTTATGTGGATTGAGGCATATTTTGTAGTGTCGACAGCGTAAGAAGATGGCTCTCAAATGCATCGGGTGATCAGTCTGATTTCGTGAATGCGTGGGTAAATCATCTAGATAGGGTTGAAAAATGTGCTTGATCTCATTGAAAGCATAATCCATTTCTCTCTGAAAATTTTCCCCAATGTTCTTTAAACCAAACAGTAGTTTCCTAGAAGAAAATGTGCCCCAGGGACAGATGAATGTCGTCTTATGTTGATCCTCTGGGTGGATATTTATTTGATTGTAGCCGAAAAATCCATCCATGAACGAAAATATTTCACATCCAGCATAATCGTCAATGATCTGGTAGATAAAGGGAGTAGGATAGTTGTCTTTTGGACAAGCTAGATTGGCATCCTGATAATCAATGCACACTCTGTTGGTTCCTTATTTTTTCATGACAGGAACGATGTTGGAAACCCACTCAGTTAGCGGAATAGGGTAAATGAAACCACTATGAAAACGTTTCTCAACTTATGCTTTAATGGCAGTGGCCTTATCTAGATGAACAGGATGAGGGTGTTAATCTGTGGTTTGACATCAGGATACATATTAATATTATGTTCAATGATACTAGTATCTATGCCTAGCATTTCCTCGTAAGACCAAGCAAATATATCACGAAATTCGTGAAAGAAAGAGCGATATGTTTTGAGTTCTAATGAATAACAAGATACACCTGTTATCAACCTAGTAATTCTCAGGTTGTGGGATGAGGATTTATAGTTGAAGAAAACTAGGGGTAACCAAGAACCTAATTTTGAAATTCAGGTTCTAGCCTTCCCAAATTCCGGAGAGGGATCTCTCCTTAAGATTTAGCTTGATTTTGTTATTAAATTTTAGGCTAGCTATAATTGGAAAATTGGTTTGTTTTGAATGTTTGGTGGGAATAAAAGGTACTTCAAGGTAAACCACAGAGGGATCTACCAGACCATTGGGCTATGGAGTCAACTTCTTGGCAAGTAGAGCTGGGAAATAAGGTCAAAAGAGCAAATGTACTAAGGGCAGGGTAGATGACCTTCAAAGGGTTTGGAAATAGGCTTTTTGATGATATGGTAAGATCTGAACAATTATTTTTATGTAACTTATGTAACCAGGCTATTTACAATGATGTTTCCCACCTTCTTCTACCTACCCAATCATATCTTCTAACATTTTTTCTTCTATTTTAATCAGGTGCATTTGAGCTAGCAACCTTACAACATTTTATTCTTTTTGAAAGCAGTAAAATATCTAATTCTATACTTATTTCGTCCAAGAATCCAGATTAAAGTGTTGGATTCTTTTATTCTCTACCTAACTATTGAATTTTCATGATTAAACTGTATGACAATTCTTTATTCTCTATCTAAAACAAGTAAATTGAAACATGATAAGTCAAGATTAATTTATTCAACTCATCATGGATTATGGAATTTACTGACACTTTGCCATAATGATCTGAAAAAAGTAAAAGTAGTGGCATTTAGATTTGCATCTTTTTTCTTTTGGGGTATATTATTTTTTCTAAGTCCTTTGATTTTTCTTTAAGGACTTTTTACCCTTTTTTTATTTTTTATTTTTTTATTTTTTTTACAAAATATGGTAAAATAACTTGCAGAAAGCAAAGTTTGTACATATTTACAGGACTACCATCAATCAAGTCAAAATTATGAATCCTATATTTATAGGTTACTAACAACACCAACATGAATATTTTCTACAATGCCAGGTTTGGTTGAAATATCGATAGAAATGGTTTCTTCAATATTTGACAAATTTCGCTCAGAATCGATTGCATTAATAGGTAAAGAATTCGAAAAGAAATTTTTGATTGATGGGTGATATAGTTCACTAAGATAATTTTCTTCATAATAAGGAAGATGTAAACGATGATGATAATCTTCCCATGGTTCTCCTTCTGACATCATTGTTTCCAAAATATTCTCATCTATCAAGAAAGTTGAGGAAAAAGGATCATATGGAGTACCAAAATATAAGGAACGATCAACCTAAACAACCAGCGACGTTGTTTTCAGATTCACCGCCCAAGCCAGATAGATTGATTGCTATGCCAGCTCAATGGGACTGGGCAGAAATAACTCATCCAACGGAACAATTTCAGAATCACCTATACTATTTCTTAAGCTAGATGGAGTGGAAGAGATCATGTAGCAGGTGTCTATACTTTCAATTTCTGCTGATGTCGTAGGCGGTGGTAATGCAAAGGTTCCCATGAGAGTGGAATCCTTTAAGAGTCCTACACCAATATTCTGAAGTATTAGTTGGGGTGCGTGAACAAACGAAACACTTTCAGTTACCTGCAAAGCGGAGGCAAAGAAGGATAGCTAATTCATGACTGTGATTGTACCTTTATATGGAAAGGCGATCATTCTAAAATATGTAGAAACAATTGCAGTCATAGCATATACCCATGGCCTTCTAAGTAGAATATTATAGTCAAGGGGTCTGTCAAAAACCTTGACATCAAAATTCATTGTTTTTCCCCATAGTTCAACATGCAGGTTATTAATAATACCACAAGGCTTATATGTACGTCCATCGAAAGCCTTCAACATCGTTGATGATTGAGATAAGCACGGTGAGCCAAGTGACTTCCAACAATTTAGAGACATAATGCATGTAGATGCTCCCTCATCAATAATAGTGTGATGAACAAGGTGATTGAGAACACTTAGTTGTATGGAGAATTCCAAATCTGTTGGTAATTATGGCACATAGCCCATATGATTAAAGATGACAAGATTAGAATCAGTTGGATCAATTCTACCAATAGTCGACAATAAAACCTGTTTTTGGGAGGTATAATTTTTTAATACCTCAAGAGCAGAGATAGCTAAAGTGGATTGAGCCAAATATTTGTTGGGTGTGGAGCCTGATTATCTTGTTTATTTTGTATCATAGCATTGGACCCCCATACCTTAATTGGGTGGCAATGTTGCCCGTAATTAAATGTTGCCTGGGGGGTCTAGAGGGGGGGTGGCTGTGACTTTATGGAGCCCCCCCTGGCAGGGGCTTTCGGGGGAAATGCCCTCGAAGCTAAAAACAGATGTAAAATTTCTTTGTAAAAGTATAGTAATTTCTAGTCAATCTGGGTCGTTCATTAGGCAGATGATCTGATGGTAGAATTTGTCTTTAGTTTAGGGTTTTTTTCCCTAGAAGGCAACCCCTCGCTTTTATGACGGTATTGTATTGCAGTTGTGTATCTTGTATGTATTCTCAGAGCGAGAAACAGATAGGGAGACTGTCAGAGAGAACAGAGGATATTACAATGGATCTACTGTAGGTTTTGTCTCTTTATTTTGCTAGGTAATAGAAAGGAAGGACTGGCTGTTCGGGGTGGACGTAGCCCAAACTGGGTGAACCACGTACATCTATGTATCTCTAGTTTTATGTGTTTTGTGTGCTTGTTTTTTTGCATATTTTTATGTGTTGCATTGCTCTATAATATTTAATTTTATAAAAACTGGTATCAGAGTTGAAGGTTTATTTGGTTGATAAACTCGCAGGAAAGAAGGGTTCCTGGTTCGAGTGGGAGCAATGGCTGAATATGGTAAGTTTAGGGTCGATAAATTTAACGGCCAAAACTTCCCGCTATGGAAGATTCAGATGGAAGATTATCTATATCAGAAAGATCTGTACCTACCATTTAGGGGAAAAACAAAGAATCTGATGGCTATGAAAGACACAGAATGGGAGATTCTCGATAGAAAGGCACTCGGAACAGTACGGTTGTGCCTTGCGGCATTGGTAGCCTTCAATATTTTGAAGGAAACAAAAACAGAGGGTTTGATAAAGGCATTGGTGAAACTATATGAAAAACCCCTGGCCTCAAACAAGGTATTTCTTATGAAACTTTTATTTAATATGAATATGTCAGAAGGTGGATCTATTTTAGACCATTTAAATGATTTTAATACAGTTACCAGTCAGTTAAGTTCTGTAGGGGTAAACTTTGATGATGAAGTTAGGACTCAATTATTTCTGTGCTCATTACCATAAAGCTGGAATGGTATAGTTATGTCCATTAGTAACTCTGTCTTTGGATCTAGTACTTTAAAGTTTGATGATGTTGTCGGTGCTATCCTTAGCAAGGAAATGTGACAGAAAAGCTCCGGTGAGACATCGGGAAATTCTTTGAGTGCAGATTATAGGGGAAGAATAATGGAAAGAGGAAAGAGCTTAGGATATCACAGTAAATCAAGGAAAGGCAGATCCAAGTCTAGATCGGGGATAGTTTGCTGGAAATGCAGAAAGAAAGGACACCTAAAGAAAGACTGTAGATCTCGGAAGGGAAAATAAGGAGACGCATAGCAAGAAAACAATCATGAAAAAAATGTGACAGATGATGTGTTACAAGATGCTTTGATTTTTTCTTTTGAAAATGTTAATGATTCTTGGGTAGTAGATTCAAGGGCCTCATTCCATGCCACACCTAATAAGAAATATTTGCATGAATATGTCCAAGGAGATTTTGGACAAGTCCGTTTGGGTGATGATAAACCCTGTAAAATTGTTGGAATGGGTAAAGTTCTTCTAAAATAGCAGAATGGAAACCAATGGATATTAAAGGAGGTAAGGCATGTTCCAGATCTGAAGAAAAATCTGATTTCAATAGGGTAGTTAGGCGGTGAAGGTTGTGTGACAAATTTCACATATAAAACTTGGAAGGTCACCAAAGGAGCCCTGGTAATAGCAAAAGGCGAAAAGGTTGGTACACTGTATTTATGCAATGGTATTTCTAACTCTGTTAATATTTTAACTTCCAGAATAGCAGATGCAGCATTATGGCATCATAGGCTTTGACACATGAGTGAGAAAGGGATGAAAATTATTCACTCAAGAAATTTGTTGCCGGGTTTTAAGAACATTTATTTGGATTTCTGTGAGAATTGCATTTATGGAAAATAGAAGAGAGTCAGATTTCTTAGAGTTGGGAAATCAAAGAAGAGTGAAAAATTAGAGCTTGTGCACACAGATGTATGGGGACCTGCTCAGGTTATCATCTCTTGGTGGCTCTTGTTATTATGTTACTTTTATTGATGATGCAACTGGAAAAACTTGGATTTATTGTATTCAGAATAAATCTGATGTATTTGATACTTTCAAGAAATGGAAAGCTTTGGTTGAGATTGAGACAGGAAATAAGTTGAAGTGTCTCATATCAGAAAATGGAGGTGAATATTACAGCAAAGAGTTTGATAGGTACTATTTATAGCATGGAATTCACAGAGAGAAGATAGTTCCAAGAACACCACAAGAAAATGGTGTGTCATAAAGGATGAACAGAACAATCATGGAGCGTGCACGGTGCATGAGATTGCATGCAGGATTTCCTTTACAGTTTTGGGCAGATGCTGTAGATACTGATGTTTATCTAATAAACAAAGGGCCTTCAAGTTCCTTGGATGGTGGTATTCCAGAGAAAGCATGGACAGGTAAAAAGGTAAACTACTCGTTTTTAAAGCCTTTTGGTTGTAAGGCCTTTGTCCATATTAATAAAGAAAATAGAAAAAATATTGAGGAAAAATCAAAGAAATGTACCTTTATTGGATATGGTGTTAATTATTTTGGTTATCTCTTATATGATTATGAAAATCACAAAATCATTAGGAGCGGAGATGTGATATTCAATGAAAAGGTCTTGTATAACAATCAGTTGCAAGAAAAGAAACAGGAAAAAAGAAAACAAATAATATGCAGTTCTTGAAGAGATCACAGAAAATGTAAAGGTGCCTGAAAATAATAATAATCAACAGCCACAAGGTTTATGTCTGAACAAGGTTATACTAGATGTCACTCTGATCATTGTGTTTATATGAAAAAGAAAAATGATGGCAGTTATATTATTTTGTTATTGTATGTAGATGACATGCTTGTTGCAGGGTCTAACATGCAGGAAATAAAATGTGCTCAAAAGGAAATTGGAAAATTCCTTTGCAATGAAGGATTTGGGAGCTGCAAAACAAATCCTTGGTATGAGAATAACTAGATACAAAAACATTCGCAAATTAACACTGTCTCAAAATGAGTACATACAAAAGGTGTTGAAAAGATTTAATATGCAGAATGCAAAACTAGTTAGTACACCTTTTTCTAGCCATTTCAAACTTAGTAAGGAGATGTGCCCCAAGACCCAAGAAGAAATGGATTATATGTCTAAAGTTCCATATGCATCAGCAGTTGGAAGCTTAATGTATGTAATGGTCTGCACAAGGCCTGATATTGCACATTCAGTGGGAGTTGTAAGCAGGTACATGAATAATCCAGGAAAAGAACATTGGATGGCAGTGAAACGGATTCTCGGATATTTGAGAGGTACCACAAATCAAGCATTATGATTTGGTGGTTAAAACATTGCTCTACTGGGATATGTTGATGCAAATATGGCAGGTGACAAAGATAACAGGAGGAGCACTACAGGGTATGTATTTATTGTAGGTGGAACAGTTGTTAGTTGGGTTTCAAAAATCCAAAGTGTTATTGCACTTTCAACAACAGAAGCAGAGTATGTTGCTGCTACAGAGGCTAGTAAAGAAATGATTTGCCTACAAAGGTTTATGGATGAATTGGGTAAGAAGCATGATATGGGCACATTATAGAGTGATATCTAAAATGCCATTCATCTTCAAAAGAAATCAACATTTCATTCTAGGACTAAACACATACAGCTCAAGTACCATTTCATATGGTCAGTATTGGAAGATGGACAGTTGAAGTTGGAAAAGATACACACTAGCCAGAATCCTGCAGATATGCTAACAAAAGTTGTAACCAGGTTGAAACTGAGAATACGCTTAGTTTCAATTAGTCTTGAAGGATGACGATGAAGATGAGAAATAGCCAGGTCCAAAGAGGAGTCATTGTCTAGCAAATGAAGCAGCGGTAGAGTTGCTGCAATCAGTCTCCAAGTGGGAGATTGTTGGGTGTGAATTCTGATTATCATGTTTATTTTGTATCACAACGTTGGACCCATGTACCTTAATGGGGCGGCAACACTGCCCGTAATTAAACACTACCTGGGGGGGTCTAGGGGGGGGGCTGTGACTTTATGGAGCCCCCCCTTGGCAGGGGGTTTCGGGGGTAGCACCCCCGAAGCTAAAAACAGATGTAAAATTGCCTTGTAAAAGTATAGTAATTTCTAGTCAGTCTGGGCCGTTCGTTAGGCGGATGATCTGACGGTAGAAACTATGTTTAGTTTAGGGTTTTTTTCCCTAGAAGGTGACCCCTCACTTTTATGAGGGTATTGTATTGCAGTTGTGTATCATGTGTGTATTCTCAGAGTAAGAAACAGATAGGGAGACTATGAGAGAGAACAAAGGATATTACAGCGGATCTGATGTAGGTTGTGTCTCTTCATTTTGCTAGATAATAGAAAGGAAGGACTGGCTGTTAGGGGTGGACGTAGCCCAAACTTGGTGAACCACATATATCTATGTCTCTCTGGTTTTTTATGTTTTGTGTGCTTGTGTTTTCCACATATTTTATGTGTTGCATTTCTCTGTAATATTTAATTTTCTAACAATATTCAACTATATTGTAATTTTGATCAGCTCTTTCTCGAGGATTTTATGTCGATTTATGAACGACTCCCTTAGGTGGCTTAATTGTTAATTCAGGAATAATAGTAGGTGGTATCGATTCCATAGATGGATTCATAGTCAAGGTAGTAGGTTGATCAGTTGCCTGACTACCATAATATTTATTACGCGTTGAAAGAAAAATATTTTTTGAAGGTTTTGTGACAGATAACATAAGCACTTAGGAATTAGAAGCTGGATCCGTAGCAACCAAATTTGTGTCCGGATTCGGAAAAGGATCTGTCAACACAGCTGACGCATGGGAAGTCTTAATGATTTTTGAGACTTCAGCGTGGTGAGGAAAGCCCCGAACAAAGTGTTACTCATTACAGATTATGCATGGATAACGAGGTTTCCTAGGTCCAGATGTTTGATCAGATGATCTTTCCTGCGGGTTAGAAGTTTTATTTTTCTTAGATTTCCATTTTTTCTTACTTCCGGGTTTCTTGTCACTTTTGCCTTTGTCAAATGACACGACATTGATTTCAGAAGAAGGTGCAGGATCAGATGTAGTAGTATGATGTGTGCTTGTAGTACCAATCAAATCGTCTCTGGCATGAGAGTCCTTTAATTGTGGAGGAACAATAAAATTAGATTGTGCGCATTTGGAATTTTTTCATAGAGCGTGCTAGATTGGGTATAGATCAAGTCTAAATATTGGGCACGAGCACGGACTTGCGCTTCAGTGACGACACCACCCTTAGCCACATCCTCAGTTATAGATGGTAACAGGGACTTAATGAACCACCTAGCAAGGAGCTCATCAGGAACAAATGTCTTAACCATTCTACGACGATGACACCACTCATGAATATGATCAGAAATGTGAGTAGTATTATTTTGTTTAAAATTGGCGAAGAGTTCTGTTCTAGTTTCATATCGTATGGGTAACTGGAAGTGAGTAAAAAATACAGTAGCCAGGGCAGTGAAATTATCAAAATAAGCCCTAGGTAATTCAATGTACCATTTTGCAGCCGAACTAGTGAGCCTACACTGGAAAAGACGTAGTCGAACAAAGTCATCATTTAGGGAGTTTGATGAACACCAGAAATGATAAGTCATAACATGAGTCGACGGGTCTTCCCTAGGGTTTCCATTGAACTTAGGAATGTCCAAGGGTAATTTGCGAGGTATCATTGGCCACCAAGGAGCGTAGTTGATTGGATAATTGGTTAGTCGATTTAAATATGGTAACTCTAAAGTTGCGACAAAAGGCAACTGTCGATTAAGGCCAGGGTGAGCATAGCTAGGGTATGATGGAATTTCTTGAGCAATAGGCCTTTGAGCACCAACATAGGGAATCTATTGCTCGTTACCCAGATAGGGGTTGTTTTGATAAGCAAACGCTTGAGGATTCTGTTGACCAAACCATGGGTACGATACTTGTTGAAATGAAGGTTGAGGCATTTGCACCTGAGGCTGCCAAGGGGTCTATCCACCAATGTTATAACCCAAATTAGAATAAATTGGATTCAGTTGAGGATAAGTATAACCTGGTTGTGGATGTGACATCCCATAAAATGGTAAACCAGCTTGTGAATATATGATTTTGGGTACAGGTTGTTGTAAATTAGCCGAAGGATTTAGATTCTGTGGGCCCAATACTCGATGGTATTGAGTTGAAGGACTCGCCTAAAATGATTTTTGTACAACATTTTGGTTCTGTAACAGGGGTAAATATGTATTAACAAGTGGAAGTGATGTGGGTGTAATAGGTTGAACTAGTTGATATGAGTGTACAACTGTTTGTGATTGGATATGTAGAGTGGGCTGCCATTGACAAACATTCATTTTGACATTAGGTTGACCAAAAAAAGATGGAGTACTGTAAAAGTGGGTGACAAAAGGTTGCCCCCCTGCATGAGGAGGATAATAAGACAAAAAATATTTCTCTCCAAATGCAGGGAGTCCATTTGATATGGTACTGGATGGAATAGACCCAGAAGGACCAACTTGATATTGCCCTGATGATGTGTGTAAAGAATCAAGCCGTTCATTACTCACTATAGGTTTACCAGCTAGAATATAAGACGATGACATTGGTGAAGTCCATGGGTTTGAAGATGCACCAGAAAAAATTAAAGATAAAGATTTATAACCTGATGGGACCATAGGGCCACCATGAAAATATGATTATGGTGAAGTTGTAAACATCGACGGGGTAGAGAGGACAGGTACTAATGTAATTGGAACAGATGGCCCAAATGAAGATGTTGGTTCAGGCATGGTTACTTGACCAAATGTATACCCTTTTGAATCGACGGGAATATGAATAGGAACAGGATCAACAAAAGTAGAGGGTGGTGATTGAGTAAAAGACTCGTACAGGTAAAGATCCTCCCCAAAATGGGTTGGAATTAAAGGTGTCTCGTCTTGTGGGATTTCTTCAATTGAAATCAAACCAGGTGGAAGTATTTCGCCATCAGGCCCAAAGTATATTTCAGGAGGTTGATGGCAGGATATGCAGATCAAATGGCTACAGAAATTCTAGGATGACTAATGGAGGAACAATCTCGGTTGTTTGACTTCGGATTCATATCGGCAAAGAAGGGACAGATCCGGATCAACTTCAATCGAACGTACAAGCTGGGCTTAGGAGGTATGGTCTCAACGTATTGATGGACTATGACTACTGGGTAACATATGAGGACTTTGTTCGATAATGAGACAAACCAGGATGGGAACAACTTGTGCCGACTCTCGGTATATGGGAAGATGATGCTTTATCAAAGATACTAATAGTGAAAGTTTCGGTAGAAGCGTGATGTTGCCTTCGACTAGGAGCAACTTCTAGTGGTAAAGGTGGTTTCAATGCCACACCCACATGAACGAAGGGGAAAAGTGATTTTTTTCTTTCCACAATGATCGTACGTATTTTAAATCAAAAAAATAAAATAAAAGGGTAATGCTAGGCAAAAAGGTTTACCAAGAAATTTTGAACTGTAGAATACCTCTTGGCGAACCAAGAAGTATGTGCAGGCAATCTCCCCGATTTTTTTGTTCGGTGTATCACAATTTACAAGGCGGCTGACTCGATTCACTATGGATGGATAACAACCTAAAGTTTTCCTCCCAAATATACCCAAAGTTACATGGAGGCCCAAGTCCGTATTAGCATTGTCTGATGTGAAACCACACAGCGAGAGCACCCCTTTATACTTTTCATATTGTAACTCCGCCCGATATACCCGAAAGTATGTGAGGAGTATCACACTTAAATGTATTTGCCAGAAAATTAACGATAGCTGTTATGTTTTACAATGTCGGAACATGTCTCTAGCCTAGACCTTCTAAATGTTATCATTATGGTTCCAATGCTTTGTTAGGTAAATTGATGTAAATTTTAAGTTGATCTTGTTGGGAAAAATACTGAGAGGGGGGGTGAATCAGTATTTAGGAAAACTAAAACTTTTTACTTTTCCATGCTCTAAAACCCATACGCGACTTTTCTGAATACAACTAGCGTATACACGCGGATATCCTTCATGAAACTCGCGTATACACAGAGATCTAATTATGCTATTAAATCTTCACTTATATCATTCTATCATTCATTCATTGATGTTCTATAAAAAGTAAACATGTGCAGTAAGAACAGAATAAACCATCACACATAAGCATCACACATCAACACCAGGATTTTAGGTTGAAACCCAAGTCGGGAGAAAACCACCGCTACAGTTGCTCAGCCTTCAATATTTTATTATAGATAAAACATCTTACAACATATGTGCTGGCGCAGACTCCGCCCGGCCAAAGACGTGCACCTACTTGCGCTCGTCACAAATTTTTTGAAGGGAGCTCTAACCCCCCCCGACCTGCTACCACTTTCCGGAAGGGAGCACCAACCCCCTGCTCTCGTTTACCAGCCTCTCCTGAAAGGGAGCTACAACCCCCTGACTGAAGGCTACAACCCTCAGCACCTCTTATGGACCACGTTTCATCAATTTTCACACTGAATCCAAACAACTTCAATAGAGCACAACTTGCAGGCCTCGTTTCATCATATTTTCAGACTGGACCCACTCCACACATTTAAGCTCAATCATACAACCAAAATCCACAGTATAATTCGTAATCAGAATACGATAGCAAGAATAATAAATGGGCACGGTATCGACATTTCTACAATTTCATGCTTCAAACCCCAGTTTTCATATGCGCTTACGACCGAGACCAGAGACACGCTCGCTATACAAACTGTGTATTCTTCACATATTTATGAAATAATTTCACCGCGTACGTTTTTCAAATAAGCCGCGTACATACGTCGCTTCTTCTCGCGGCAAAATAGCGTACGGTTCTTCGTACATTTAGGTCATTGCACCCTTAGAACTTTATAACATACGTATTTACCTTTTGATTCGACAGACAGCCCGCTCTATCTTAGATCTAATCATTCCATAAAAATACATTTCGTATCTAGATTCTCTTCATCATTTTCATCATTGGTGCATCATGCATTCAGATCTATCATTCAATTGTAACCCTTTCCATTCAAATATACTTCAGAGAGAAGTATTCATTCAAGCTCAGACATCTTGCACCACCCTCATGATTTGCATAATGAATTTCTTCTCTTTATATAGGTTTACCCTTTTTCAATACCATGAGACAAAACCACATTACTTCCGATGGTATCCCTGGACGAGGTCACATAGACGAATCATTACTCAATACAATGGGTCAATACCATGGTGGTTACCCCTGGTTTTGCACTTTTTGAGCGCTTTTTTCCCATACGCGACTTGGCACGTACATTACCGCGTGCATACGCGACTTCTCCTAGACAAATCCGCGTATGCCTTGAAACATACTCTCTTCATCATAGATCTAGCACATACTGAATTTCTTTCTTCATTACCTTCTGTACTCACTGTAGATACATCAGATTTACATTATTTAACAAGATCATCAAGACATATTCCATCAAGCACAACTTCATCAAGTGGGTTTCCATTCAAGTACAACATTCTATCAAGTGGGTTGCCATCAAGGACAACACTCTGCATCATATTGCCATTGGATTCGTTTTATCAATTTTCCTTTCAAGGTTCACCATGATGAAGTGATGGAGATTCCTAAAATTCAAACTAAAATGATAAGCAATATTTTCACTTTTAGTTTTTTCAATGAAAATACTAACTACTAGAGGGAAAGACCAATCAATTTGAGAGAAAACAATCAAAGAGCACAAACTAATATGTATCTTTCCTAATTTTTCCTATGAAAAACACACAATCCACTACATGAAAATGCAAGTTTTTATTTTTAGTACCTTTAATGTGAATGTAGAAAAGGAAACTAAGTGCATCAAATCAATAAAAACAAATGCCTTTTACTTTGAGAAATGAGGAATTGAACAACAATTTCTCTTTTTAGGAAAAATGAATATTTTAACTACAATTTCTCCTATAAGAAACGAATAATTTAACGACAATTTCATTTTGAAAAGAAAATGGATCTAATGTAGTAATGAAAATACTTTGAAATTAATTCATCAATGATAAAGAAAAACAATTTAAATAAACATTGAACAAACTTTTGTTTCAAAGGAGGAAGAGGTAGGTAATTTTACTGGTCTCTATGAGGCATCAAACTCTTGAAAATACAACAAACAAAAACTAAAAGTAAACGCAATGAAAAATTCAATAGGAATTTGATTGGCTCTAGGGGGCAATGCAGTCTCTAACGAGAGACAGTGCGTTGCAACGTACCCCAAAGTGGGACACAGTGTTATGTAAAGCACTGTGTCCTATTCAATAGTGCGTTGGGCGCAGTAGAGAACAAGAACTTAGGCTATTTAACACACTTCTAATGAAAATTGGAATTCAAAAAGCATAATATTTTAGAGTAAATGCTACTGGGTTGATAAATAGAGGCAAACACACCAAGGATGAAGGGTAAACTCCCCAGCGGAGTCGCCAATTTGTTATGCGGAATTATGAATTACGGATAAAACATTCTTCCCTAAATGTGGTGCTATGCATTTAGAACAATAGGTTAAAGACTTTGCAGACACATTTTATAAAAATAAATAGACACACAGAATAGATCAAGAAACTTACTTGGAGTCCAAGCTCTTCCAATTCTCCTTATATTGCTCTTGTTGTAGCTTCAAATCCAATCTAGATCACCAAAATATTTCCTACAAGAATGAACACTAAACAAACAAGAGATAGAAATATACATATGCCTATTCAAGTTATTATGTTAAATCAATGAAACATGAACCATATACATCAGATAAGAATTCATTATATGAAAGACAAAAGCTTATACAAATACATATGTGGAAAGGTAAACAACAATCTTTATTAATGGATAGAAGGGGAAGTTACAACCAGTGATTGATTTGATGTCACCATCTCTAGCATCATCCCAGCCTCATCACAATGAACATATCTCTAGCATAATATCACTCAAATCAATTCCTCAATTGAAATTCCACCTGACTTTCTCTACTCAAATTCTTCCTTCTCAAGCACTAGGATCTGTGCTTAATTTCTAGATGAGATTAAGGTAGTTTTACAATCAATGGATTTATAATAATAGGCAAGACATGTTCCCAAGCTCAAAGGTATCAAATCAAAACATGGATTTGAATTTTGACACATATGCACTCTTCTAGAAGGCACTGACCAAGTGGAGATTCTAGAAAAATGAGAATTTCTCTCCCAATTGACCAACGCACCCTTGAGTGTCAGGAAGTGCTTTGTAGAGCACCCTTGAGTGGAGTTTTGTGCATATGTAATGCACTTAGCCCCTTGAGAGACTGTGCTAGTGAGTTCATAGGTGTTATAACATATACTTCAAATCTTGGAAACCTTGCAATGGAAGTCAGGGATGATTTGTCTTTGTTCTTTGTCTTAGGGCATGTAGCAACTGAAATGATATGGGATGATAGAGCCTATTCATTGGTTCTGGGGATAGTGTCCAGTTTAACCAAGTCATTGGGAATTGTTCCCAAATTCACCTATAACATACATTGATACAAATCACAACTATCGGGTGTACCTGTCATCTCTCATGATGATAGTTGTTCATATATATGTGAAGTTCGATGAAGAGAAGGAAATTGAGTTCTCCATTGAGAGGGAGGTTCATCTGCATTCATACTTCTGGAGACAACTCACAAAAGAATAACCTCAAGAAGATGTATGCCCATATAGAGGAGCAAAGTTGGGAAACCAACTCCAAAATAGAAGAAAAGAGATATCAACAAGCCCTAAATAAGCCACTTCGAGGGGGAAACCTCCAATACATTACATGAATGAACAATTCTTGAATGATACAAATTACAAAACCATATTTCTATATATAGGAGTCCATGGGGCCACAATGTAATCTTAGTGGGGCCACAATGTAATCCTAGCAAACCTAAAAATTATAATTTAAGGGCACAATAAAAAAAATATGAGGGTTATAGGGGTACAATAATAACAATAAGGGGGTTACACTAAAACAATAAGGGACTATACTAGTAATATAGGGACCTAACATGCCCCTCTCCTTCAAAAAATTGTTGTCCTCCACGCTTGAGTAGCTCTGGGTGATTCTATATAAAATTATTATCCTCCCTTGTAGAATCTTCAGTGGGTAAGTTCTTCCACTTGATGAGATACTATGAAATTGATCGATTTCGTAGCTGTCGAGTTCTTGATTCCGTGACCGCTTCAGATTCCAATATGATTTTTCCTTCCTCATGAAGTTTTGGCAATATTTTTTGAACTGGAATATTTTCACCTATAACCTTCTTTAAGCATGAAACATGGAAAACTGGATGCACTCGTGAAGAAGCAGGAAGCTCCAATTTGTATGCCATAGTACCAATATTTTTCAACACCTCGTAAGGACCATAGTACTTTGGCGATAATTTATTATCCTTCTTAGCTTGCTTGAGGGAAATTTTTTTGTATGGTTGTAGCCGTAAAACTACCCAGTCTCCTACATCAAAACTTCTCTCGCTGCAATGTTGATCTGCCTATTGTTTCATTCGATTTTGTGCCAAATTCAGGTTATCCTTTAAGAGCTGGAGAACTTCTTGTTTATGCTCGATGTGATCTTCCACTGCTTGAACCTTCGAATTTTCTCTTAAAGCTGATGTGATGGGCGGTGGATGATATCCATAAAGTGCCATAAATGGGGTCATTTTTTCTGCAGTATGGAAGGAAGTCTTATACCACCATTCAGCGAGAGGTAACCACTTGACCCATTGTGTTTGTTTATCAGATACAAAACAATGAAGATATCCTTCCAAACATTTATTTACTATCTCAGTTTGACCATCGGATTGAAGATGATAAGATGAGCTATGAGCTAATTGAGTACCCAAATAAGAAAATAACTCCGTCCAGAAATTTCCAGTAAAAATGGGATCTCTGTCGCTCACAATAACCCTTGGGTTTCCATGTAGCTTTTGAATTGTGTCCATAAATGTAGTAGTAACTATACTTGCTTTAAATGGATGAGATAATGCACAAAAGTGTGCATACTTGGTCAGTCTATCAACTACCACCATGATGACACTCTTTCCTTCAGACTTAGGTAAACCTGTGATAAAATCCATTGAAATCTCCTCCTAACGTTGACTTGGAATGGATAAAGGTTGTAGAAGTCCCAGGGTCTTAATTGTCTCAACTTTATTCTGCTGGAAAACCAAACATTCCGCCACAAACTTTTGAATATCAGATTTAAGGCCATCCCAAAAAAATTCTTTCTTCACCCTGTGGTAAGTTTTTAAAAATCCTGAGTGTCCTCCTAAAGGAGAAATGTGCAATTCCAAAAGAATATTTTGTTTTAGTTGGGAATTCTTACAAAGATATAAGCGATCTTTGTACCATAAGAAATCATTTTTCCAACTAAATGTATCAGATGTACTAGGATCTTGCTGCAACTTTTGAATGAGTGTCCACACTTCTTTGTCCTTCTTCCATTCATCCCTTGCTTTGGTTATCCAATCTGGTTGGATAATAGAAATGGCACAAAGAAATGCTTCCACCTCTTCATTATTTCTTGATAGTGCATCTGCAACAACATTTAGCTTCCCTTTTTTGTAGATTATTTCAAAGTCATAAACCAACATCTTTGTGACCCATTTTTGCTGCTCTTTTGAAGATAGTCTTTTTTTCCAAAAAGTGTTTAAGACTATCATGATCAGTTTTTACCTTGAAGTGTCTTCCCATTAGGTAAGTTCACCATTTCTTTAGTGCATGCAGTATTTCTAACATTTCTTTCTCATAAATAGCTTTATGTAAATACTTTCCTTTGATTGGAAGACTTTCAAAAGCAATGGGTATTCCTTCTTGCATTAAAATAGCACCAATTCCATTTCCTAAGGCATCACATTCCACAATAAAGGTTTTTGTGAAGCCTGGCGTAGCTAAGACCGGTGTTAGGCACATTGACTCTTTAAGATGTTCAAAGGCATTAGTTGCTTCAAGAGTCCATGAAAATCCATCTTTCTTCAATAATGTTGGTAGAGGTGCTGCTATTCTCCCTAATTCTTAACAAACATATGATAATACCCTGTTAACCCAAGAAATCCTCACAACTACTTTATGGTTGTGGGGACTTTCCATTCTTTAATGGCTTTAATTTTGTTAGGGTCTACCTTAACACCCTCGTGAGATACAATATGACCCATATATTCCACCTCTTGTACTCGAAAGAAACATTTGGATGTTTTTACATATAATTGTTTCTCTTGCAATAATTTGAGCACCCAGTCAACATGTTGAACATGATCCTTCCAAGACCTGTTGTATATTAGTATATCATCAAAAAATAATAGCACAAATTTTCTAAGGAAGGGTTTGAAAATGGAATTCATCAAGCCTTGAAATGTAGAAGGTGCATTGGTAAGGCCAACAGGCATGACCAAAAATTCATAATGACCCTCATGAGTTTGAAATGTTGTTTTCAGAATATCTTCAGTCTTCATTCTAACTTGATGATATCCTGAACGAAGATCCAACTTGGTAAAATAAATTACTCCATGTAATTCATCCAATAATTCATCAATCACAAGAATGGGAAATTTATCTTTAATGGTGAGCTTATTGAGCTCCCTATAATCTGGACACATGTGCCATGATCCATCCTTATTGTGTACCAATTTTACAGGAGCAGAGAAAGAACTTTGACTAGGTTGAATTATACCAACCTCTAACATTTCTACAATCATACATTCAATTTCACTCTTTTGGACATAAGGATATCTATAAGGCCTGATGTTTGGGGGAACACTTCCTGGAATCAAATGAATAGCATGATCATGATCACGAATAGCTGGGAGTCCTTTGGGAGTTTCAAAAACCTTGGAATGATTGTACAAGACTTTTTGGAGATCTACAGAAATAGATGATTTTGATGTTGGAACTTCTAGTGAGAATAATTGTGCAAGTAAGCCTCGTTGTTCTTTCTTTAGAATCTTTGTCATGACATTAGAGCTTATTATATTTCCTGGCTTCCCTACAATACCCCGTAATTTGAATTCCTTTCCTTCTAAAAAAAAATTCAAGAAAAGTTCTTGAAAATTAAAAGCTGTCGTCCCCAAAGATTGTAACCATTGTACTCCTAGTACAACATCAGCACCTCCCATAGGAATGGAAAGCATTGGACTATTCAATACATATTCCCCCATGTTTAGCTTGATATTATGGCATTTTCCAGAGAAATTTACAGTTCCTCCATTTTCAACCATCACTATTCATTCTGGTGTTGGGTATAGGAAACAATTCAATTCCTTGGCTACCTTACAATGAATAAAATTATGGGTATTACGTGAATCAATCAACACTATTACCTTTTTCTTCTTGATATGTCCTTCTATCTTGAGAGTTTGAGGAGTGGTAATTCCTACCAATGCATTACACGATATGGTCGAACTCATTTCTTCCTCTTCTAGGGTTGGACGTTCCTGGTGTATATCCTCTTCTTGCTCATTTTGTTCTTCCTCTTCACAATCTATGTAAAATAATTTCTTCTTAGCACACTTATGACCTTTAGTGTATTTGCTATCACAACTGTAAGAAAGCCCTTTTTCTCTTTTTTCTTCCAATTGTTGTGGTGTCAACCTTGTAGGTTGTAGAAATCTAGGAGTAGCAACACTTCCCTCTTTATAGAAGTGAGTGGTAGGCTTCCTTGTTGCCATAATTTTACATTCAATTTTTCTTGCCAACCTGAATGCCTTCTCCAATGAATTAGGTTCCAAAATGCGAACTTCATGTTGGATGTTATCCTTTAAAGTACCTATGAAGAGATCAATCCTATGTTCCTCTGGAATATCAGTTACCCTTATATTCAACTTTTGGAAGTCCTCAATGTGCTCCCACACTAAACCCTTTTGTTTGATATTTATCAATTGGCTAAAGAAGGTGTTGTTCTTTGTATCCTCATAATGTACTATCATTTCCTCCGTAAAAATTTACCAGGTGACAATTTTTTTACAGGAGCAAAGCCATCAATACCATACAAATGTATTTTGTTCTAAATGTAAAGTTGAAATGCGTACCTTTTGTGTGTTTTGCACATTATTGAGATCAAAATATTGCTCCATCTGTAGTATCCATGTTATAGGATCCTTTCCATCAAACTTCCTCATATCCATTTTTGGAATATGATGGTTCTTCCCGCCAACATTAGAGTTTATGAAATCACGATTAACATTTATTTTGTTCTCATCATGACTTTCCTCTACTATATTTTCACCATTAGGAAACATTTGTTGTATCAACTTTTTCAAACTTTCCATGTCTTCTTTTAGATCATTCTTCATGTTTTCCATTTTTTCATCAATCTTAGCTTCCATGTCATCCATCTTAGATTCCATGCCAGCTTCCATGCCATCTATCTTAACTTACATATCATTCTTCAAATCATCCATCTTAGATTCCACGCCTTTATTCAAACCATCCATCTTAGTTTCCACACCTTTCTTCAAAACTTCCATGCCATTTTTGTTGCTCTTTGCGAGAGAGAAATGTTTTGCACTTGCTCTTGTAAATTTGATATGTCATGTTGCCATTCTTTGTCTTCATGAGTCATAGTAGAGCCTTCTAAAGGCTTAATGGGTGTTGAATTATTTTTAGGAGGCATTTCAGAACCCAATACTGAAATATATTCTAAAATATTCCCTTGGAATAAATTCAACTTGATTCTTCAAACAAGACTTATGCAATTTGGAAAGAAAAAAAAAATACACACCTTTTACTTGCTTTTGAGGAGCTCGATATTGAAATTGACTTATCTCTATACTTGTAGATCCTCAATATCTGAAATTAGGCCCTGTAGTAGTCCTCGGAAACTTATTTCAAATGCCATAGGTCTGAATTGATTTGGATTCTTCAAGACAATGTCATGTCCAATCTCCCACAATGACCTCATTATGGACTAGTTCAGTAGAGCAAAATTGTACAACTTGCCACGAGTCACTGTTTGCTCCTTTGGCTCTGAAATTTATATACAGGAAACTACAGTCCATGTAATTCCAATCACTTTTTACAGAATTCCAATCTGATACTCAGAGAGAGAGTTATGAATATTTTCCCACGATCACCTCTTTGAGATGAAATTCGGAAGCCTGCAAAAGACCTAATTTCCACAGATCACATCTCCGAAAATATTGCGAACCAAGCTCTGAAATTTTGCGATGACTTTCCTCGGGATTTCGGCATCACTCTTTGAAAATTTCAACTTCTGAACCTTCGTATAAAAAAAGTTATAGCAATAATTCCGTGATGACCTTTTTAAGTGAAATTCAGGAGCCTGCAAAAAACCCTAACTTCAACAAATCATATCTCCGAAACTATTGTGAGCCAAGCTCTAAAATTTTTCTATGATGTTCCTTAGTATTTTTTATTTGCTCTCTAAAAATTTCAGCTTCTGAACCTTTGTAGAAAAAATTTTATAGCGAAAATGCCACGATGACCTGTTTGGAGCAGCGAAACCCTAGAATCCAAAGCTCTGAAACCAAATGTTGGGAAACTAGCTCCAAAAATAGAAGAAAAGAGATATCAATGCCTTAGAAATAAGCCACTTCAAGGGGGAAACCTCCAATACATTACATGAATGAACAATTCTTGGATGATACAAATTACAAAACCTCCTTTCTATATATAGGAGTCCATAGGGCCACAATGTAATCTTAGCGGGGCCACAATGTAATCCTAGCCAACCTAAAAATAATAATTTAAGGGCACAATAATAAAAATATGGGGGTTACAGGGGTACAATAATAACAATAAGGGGGTTACACTAACAACAATAAGGGACTATACTAGTAATATAGGGACCTAACAAGCAGAGAATGGAGACAGCTACTCAAGAATAGACATCTAAGGAAGGAAGGAAGTGAATCATGGAAGCTGGCATATTATTGCATGATACTAGAGAGAATGTGGGAGCACCCACACAATAGCACAAGAAGAGGAGTTCAAGGGATCGGTACACTGGCTACATGGTTCTGATGAGTGAGCTAGTATAAACAAAATCTTCCTCATTCGAGGAAGTGGTGCAACAACCAGTATGGGTTGATTTCATGGTAGATTAATATGATTCCATTGTCAGAAAGAGTGTTTGAAAAGTGGTCCCAAGCCTAGAGGAAAAATTAGTGGTGGGTTCGAGATGGATCTACAAGGTGAAGCAAGCAATAGACGGAAGAATCAAGAAACACAAGGCCAAATTTTTGGCCAATGGGTTCTCTCAGGTGGAGGGAATTGACTATTAGGATACCTTTTCTCTAGTAGCAAGGTATTATTCTATCATATCAATTATAGAACTTGTATCACATATGGGATGGAATATTCATCATATAGATGTGAAAACATCATTCATCAATTGAGTGATTGAGGAAGAGGTGTAGATTGACCAACTAGAAGGATTTGAGACCTTCGACAGAGAGTCGCATGTTTGTAGACTCAAGCGTGTGTTGTATGGAGTGAACAATAACCTTGTTACACTGGGATCAATAGCTATGTCACCGGGTTGGGCTTCACCAAAAGTGAAGTAGATGAAAACCTTTACCATATTGTTGTTGAAGGTAAATTGCTGATTATAGTATTATATGTCAATGATTTGAATTTAACTAGTGATGAGAACTTGATCATTTCTTGCAAAGAGGATCTTGCAAGAGAAGTTGAGATGAAGGAAATGGGACTCATGAATTATTTCCTCATTTTGGAATTATGTCAAGGAGATGGGGAATTGTTTGTATCTCAAGGCAAGTATGTCAATGAGATACTGAAGAAGTTTTTCATGTAGAGTAGCAAACCCATGGACACTCATCTAATAGGCAGTAGGAGGAAGGAGGATTCCACTTCAAGTGAGGAAGTGGAAGCTACTATTTTCAAATGCAAATTATGGGCCAATTTATGTATTTGGTGAACACACGACCATAAATGTGTTATTCAAGTAACCATCTCAGTCAAGCAATGGTTAAGACAACCAAAATATATTGAAAGGAAGAAAAACATGTGTTGAGATACCTCAGAGGCACTACTCAGTTTGGAATTTGGTACAGACATACAGAGGGAGTGAAGTTGCAAGGCTTCACAAATGCATATTGGGTATGGATTCCATCAGATAGGAAGAGCACATCAGGAGGAATTTCTAGTGTTTCTTCAGCAACAGTTTCTTGGTACAATAGGAAGCAGGGATATTTGGCACTCATCTCAGCAGAAGTTGAATACATGGTTGACAATCAAACAGTATGTGTGGCTATCTGCATGAGGAAGATTCTTGTTGGGTTATTTGGTCAGATGATGAATCCTACTGTGATTTACTGTGACAATCATAATTGTATCAAACTCTCTTAGAATCCAATTTTTCATGATAAATCCAAGAATATCGACATTCAGTATCACCATATACTATATTTCTGTACAGGCAGAGTATGTTGTTGGAATACATTCCTACAGAGGAACAAGATGTGGATATTTTGACAAAGGCTTTGTCAAGAGGAAAATTTGAGTTCCATAGAGGCAGGATTGGAGTATCTAATAATCCCTTTCGTGTTGAGAGGGAGTGTTGAAAATGCATCAAGAAATTCCCAATTTAATAGAAATCTAATTCCACATCAACAAACAGCTTGAATGAGTTAACTGAGCTGATATGGTTGTTATCATTCATTTATATTAGTTAATTCGATTTGGGGGCATCAACTTGAGTTGTCTACGGTGATCCCTAATTTTTAGGATCGTAGGTTGAGTTAATTTTATTTGTAACAATTGAATTCGTTAAATTAAGTTATGGACAGTTAAAATAGTTCCAAATATTGGAGGAACTAGTGGGAGGTCTAGTAGTGGGGTGTAACTTCAGTGTTTAACAAGTTAACTAGTAAATTAACCTAAATTAACTAATGCATGCATCGAATTCAAGTTACCCATTTGAAATTGGATTTCAAGGGTAATGTACTATCAGTTGTAAACTATTCCAAGTTGTACAGGTGGTGCATGCAGTCAGAGAAGGACATAAAGGAATTGCGCAATCCAGATTGATGGATTTCCTAAATAATAGGATCTAATTCCTTGAAAAAAAATGCAAAGAAATAGGAGCTTAGAGGGCTTTAAAATTAGCTAAGTGTTTTTGACGCAACAACATCTGAAAGTCAGCTCCCTGCCTCGGCAACCCTCATTCTCTGGCTTCTCTTGGTCTACTTACATTTCCTTGGCAATTTTATTTATCAATTTTGGAGAAAATTGATAAATAACTATGTTCAACAGCTTTGAATATCAAATGGTATCTCCCGGCTTATATCTTATTTCCAACTTTATAATCAAAAGTTATACCTTCACGCGTTATATATTAATATTGGCTTTATAATGAACCTTTGTAATTTAAATAAATCTCCACGCCTTATATAATATCCCGACACCTTATAACTAACCGGCATTATAATAGACCCTCGGTCAGCCCTACATATATGGCAATGACCCAATCAAATGCGTGTGTCGTACCTTGTTTAAACTTCATGCATCTCCGTCAAACGAAGACCGTCCGATGGCCTTTGCCCAGATCGACGGCTCGTATGCATATCGCTCGGCATCCAACGTCGAAGGTTAATGCGTGATGGCGCACCTGGACGGTGCTTTTCCGGGGGTCCACCTTGCCACGCGTCAAACTCTCTATGGAATCGCTCCTCGACCCAGAAATACCACCTTCAAACCAAAAGCGGTGTGATATGGGCAATCCGCTTTCACTAATCCGCTAGCGGTTTTGAATAGTGGCTAACCAGGGTTCGCGTCGAGGTTTGTGTTCGCCTTTGTATACCCCGGTTGTTAACTCAGGTTCGTGCTCTGGTTGAAAAACGATTGTAACTTACTGTGTTAAGCGGGATTCTATTACCATTAACCAGGTTTAAATGACCACAGTTTCATAGGCTTCTCTACTCGAGAAAATTGAGGGAACCCATAGACAGAGACATGCATAATCTATACAATAGTTTATTCAAGTAGATACATATGCACAGAGTTCATCACTTCACAATTAAATAACCTCTTGACAATTAAGGATTCAACACGATTCTAGGGTAAATGCGCACAGAAACTATTTAATTGGAAGCAATTGTAACACATAGAGTTTATTGCAGAATCTCCTCTCTTCTTCTCGTCCCCCTTCCTACATCTAAGAGTTTAAAATTATATACATAAACCTATGACTCTTCGATTCCTCTGAGAGGACCGTTTCAGGAAATCAACAGTCCAATTAAACAATTCAACTAACTGGAATATGACAGCTAGACTAACTGAGCTATTCAACTTCTACGACTCTAACTGATCTAATAATATTACAATCAGCTAAGGTATTGACACCTAGCTGTGACAATTCGACTGTTTGCAAACCCTCCTAGCCACAACATGTGGACAAAACTCCTACATTGCTGGCTAGTGTCTAATGCCCCTGCATCAGACTCCCGAGGGCAATTTTCTTCATGGGCTCCCGTCCATGAGCTCTTCCACTGATCTTCCTATCTTCTGCAACATTTCTTCAGTCATCCAAGTGGCATCTTCATCTGGTTTACCCTTCCATTTGATCAAGTACTGAAATTACTCTCATCCTCTGGTCCTTCTGAAGGGTCTTTTATCCAATATTTTCTCTAGTTGCAATGGTTGTGCTGGAGGCAGTTGTTCTCTCCACTCAATCTATTCCTTGTCTGTTGCTCTTTCTTCTGCACCATCATCTTCATACTTATACAAATATACAACATTGAAAATAGGAGATATTCCAACATCAGGAGGTAATTCAATCTCATAAGCATTTTCAGAAAACTTCCTAAGTATCTTGCATGGCCCAATATTTTTGAACTTCAATTTATTTTACTGCTTCTTTGGGAATCTCTCCTTTCTCAAGTGTGCCAAAACTTGATCTCCTACTTCAAAATGAGCTTCTTTTCTTCTTAAATATACTCTAATTTTGTACTTGATGTTGCTTCCTTGTAGTTGATGTTTCACTTGTTCATGTATGGCCTGGATCTCTGAAGAAAATTCCTCACCATCTGCACTTCTCAGTTCTGCCTTCCCCAGATTTCTCAATTCTAATATTCCTCGGGGGTGCATTCCATAAAAAATATGAAATGGACTCTGCCCTGTGCTTCTGTTTGGTGAATCATTGTATGCATATTCTACCTGGGGAAAAATATGATCCCACTGCTTGGGATGCTCTCCTACAAGACATCTCAACAAATTTCCCAGACTCCTAATCACTACCTCAGTTTGTCCATCAGTCTGAGGATGATAAGTTGAGCTGAAACTTAGTTTGGCACCAAGTTTCTTCCACAGTGTCCTCCAAAAATGACCTACAAATCTGGTATCTCTATCTGAAACAATACTCTTGGGAAACCCATGCAATCTAACAACTTCTTTGAAGAACAAGTTAGCAACACGGGTGGCATCACTAGTTTTATAACATGGGATAAAATGTGCCATTTTGGAGAATCTATCCACCACAACAAAGACTACATCATTCCCTCTCTGAGTCTTGGTCAATCCTAGAACAAAATCCATACTCACCATGTCCCAAGGCCTATCTGGAATAGGTAAGGGAGTGTACAATCCTGCATTCTGGCTCCTTCCTTTGGCATATTGAAAAATCTTGCAATTCTTCACAAAATTTTCCACTTCTGCTCTCATCTTGGGCCAGAAATAAAAGTGACTCAGCTGCTCATAAGTCTTATTAGTACCAAAGTGTCCAGCAAGTCCACCACTATGCTTCTCTTTGATCAAATTTTCCCTCATGGAACATTTTGGTACACACAGTTGGCTTCTTCTGAATAGTAAGTCCTCCTGCAAGAAATAATCCAGCCACTGGCTTATATCTATTAAAACAAGGTTACTACATGCCTCAAATTCTTCCTTAAAATATGGATCTGTTTTATACAATTCTTTCAGAAAATCAAACCCTACAACTTCAAAATTTGCCTCTTGAACAAGCATGTTCCTCCTACTCAAAGAATCAACTACTTTATTGGCTTGGCCACTTATATGTTTCAAAACAAAATTAAAACTTTGGAGATACTCAACCCATTTAGCATGCTTATGTTTCAACTTGGGTTGCCGTACAATATACTGCAAAGCATGATTGTCAGAATATAATACAAATTCCCTGGACATCAAATAATGTCTCCACTTCTTCAGTGCCTGAACAATTGCATAGAATTCCTTCTCATAAGAGGAATACTTTCTTCTGGTGTCATTCAGCTTCTCACTGAAATATGCCACAGGCCTATCATTCTAACTCAACACAGCTCCAATGGCCTCTCCACTAGCATCACATTTTACTTGAAATGGTTTTGTAAAATCAGGCAGAATCAAAACAGGCTTCTCTGTTATCTTTTGCTTCAGCAGCTTGAAATTCCTTTCTGCTTCAGTAGTCCACTTAAATGGTTGTTTGTTCTTCTTTATTGTCTCTATTATGGGTGCAATTAATCTTACTGAAGTTTCTTATAAACTTTCTGTAAAAGCTAGCAAGTCCATGGAAACTTCTTACCTCAAAAACATTCCTGGGTGAAGGCCACTCCACAATTGCCTTAACCTTTTCTGGGTCCATCTTCAATCCTTCTGCAGAAACAAAAAACCCCAAATACACCAACTCTTCCTTCATGAATGAGCATTTCTTCAAATTTATCAGCAGTTTCTCTTGGTGCAGCTTCTTCAAAACATGATTAAGATGCCTTAAATGTTCTTCTCTAGTTCTACTGAAAACTAATATATCATCCAGATATACTATCACAAATTTACCAATGAATTCTTTCAACACTTCATTCATAAGTCTCATAAAAGTGCTAGGTGCATTTGACAACCCGAAAGGCATTACCATCCATTCATATAACCCTTCATTTGTTTTAAAGGCAGTTTTCCACTCATCGCCCTCTCTTATTCTAATCTGATGGTATCCACTCTTTAAATCTATCTTTCAGAGGTATTTGGCACCACTTAAACAGTCCATTAAATCCTCAATTCTGGGCAAAGGGAATTTGTACCTGATTGTGATATTATTACTTGCTCTATAATCAGTACACATCCTCCAGCCTCCATCTTTCTTTGGGATCAAAACTGCTGGTACTGCACATGGACTCAGACTTTCTCTGATCAGTCCCTTGTCCACCAACTCCTGTACTTGTCTCCTGATTTCCTCATTTTCCTTGGGAGTCATTCTGTAGGCTACCTTATTTGGCATACTTGAACCATGGATAAAATCTATCTGATGGCTGCTCTTCCTCACAGGTGGCAGCTCATCAGGTAAATCATCCACAACAATGTCACAGTAATCATCTAACATCTCTTGTATCTCTACTGGTAAATGAGAAATATTTGTAGAAGTAAGAATTATTTTAGGCTTGCAAAATAAAGCAAAGCTTACCTCTTCTTCTTCTATCTGCTGCAGATATTCCTTCCCGCTCAGCAACAAGGTCTTTGGATCAATCACTCTGCTGGATGGCTCTCCTTCCTCCATGGGAATCAATGTATGATGTACCCCATCCTTGAAGAACTTGTAAGTGTTCTTCTTGCCATCATGCACTGCTACTCTGTCAAACTGCCAAGGTCTACCCAGCAGTATATGACACACATCCATGGGCATTACATCACACAGGACCTTATCTTTTTATTTTCCCATTTGCAGCTCTATCTCACACTGTTCTTTTACAACCAGCTGGTGCCCTTTATGTAGCCAGGACACCCTGTAGGGAGTTGGATGCTCCCTTGTCTTCAGCTTCAAATTTTCTATTACCTCAGTGGAAACCAGATTGTCTGTGCTGCCACTATCAATGACTAACTGGCAGCATTTCCCTTGGACCTTGAATATGCTCCTAAACAAAGTCTTCCTTTGTGCAGGCTCAGTGACCTCTTTGGCTTGCTTCAACAAGACCTTATTTACCACCAAGGGTTCTCCCCTCTCTGGAAGAATTTCTTCTTCTTAAATCTCCACTTCTTCTCTAGCCTAGGCAACAACAGCATTTCTTGGACCAGCACCCACATTCTTTGGACACTCATAGTGCTTATGTCCCACTTTATGACATCTATAACACCTCAATTCTCTACCTCTGCCTCTGTATCTTCCTCCTCTTCATTTTCCTCTGTAAGAACCCCTTTTGCCCCTTGCATCATCCTCTATAGATGCATTCTGAGGTGAGCTACTGTTAGCTCCATCCCTTGGTGTAGCAGGCTTTCCTCTACCACCCTGACTTCCCATCCCTCGGAAATTACCTCTCTTCTTGGCAGACTGTTTCCTCAGGAGTTTCTCCTCTTCTTTCAAGGCCATACGATAGGCCTCTTCCACTGTCTTAGGAGACAGGAGACCAATCTCATCTTGGATCTCCAGCTTGAGACCATTCACATATCTAGCAGTCTTCTCAGGTGTGTCTTGGAATTGCCCAGCCCTTATGCTTACTCTGTATAATTTCTCTGTGTATTCTTTTACTGTCAGCAACCTCTGTCTCAAGTTCTGCATTTTTTTATACAATGTCAGCTGGTAATCACTAGGTAAGAATTTACCTTTTAATTTAGCCATCATTCTGGTCCAGATCTTGATAGGTTACTTGCCAACTCTCCTCCTTTCTGCCTGCACTCCATCCCACCAAAGTGCATCATGTCCTTTCAGCTTTGTTACTGTAAACTTGACCTTCTTATCTTCACTTATTTCTTCATAATCGAAGCACTTGTTCAATTCATTTATCCATTCCACCAGTTCTTCTGGATTCAGTCCCCCTGCATAGCTTGACACTTCAATTCTGGGCTTAACTGTAGACCCCATAACAGTTCTAAGGAGCCTCATGTCAGGAGGAATTTCAACATTTTATTTTGCTTCTTCTGTCTCAGGTTCACCGATGTCTTCAGGATCTCTAGGCTGTCTTTTCTCCATGGCATCCATTCTGGCCTCGACCCTCTGTAACATCCCCAACACCTCTGCGTTGGCAACAAGTCTTCTTCTGTCAGCACCTCTACCAACTCGGATTGCCATGTCAGCAAAACAACTTTAGACTTGCTCTGATACCACGAATTACACAAAAACAGTTGAAATTTAGCTCCCTACCTTGGCAACCCTCGTTCTCTGGCTCCTCTTGGTCTACTTACATTTCCTTGGAAATTTTATTTATCAATTTTGGAGAAAATTGATAAATAACTATGTTCAATAGCTTTGAATATCAAATGGTATCTCCCGGCTTATATCATATTTCCAACTTTATAATCAAAGGTTATACCTCCGCGTGTTATATATTAATATTGGCTTTATAACGAACCTTTGTAATTTAAATAAATCTCCACGCCTTATATAATATCCTGACACCTTATAACTAACCAGCGTTATAATAGACCCTCAGCCGGCCCCACATATATGTCAATGACCCAATCAAATGCACGCGTCGTACCTTGTTTAAAATTCGTGCATATCCGTCAAACGAAGACCGTCCGATGGCCTTTGCCCAGATCGACGGCTCGTATGCATATCGCTCGGCATCCAACGTCGAAGGTTAACACGTGATGGCGCGCCTAGACGGTGGTTTTCCAGGGGTCCACCTTGCCACATGTAAAACTCTCTATGGAATCGCTCCTCGACCCAGAAATACCGCCTTCGCACCAAAAGCGGTGCGATATGGGCAATCCGCTTTCACAAATCCACTAGCGGTTTTGAATAGTGGCTAACCAGGGTTCACGTCAGGGTTTGCGTTCGCCTTTGTATACCCCTGTTGTTAACTCAGGTTCGGCTCTGGTTGACAAACGATTGTAACTTACTGTGTTAAGCGGGATTCTATTACCATTAACCAGGTTTAAATGACCACGGTTTCACAGGCTTCTCTACTTGAGAAAATTGAGGGAACCCATAGACAGAGACATGCAGAATCTATACAACAGTTTATTCCAGTAGATACATATGCACAGAGTTCATCACTTCGCAATTAAACAACCTCTTGACAATTAAGGATTCAACACGATTCTAGGGTATATGCGCACAGAAACTATTTAATTGGAAGCAATTGTAACACACAGAGTTTATTTCAGAATCTCCTCTCTTCTTCTCATCCCCCTTCCTACATCTGAGGGTTTACAATTATATACATAAACCTATGACTCTTCGGTTCCTCTGAGAGGACCGTTTCAAGAAATCAATAGTCCAATTAAACAATTCAACTAACTGGAATATGATAGCTAGACTAACTGAGCTATTCAACTTATACGACTCTAACTGATCTAATAATAATACAATCAGCTAAGGTATTGACACCTAGCCGTGACAATTCGACTGTTTGCAAACCCTCCTAGCCACAACATGTGGACAAAACTCCTACATTGCTGGCTAGTGTCTAATGCCCCTGCATCAGTTTTCCAAAGTTAGATTGTCACGCAGAGGATAGAAGATACACGTGCAGGTTATGCTCAAGCTTGAGTAAGCATATTGTATTCATCTAGATTCTTTGATTTCCCATATATAAATATATGTTTATGTGTGTTGAATCATGATGCATGTTTTTTATATGTGTTCTCAATTGTGGATTTACTTCTGCAGATGAGTAGAGTAGATTTGAGTCTTATGTTTTAGTAAATTACATAAGCAGTTTCGAATCTACATTAAAATTCTACATTTTTTCGCAGAATGGATTTGCTGTGAAATGTGGCACATATCCATTTTTGTTATAGTTAAAGCATATGTGTTTTCTATTGATGATAAAAAAAATTGGAAAATGAGTTATGTGCAGGAGAACAGGGGGTTTCGCAAGTGCTCTGATAGTGTGTTATTTCTCTGAACGACGTATGTGTGGGCCATTTCATTGTGTAGAGCTTTTACTACACTGAGCTTTTATATTGGAAACTTTATTCTGAAGGGACGAAATTAGGACGGGGTATTTTCGGGAGAACGTCGGGTGCATAGGGAAATTAATGTTAAATTATTAATTTTAATATGTTATTATTATTATTTTTCATTGTGTGGAGCTTTGATTTGCAGAAGATGAGGTAAGTATATCAATTTGCAGAATAAATTCTTGCATTAGCCAAAAAGGAAAATCAGTAACGATTTACTTTGACGTAGGTTATAGGAAATAAATTAAATATAGCAATACAAATAAATGTCATGCATGAAAATTAATTGTTATTTTTGAATTCAACCAAAATTTAATTCGAAAAAGGATTGAAATTGTTAACAATTGGGTTATAGAAGCTACTCTAAACTTATTTGTTTTATTAACAGAGTAAAAAAACTAACAATCATTCAAATTACTACATATCCTCATATTGATGGAAAAAAAATGACGTCGTCAACATCAAAGGATACCACCCGGTTAGGGCCCAAATTAGACCCTTTTTTGTTAAAGATGGTGGTTCCAACTGGTTATGGGCCCAGTTGCCCCAACTCCTATGACTAGCCTAAATGTTATTATAGCCTAATCCTAATATGCTAATCTATCCTGGTACTAAGATTAAATTAAATGCTAATGTGTTAGTATTTGTCTTCTATGTTATGTTAAGTTAATGTCAATCCTATAATATTTTGATATCTAGGTATTAATATTATTCTAATATCAATGCCATGTTAATATGAATCCTATATTATCTGCAATTATGTTAAGTGATATTACACTAATATTAATATTATGTTAAACTAATATATTCTAGGTAATATGTTATTTATTACCTATGTATGTCACCAAATACTATGTTAGATATATATGTTAATACTAATCTATATTAACATAAATTCTATAATTAATCAATGCCAAAGTATTATTATACTAGTTCTGTACTTAATTTTTAATATTATAATAATACTTAACTTAATCTAATATGGAATATTCCATATATATTATTCTAATTTCATTACTCTAATAATACTAAATATTAATTTTCTTATACGCATAGCTATTGTATTATATGATAATATGAATGTAACTATTTACTATGGTGTAAACGTATTATTAACTTATACTATATAGATATTACTAATTGTTAACTATGTGAATTTTATATTATAAAATTGATTTACTAATATCAAAAGGTTAAATGTTAGTTTTAAAAGAATATGTTTATTCTATTTAGTATATATAATTATTGTATATGTGATATTATATCAATCCTATATATTTTATCTATATATATACATGATACTAATTTTAACATTAAATTTGAAATTAACTAATGTTATATTGTTAATATTAATGCAAATAGTTTAAAATTGATTATTTATAATCAAGAGAGAAGGTGGATTGCCACCATGGCTCAATTAAACCATCAAAATTTACACCTCTGAAGTGATGAAAATGTGATCTAACTCAATGATGCCGGTCGGCTGAATGCAAGAAGGGAATAGGGATATGAGAGAGAAATTTTATTGAACTCTTGAAATTCTTCAACGAAAACTATTTTTTTTTTCCTGAAATTTCGGCTAAGACAAGTTCATACATTGCAGATGAGAATTGTGTAAATTTAAATATTCCAATGGAAGGAAGATGAGAAATGTGTAAATTTAAATCTTCCAATGGAACGAAGATGATAATTGTGTAAATTTAACATAGGTTGAATCTGCTATCTCAATTTCCAGGTAATCCCTCCAACCCAATCAAAGTAAGAAACATTAGATTTAAAACAAACTCATTAATGAAACTAAAGATTTGATTATAGGTCATTGGCTTTTTTCTGAGATGGGGGAAGTCGACATGATTGAGTGGGTTAAGATATATTAGTGTCCTTTATTAGGATATATACCAAAAGTCAGTAAACTAATGAGCAGTTGGTTTAGTGTACATTTTCTTCACAAAAAATGACTGCAGAAGGGTCATAGAGCGCACTTGGGTATGTGGTAAGAGCTTTATGAAACTCCTGCAATGGTACCTAGGTTTTAACCATGTTTCTAAGGCACCTTGGAGTAAGCTTTTTTGGGTGAAGCTTCCCAGCCTCCCGCTGGAGTTCTGGACCATCAATGCTCCCAGGGATATTGGAAATTCATCCGTGTCACTCGTTATATCTATCCATGTTGCATTGGCACTATGGAAAAGCGTATAGCTTGGATCCTTGTTGAAGTATATTTCCAAGGAGGGTTTCCAGGGGATGTTGATATGATATGGGGCCAACGAAGACACTGCCAGAGGGTAGACTACTGGGGGGTGCCTTTCAGGTGCCTTATTTGTCATCAAACTAGCCATGTGCAATGGACTTTCCCTCATCGACATAGAATGACGGCGAGGCATGGAAATAATTCACTGTACCACAGGTGGACCAAAAATACTTTATTATCCTCGGGTTCTGACCTTCCAAGTAAGTATCATTTGTCTTCTTCTGAGATTGATAGAACTTATCCATATGATAAGGACGCTGCCTACTCCCCTCATCTATCGCCTCTTGTTATACCCAAGTCTATTGAACAATTGAATAACCAGGAGGTTGCCACTCCTCATCCCTATAAAACCCTTACTGATCAAGCACTGAGGCCTATTAATTATCCTCACGGATGCTATGTATCTGATAATCTTGTTAGCCATCCATCTTCTATGTCTGTTATCAAACCTATGGTCATCTCTCATTCCATGCCCCTGCTCGAATGGGCTTCTCCCCACTCATCACATGATCCTCCTGAATCCCCTAAAAACACGGTTGGCAGTGACCTAGACTCGATCCTTCAGAACCCTTTGCTTGATCTTGTTTCTCTTACTGTTTTTTGTAAGGCTCCTTTTAACCTTATTCCCTCCATTTCTTCGACATCCGCCTCAAACATCACTGTTAGGAAAACTTCTAAATCTAGCTCTAGGCACTTTAGAGGCCGCCACAAATCCAAGACTATCTTTCAAGGGGAGTTATCTGATCTTCGAGATGTTCCTATCTCTTCTCTGGATTATTTCCAGGCCCTTAGAGCAAGCAGCCCAGATGATATTTTGCCATGAATTGTATTCTATCCATCAATATTAGAGGGATGGGGGACTCAACTAAAATTATTCGCCTGCGGGAATTGATTTCTTATTTTCATCTGTATATGATTTTCTTTTAAGAAAATTTATGTGATAGAACTGCAGCCACTAAAATTTCTCTCAATATATGCCCGAGATGGCAGGCAGTGGGGATAGATGCTAATGGACGAGCTAATGATATGGTTGTTTTATGGAATTAAATTTTGATGAATTTAAATGCATATAAATTTTTTGGGGGTATATTTTTTCATGGATCTATTCTAGGGATAAATGAAAAGATTTCATTTATCAACTTATATGCACCTTGCTAGAACCGTGCTATTTTCTGGGATAGAATGGAACATTCCGGGATCCTGGCTATAAAAACTCTTGTGATGATGGGGGATTATAACTCGACTCTGGATGTTGATGATTCATGGGGTATGAAGGCTCGAACTGATCCACTGGCGGGGAGGATCGGGAGGATTCTAAATGATTTTTGTTTGATTGACATAAAACCTGTCCAGGTGATACCGATGTGGACTAACAGACGCAAAGGGACGGAATATATAGCCAAAAGGCTTGATCTCTCAATTATTAAGTCCTCTATTATACAGCTCATTGGTAATATGTGTTCTCGCGTTTTATCTTCCTCTCTGTCGTATCATATGGCTATCTTGTTATCCTGTCACCATGAAAGAAAAACAGATGGAGCACCCTTTAAGTTCAATCAGGTTTGGCTTCTTGACCCAGATTTAAATCAGCTTGTCATTAACTTCTAGAGATTGGAGATTCAGAATAATGGTATCATGGGATGGGACAAATTGGCAAATAAGTTAAAAATTCTTAAGAATTTTATAAAGAAGTGGGAAAGGACAAAGAAAATGACACTCAAAATGGAACTACAGAATATAGAAGTCAATATTTCTAAAATATACAAGTACATGTTAATGGCACCACCAAGCTCCCTAGTTTACACCACTATGGTGGCCCTGGAATCTCGTAATCTTGAAATCCTTAAGATTCATGAAACAACCTGGAAACTAAAGAGCAGAATCCAATGGTTGAAAGAGGGTGATTTGAACACTAATTTTTTCCACAATTGTGAAAATGATAGGCGTAACAAGAACACCATTTGGGAGATATAGGCCTTAGACGGGTCCACAAAATTCACTACTGAAGAGATACAAGTTGAGGCGTTTAAACACTTCTCTAAATTTTATAATGTTGATATGTCGACTGATGCTAACTGCCAATCATGGGTCCTATCACACATGCCTTGTTTGTTTTATCGAGAGGCAAATGGTACTTTGGAAAGGCCTATTTTAAAGGGAGAGATAATATAAATTCTTAAATCCTTCGCGCATGATAAAATCCTGGGTCCATATAGCTAGTCGGCTGAGTTTTATATTCATTTCTAGGATATTATGGAGGATGAGATGCCTACAGTTGTGTAACAGGTTCGTAAGGCAGGTTTTTTACCAAGTAATATGAACTCTACCTTTCTGGCCTTGATCCCAAAAGTAACGGATCCTAAATATTTTACCGACTTTAGACCCATTTCTTTGTGCAACGTGATCTATAAGATCACTTCGAAAATCATTGCCAATAGAATCCAAGGCTCTCTGTCCAAACACATTGCAGCGGAACAATATGGATTTCTAAAAGGGGGGTCGATACATGATGTTGTTGCAGTCGCACAAGAAGCTTTACATGCGATTCACACACAAAAAAAAAGAGGCTTTGATCATGAATATTGACTTACATAAAGCATATGACACTGTTGATTGGGAATTTATCCGACCTTTTTTATTGAAAAGTGGGTTGTCTATGACTTCTATTCACTGGATTATGGCATGTATCTCCACTGTTCGATATGTTGTTCTCATAAATGGCATGCCCACAGAGTTCTTCTCATCCGGGAGGGGCCTCAGACAGGGCTATGCACTGTCCCCACTCATCTTCATTCTCGTCATGGATGGGCTTAGTAATTTGAAGAAGATGGAAAAAAATAATGGTTATTTTGAGGGCCTCTCATTCTCACCCATTGTATGCATTTCTCACTCTATCTTTATGGATGACTTTCTGGTTTTTGGAATGCTTATTCTAAATCAATGGTTTTATCTTCATTTTATTCTTATTTGATTTGGAGCTGTAGCAGGTTTATGTATCAATAAAGGGAAATCCATCCTCTTATATGATATGGGGGATATGGATGAAATTTCTTTAATTGTTGGTTTCTTAGGAGTGCATTCTAGTCACATTATGCATGGATTCACCTACCTTGGCTTCATACTTAAGCCATGTGCCTATAAAAACTGTGATTGGCTTTGGTTGATCGATAAATTTCGGAATAAAATATTGAAGTGGAAGAATAGGTGGCTCTCTCTTGGGGCAGATTTATTTTGGTGCAAGTTATTCTATCGCAACTTATGGTATATTGGGCATACTTGTTTTACCTTTCAGCTACCATAATACATAAATTAAATGCCATTATTTCCCATTTCATATGGGCTAGAGTAGTTGACAACAAGAAAATTCATTTGTGTAGGAAATCACAATACCAAAGCGATTTGGTGGTTGGGGTTTACTTGATATCCGATGCTTCACAAATTCCCTACTCACTAAATCAATGTGGTGAGCACTAAATGTAAATGGGGCATGGTAATCGATTACCAATCATAAATATTTATAGGGTGATCCCCTTCCAACACTGATCTGAGGCTTCTGTTGGCATGCTTCCAATGCCTCGGCGATATGGCACAGTTTCTTAAAGATCATGAAGATTATGGGTAAGGTTCTGGTTTAGAATTTTTGTGGAGGACAGAATATTTAAATTGGCATCGACCGCATAAATGGGATAAGACACTCTGACAACATTAGCCTGACCTTGCTCCACAGGCTAAATCATAGAGGATTTTTTGTTATTGTAGATCTAATTTTGCATTGGGAACTCAGTGCTCTGTGTTGGAAATCTAGCCTTAAACTTGGCTTACATGGGCAGGATTCAAATGCATGGGACAGTTTTAAGGGCAAGCTACAAGGATTGGGGCTTTCATACAAAAGAGAAGGGGACTGTATCATATGGGGTGGTTCCCTGCCGGATAGCGGTATTCAAGTGAAAGAATTATATTTAAGTATTGTTAAAGAGAAGATTGGATATTTCTCTACGTTTTTGTTCTATCAGGTGTGGAGGTGGAATGTTCCTACAAAAATTCTGCTTTTTGGTTGGTTGCTCTGGAGAGGAAAGATTATTACTTGGGACTCCCTTAACAAACGTGGCTTTCATGGGCCATGGAGATGCCCTTTTTGTCACAATTTTGAGGAATATTTATCACATCTCTTCTTTTCTTGCAGGTTTTCTCTTAGAGTTTGGGGGTTTTTCTCTATCCTCCTGAAGGATGCTAGCTAGAGGCCTATTGACTGTGTTGATTCCATCATGGTATGGGCCACATCTGATGGTATACACAAACCATTGCCTTTTTTTGTTTTTTGGGAGCTCTAGTGCACATGGAACCAATCCATTTTTCTTGACATACCTATCAATATCTAGAGGATACATAGCAACATCATGAGATGGATGGGGCTTCGCTCTTCACCTCCTTTGTCTATGGCTGATTTATCTACCCTTGACCGCCCTATCCATATTTCTTATCCTACAGTATACTTCGATGGGGCACAGATGAATGGTTTATGTGGCTGTGGAGCTTGGATTCATCTTGATGATGGGGACCGTTATCTTATCCACTGGAATGGTAGTTCCAGTACCAACAATAAGGCGGAGGTCATGGCCTTGTGGAGTGGGATTTTAGTGGCATATCATTTACAATTATCCACTATCTACATTTATGATGATTCAAATCTTATCATTGATGGTATCAACGGAACATGCAGGGTGCAAGGCCAACACCTTAGCGGTTGGTTGGAGTGATTTTTTCATATCCTAACCAAATTTCAATCATATTCATTACATCATATCTTCAAAGAAAAAACATGAGGGCTGATAATCTGTCTAAGAAAGGACTGGAGGTACCTTGCGGAGTCATCCACATCTCTCACTACAGTGCGTCTGCTCTGAAAACCTCTTTACATATTCCACTGCAATAATTTCTTCCTTTTGGATTGCAAGCAAGCCTGCACGTCATAAACAAGTGAGCCAATTTTCTTTCATCTGCAAGCGAGCTTGCACGTCATTATCAAGCAAGCCAGATTTCTTTCATCTGCAAGTGAGCCTGTATCCAAACTGCGGGAACTTATACATTATGTGCATGCATGATGGTTCATAGTTATTATTATTGGTCGGATATTAGTTTCATAGTTGAGCCGGGAAAATTTCATCACGATGGTATTATTTTGGTTCCAATTCATGATAGTAATGAACAACATTATGCCTTATCATATTGCTCACATATGTATGATTTTTTTTATATCTATTTCAGTACTCTATGTCTGTTAAATATTCCTCTGGGGTATCCAATACTGTAGAGGTAGTATATGTTCTATAATGGCCGGGATCAATTGTATATATCTCGGTCTATTTTTCTGCTATGGACCTAGCAATGATGTCTTTATGTAAATTATCATGTATTGTTTTAATATCAAACAACGTTTTTCTCTCTTTGAAAAAAAATGAGCAGAATTGAGTGGAATTTAAATGTTAATGCAATTTTTTTTATGGATTGAGAGCTTGACATTTGATTGATATCACTAAAATCTGACCCATTTTAGCTTCAAGTATGTTGGAATTTTCAGTCAGAAATGGGAGTAGCCATCATGAGTTCTAGTTCTTAGTGTACAGATTCAGGCTATAACCATAATCCGGACCCTGAGATTACATACCCCCCAAATATAGCCAAAATTATGTGGAACGTGTCACAGGACTGAGAAGGACACGAGATAGCATAAATGAATGAGAAGGATGCAAGATAGCATAAATGAATGAGAAGGACATGAGAAAGCATAAATGAATGTGACGGGCTAGTGAGAACAATTGAATGAAATTATTTTATCGTTCACGAGGTTAAAGATAGTCTATGGGACAAACTATTTTTCCATATGGTTCTTGTATTCGACACTTTTCCTTTGAAGTCTCACAATAAACACTCTCAGCTTCTCGACAAACCCCTCACTGAATAGATTATCCCAAGAGCTAGCTGTCATAATATCTACATAACTTTCTATGTTATCTTTGAAGGCGTCGCACTCTAAAATGAAATGATTTTCTGTTTCCACTTTTCTAGAAAGAGAAAAAAATACATACTCTTTCCTCCCACACTTTTTTTGGCCTTTTCCAGCACCCTGTTTCACAACAGAGTTGATAAGAATTAGTCCTTAATTGAGCAATAATAATTTTGGCTCTCGGAGAAATATTGGCCACTATGTACGCTTTTTATTGATGACTATGAGTGGGATTAAACTCTTCAATATAGTACTTCTTCTTCCTCCCTGGCTCCTTTTCCCAAGTTCATTTATGGAACTTATCCATAACAAAATATTTTATCTCTTTACTGTTTGTGGGACACATGCTCAAGAAAATACCCCATTTACTAAACCATTTGTTATTTTTCTACATCCAAGTCTTTTTTCTTTTGCACAATATGTCATTAAACATAACCTTAAGTCATTTGAAGTCTTCTATTTGCTCAATCTTTTTTAAATACCTTATGACTTTCACCATAACAATTTCTTAAATAGGAGCGGCCCCTGTTTCACTTAAAAATATAACATAAGGGATTTCACTTTTAATTCTGAATTTGTTTGTAATCAAACGGTTCTGATTTTTCTCAATTTCTTTCCGCTACATCTCAGATGTACTTTTGGCCCATAGTTCACAACCATAGAGAATCACACGAATCACTAAAATCCAAAAAAGAGTTAGAGTGGTTTTCCAGTCTCATAACTCTACCTCTCTACACCTATTTTGAAAAGCATAAAATCTTTCCAACCCCCCAAATTTATTTTCTTTCTACAACCATCCCTCCTTAGATTTATATTGAATTCAATTCTGAGGTCTTTGTAATTTGCAACTTATTCCAGAATGTTGTCTTCAAAGTAGAAATTATGATGTTTATGTTTTCTTTTGTTAGAGAAAACCACTACTTTCGTTTAGATATTATTGAATTGCATCCCCGCCCTTCTACAGAATTTCTCAAAGGAAAATAAGTGCTCATTCAAACCAAGAGCATATTCAGCAATCAAAATAAGGTCATTTTCATTCAAAAGAATCCTTATGAAAAACTTTCCCAAATTGATATTTGTCACCTCGTTGCGAATTTGTCCACTCTTCAATCTTGTCGATATATAAACCAAAAAGGGTGGGAGACAATGGGAAACCTTTCTTGACCCTGATAACGCTTCTAAAACTTTCAAAAATTCCTGTTGAATTTCTAATTTTAACTTTCACCTCTTCATATAACCTATGCACAACTGCTCTCAAATTCCTATGAACCCCAACTTCCTCCATTCTATGCCAAAGCTTATCCCTAGGAACCGTGTCAAAGGATTTTTTGAAATCAGCAAAGCAACAAAAGACTTCTTCCTTTTTCTCCCAAAATTTTTCAATGATGTGCCATAAAGTTATACCATGATCAACTGTGGAATGTTTAGGTCTAAAACTTGCTTTCCCTTTAGCACTTTTATATCTTTCTTGTCAACACTTTCTAATTTTATTTTCTATAATGCTTCCAAATAAATTTGAAAACAAGGGGTTTATCATTATGGTCCTATAATTGGAGGGATTATTGATGTCACCACTCTTTAAAAGAGGTATTTCCAGAATATTTTTCCAACATGTTGGGAACCCTTGTTGTATGATTTTGTTGAAAATTTTTGGAATGTAAGGTGCAGGAATTTTTAAGCCCCACTTTAGATACTTTTCTTGGAGTTCAGCTAACTCTTTTTCTTTTCCGACACCCAAATTCTTGATACCCATCTCTACTTATTGTACAATGAAGGGTTTTGTATCAGTGTTGACCAAGGGAGGAGGATCAACCTTGGGATCCTGCTCATAAATTTTTCTTTCATATTCAAACCATTTATAAGTTGTAATATTGTTTTCAGTTTGCATCTTTCTCGGTTGGGGCTCCTTCCAAAATAATTTGGGGATATTTTTCCCAAGGAAGATTATTTCTTCTCTCCTAGAAACCATGAAATCAACCTTTTTCTTTCTTAATATCTGCTTGTAAGATTTGAGCTTCATTTTATCCTCGTTTGACTCTTTCCACATTCTCCTTGCCTTTTTTCATTCCTCGCCAAACCAAGTATTAACCTGAAATAAATTTGTTTCAAACTTCTTAATTTTTTCTCTTTTGCACTCTGTAAGTGTGCTTTGAATTAAATGTGTTTACTTTGTGACTATGTGTAGAAATTTATTAATACTGATGTATTACCAGATCCTCCTGATCTCAGAATATTTATCTTCTTTCAAAATACAAAATCCTTCCACTGTTAAACTTGCGGAAATTTAAAACTCAATTGCAAACACATGTGAATCAATTCAATCGCACATAACACAGTTGTTTAACGGGAAAGATTAAAGCTAAAAACCCCAACTATCATATATTATGTATATCAATGGAATCATGTAATAATCTCATACAAATCTTAGTACATCAAGCTCTCAGTACAATGTAGTTTCATTACACACTCTCATGCAGAAATTTGCATCTCTATGCACCAATTTCTTGCCTCCTAGCAGCCTGCCTCCACTGCGCAATCCTTGCTAAAGAAGACCCCTGAATGAATTTGAATTGGCCTTGCCTTAACTGCGCAATCCTCATTGGAAACTCCAATGTGTGTCAGATGCATTGAACGCATCACTATAGTCCCAACGGATAGTCCATCTCACCCTTTCACCTATCTCTCCACTGGGTCTCCACTGGAACTGACATGCAAGTAGTTAAATGTTGTATTTGTTCATTTGTTAGTGAGTTATTAGTTGTGAATTAATTAACTAATTAATTCACTTAACTCTCACTATTGTATCTTTCAGTTATACTAGATACAACTAGCTCAATTGAGTTTAACTCTGTTAACTGAGTTAAACTAAATAACAACTCCTATAACTACTCTTCCAACGGTCATAACTTTTCCACCTCAGTTCTAAATAAGTCCTCCATGCATGAGCCACCAATAAACCCTATGAATTGCGTAATTCCTTCAGCCCACTTATTTTCCAAATTTTTTCACTGAAATAAAGAGCTTTAAGAAAATAAGTTGATGTTTATTGTCAAATTATTATTAAGAGCTAATAATACTCGACATGCATCTATTTTTAGATCAAGGATATATAAATAGAATTTTCCCAATATTCTAAAAATATAATTTATTTTCCACATTTGACCATCCATCTACAAATAGCATCTTGCAACTTATAGAATATGCTCACCATGTCTAAAAATAGACATACACCTAAAAATATCATGCGGGCCCCACTTAGTGAAGGTGCTTACTTTTCACTAAGCTCATCATCTTGTTGAATCTCAGCACTCCCTCTCAACAAGATAGGGATTATCCTTCACCCGATCCTGCCTCTATGGTATTCAAATTTTTTCTTGCCGAGCGCCTTCTTCGGAATATATGCATCCTAATCTTCCATAGGAATGTACTGAAGCAACATGATCTTTCGTTGCACACAATCTCTGATATGATGATATTGGATATCAATGTGTTTATATCTGTCATGAAACACAGGATTAATCGAGATTTTAATGCAACTTTGATTATCACAATGTATCACTGTAGGATCTAAATGTGAACCGAACAAACCGACTAGGATCTTCCTCATCCAGATAGCCTCACATGCAGCTTGACTTGTTGCCATGTATTATGCTTCTGCTAAACTGAGTGCCATGGATCTTTGTTTCCTGTTGTACCAAGAAATTTTTGTAGATCCGATACTAAAAATCCCTCCTGATGTGCTCTTTCTGTCTGTTAGGCTGCCTGCCCAATCTACATCCGTGAAGCCATGCAAATTCACCTCATCCATCTGTCTGTACCATAATCCATACTTATATGTGCCCCTGAGATACCTCAAGACATGCTTGCCTACCTTCCAAAAGAGCTTGGTAGACTTAACCATCGCTTGTGAAAGCTGGTTCATCGCATAGCATATGTCTGGTCTTGTATTAACTAGATACATGAGCAAACCCACCAACTGTCGGTAAACAGTGGCATCCACTACCTCTGTCGATGTAGAATCCTCTTTCCTCCATTTTCCTGGAAGAGGAGTATCCATGGGCTTGCATTCCTCCATGTGAAACTTACCAAGTATCTCCCGAACATACTTGCCCTGAGACACAAATAGTTCACCTTCTCGCTGCCATATTTCCAATCCAAGGAAATAATGAAGGAGGCCAAATCCTTCATCTCAAACTCCTTTGCAAGATCTACCTTGCATGAGTGTATCAACTTCTTATCACCCATTAGTATTAAATCATCAACATAAAGAACAATGATTGCATCTGCCTCACTCTTGGTGAAGCCAAGTCTAGTGAAATAGTTGTCGATCCGTGTGTACCAAGCACATGGTGCTTGCTTCAACCCATACAGCGCTCTTCTGATTATACACACATGCGACTCATTGCTAAAGATCTCAAATCCTTCAGGCTTCTCAATGTACACCTCTTCTTCAATGATCCCATTAAGGAACGCAGTCTTCATATCCATCTAATGAATGTGCCAACCCATCTATGCTAAGAGAGCAAGGATGGTCCTTATGGAATAATATCATGCGACAGGTGCAAAGGTTTATTAATAATCAATCCTCTTGATCTATGAGAAGCCTCGGGCCACAAATCTTACCTTATACTTCTCGACGCTCCCATCAGCAGCTTTCTTTACCTTGTAGATCCATTTCGAATCTGCCACTTATTTACCCACCGACCTTGTAACAAACTCCCAAGCACTGTTTCTGACGATGGAGTCCTACTCCTCCACCATGGCATCTACCCATATGGGCTCCTGCACTACTTCTTCAAAATAATATGGCTCTGTCATGACACACTTGCTCATAAGAGCCATGTAATTTCCCCAAATGGGAACACTCAACAATACCTGCTTGAATAATGCACTTTTAAGAAGTATGTGCACTGAAATGAGTTTTCAGCCCTTAGATCCCTTAGATCTGGATATGTAGCATATAAATCCAAAATGGGAGAAAAAACAAATCAAACTAGGTGAGGTAAACAGATCTCCCACACCTAGTATAGCTGAAAACCACCCAAGAATGGGGTTGCAGCAATATGCAACAATACTGCAGGAAAATAATGAAGTTTTTGAGAGCAATAGAAGGAGACCAATAAGAAGGATAAACTTTCATATATACAGAAATAAATCAGATCCATAATGAGGCCCTTACAGGTTACAATAGAATGTATAAGACAAGAATAGAAGAAATTCCTCAAGAAAGAGGGTTGCAACACATGTATTGACTAAAAAATGGCTTGACAGTGTTATTTTTATTAGTTGCAGTAGTTTTATATTAAAATCTAGATATAGATCAGATCTTTATACAAAAGGTTAGATCTATTTCAGATATGTACACTAGAATAGCTCCTTTACAAGATCCCCTTGGGGTTTTGATCAAAACATGCAACACAGTGAGTAGATCTGAGATCTAAAGGAGCAAATCTGCAGTAGTCTTCAAAAATTTCTGATGATGAATACAATAGAAGCAGATCAGATCTATACAAAACATGGATCAGAAATCTAATCCATGGATCATCATAGTGAAGGGTAGAACCCCAATACCAGAGATCTCTCCTCAAAAAGTGTGTCAAAACACCCTGCAACTTCCTTCTTGCAAATAACGCAGTCCTGGAAGGAAAATTACACTAGAGGTTGAAGCACTGGATTGGCCTAATGCCAAGATCTGAAAATGTAGCTCCAAAGGTTCAGAACTCTCTTTCCAATGGGATATAATACTTTCCCAGTGAAAAGAGGCCCTAGAATGGTCTAGATCTGAGCAAATCTAGCCTCCACTTGCTGCAGCTTACAAGGAAAACCAAACCCTCAATAGGATCTTTGTTGTAGTTGGAATATGAGCATGGCCAAATGCCTGATAGTGGATGAGATCAGCAAGACTCTTCCAAGAGCTCCTCAATGGAAGAGGTGGGATTCCCGAACAGGAACACCCTAGTGCTAAACAGCACTATCCTCAGATAAATAGCAGAGAATGATATATGTCTAAACATACAATATATTGATAAATATACACAATCAAGAACCTTCTTCTGTTGTCCTTCTCTTCCTTTTATAGGATGAAATTCTTGTCAAACCCTAAACCATCTCAATAATTTAGTTGCATTCACATGAGAAGCCTCCAACTAAAACTGCGTTGTGCCTCTAGGAGATTCACTGTATCTAGATAGCGTTGTTGATTTGGTCCTGGTTGACTTGGTCAAGTGCTCCAGTCTCTTTCGAACCAAAGTGTGCTTATGTAAATAGCTGAGATTTGTCCATGTTCACATGTGGCATTGATTTATTTTGCTGATTTGGAGTTTTACTGATCCTCCTTTACACTTTTATTCATGAAACAGAAATTTGAAACAACATTGTATATTCCCATTAGCTTGGGCTAATTGGGAATATTATAGTCCTCCCCTCCAAAATGTTGCTTGTCCTCAAGCAACTGATAGGGTGAGTGATACAACACTTCTCCTTTTTCATTGGTGACACCATCAAAGATCAAGCTCTCCTCACAAGCTAGGTGTTCACCAATCCAATCCTCCATGAACTGTTCCTCCAAAGTCATCATGAGATGTACAAAATCCATCCCACAAGGAGTCACGAACTCAACAGAAACAAACATGGTTGGTCCAATACTCTCTTTAAAGCATGTAGCATAAGGTACATAGATATTTTCCATCTCATGTGGTACATGAAAATTGCCCATCCTTCCTCCATACAATCCCATGAAAAGTACAACTATATCATCCAAGTATGGAAGCATAATTACATATACACAAACAGAAATTTGAGCATGAGAAGGTGGGTCATAATCCCACATATGGTGCCAGCGTAGTGCATCTCCTGCCTGCATCAGATAAAGGTATGGTAAGTGGTTTCCCCACCACTTACTTGCTGCACAAGTTATCTCACCATGGCTGAAAATGTGAGATATGTTTGGTGCCTTTGGGAAGAACCCATCATGAAAGAGAATCTCCCTTTGCACAACAAGGGAGTGGCCAAATTTAGAAATTGTAGTGGCCCAATGTTTGCCATGAGATTTACATGATACAAAACTCCTCTTGGGAGTCATGGCCTACAAAAACATGGTGAAATAATGTGTCAAATCAAAAAATGAAGCTTGCATTACATGATCATATTTTTTACCATCAATTTTTCCTCTGTACATGGAATTGTGCACAAATTTTTCTCTCTTTTCAAGAGAAGGAAGAAATGACTGGAATGACTCTTGCAGAGAGCTCTTTGGCTGCCCCAACTCTACATAGCTCTTGCATTCTAGAAAATTCTTGTGTAGCTCTCCTCCAAAACCTTCCCATTCAAAGCATCTCATGATAGTGTTGTAGATCTTCATAGAATAGGTAGGGCTGAAACATAACTCTTTGAAGGCCCTTTGTAGCATCCTCTTCTTGAGCTTGGATGCTCTAAGTAAGAAGATCCTATCATGATGATAGATTACTCCCTCATGGACTATATATCCCTCCTAATGCAGCTGGTCATCAAGCATCATACAAGTGTGGAGATATTTGGAATAGTCCACCAATAGCTGGGATTTCCAATATAGATATACACTCCCTGTTTGGTCTCAATCTAGTCTCCTAAACTGAGCTCATTTAATTGTCAACCAGGATTTGTAAACTGTTGAAGTGAAGTGTACTGTATGTACCTAGGTGCTTGTTTCCTAATGCGTTGTGTGTAGTGTTTTGTGATGTTTTTGGTCTTTTATGATGATTTATGATGTTTTTGGTCTTTAGGTGGTTTTATGTTTACAAGGAAAATGCCTAGAAAGCTAATGGAAAGGAGCTGGCGATCAAAACAGAGTTAAGCCTAATTGATGGAATGTCAAATGGCAAATGCAATTGGAAACACTGAAGTAGAATCAAATCTAAACTATGACAAAGTAAAAGCAAAGCTTGATAATGACTTTTAAGCAAATGATTCAAAACACAAACTAAACTTGAGGAGTGATCACTAAGTATGCAAATCCTCTAACTAATCAATTAAACAACTAACTTAAAATGATGCAACATTTTGTCCTTGATTAGAGATTTGAAACATATTTAGGGGAAAACATTGTTATCATCATAAGATCTTCTATTCTAGAACTAGTTCCTATCTCTATTCTGCAATTTAATTGAATGTCACAAAACCTTTACTCAAAAGTTATTGATTTCTTTTCAAAGTAGGCTTTTGAGGAAGAGCTCTGTTTATAAAATGATGAGGAAATTGCAGAGGTACTTCAGACCTTAAAATGATGTTGTCTTCTGTTCATATGGTTATAGATCAATTATGGATTTTAGAACAAGAAGAAGTTTGTGAATAATGAAGGTTGTCTTGTTAATCTTAACAACTGAAGTAATCTATTGTGCAATGGATGAAAAATTGAATATGAAGTGCAAGTGCAATGAGTTAATCTAAAAATGAACTTAAGATGCCACTAATCTAAAACAATGTTGAACTACAAGTCATCATCAAACTCAAAACAAAGTAACTGAACATGAGTTAAGTGCAATTAAACTCTGGAGTATCCTAACTATGCTATCATGCATTATTCTATGAAGTTACACAATCTGTTTGTCCATCATTAGTGATATTTTGGAAGATTTCCTTCTTTTGGAAGAGGTATTAGAACAATTCTGACTGTGTAATTGAATGCAAATGCAAGCAAAAGACTGAAAGCAATGAAAAACTAAGATATCATGTCCATATCCTACTCGTCATTATGATGTTTTGGACAAGCGTTTAAGAGCAAGAACAGAGATGATACTTAGTGCAAACACACAACTAAATCATTCATTATCACGGTCATGTCTTGAACTTCTTAAGAATTTCTTGGAAGAGTTTCTTCTTGTGGAAGAGTGATTAGAACAAGTGTAACTGTGATAGTGAACAACAAAAAAACTACAACTAAATTCTACAGTACTATAGCCATTCATCATTCATCATTATAATCTTTTGGAAGAATTTCTTCTTGTGGAAGAGTTAGAATGAATATAACTATAGTAGCTAATTAAAAACAATTATGAATTCAACTCCTAATCCTACAATACTATAGTCATTTCCCATTCATAATTATAGTCTTTTGGAAGAGCTTCTTCTGTGGAAGAGTTCGAATGAGTACAACTACAGTAGCTAATTAAAACAACTATTAATTCAAATGCAAACTGTAAAGACAACTAGAAGACTTATCTAATTTACGCAAAATAAATCCGTGCAAGAGGCAGGGGCCCTCTACCACCTGACGGAATTCAACTCCAAATTAAATCACGCTTCAAAACAACACGGTTTGCTCCATTAAAGATGAAATAGTTTGAACATAACACTCTGCGTCTTCAGAAATGTAGCACAGAGTCTAAATAAAATCTAGCATCAAATCTAACATAAAATCTCTAACATAGCTCTCGGTCTCCCAAGTGTTTATAAAGCAAATGCACATAACAATACTTGCAACAATTCAGGAACACTGTCTTTTCTTATCGGAATCACGTTAGGACTCTTTGAAGTGGCTGCGTGAAGAGGAAAAGACATCTGGACTGAGACAGTCCTAATAGAAGTCTTCCTTCCTAAATGTGTTCCCACGTTCAAAACCATACCCAGAATTCGTTTCTTCCTCCATGATGAGAAACGAACCATGTATACATGACGTGGATCATGCCCATATACGGTTTTTCTCAAGAGGCCACCTGGAACATACTCAAACGTGAAGGCAGCTGCAAAATCGACGGTTAGCTACGGAATGTCTGCATTCTGCAGCTAGTTCCGGTCAAAATGCTTTACAATGGCAAAAATCACAAAATTTAGCAAGTCAGTCATGTAAATCATTCTAGAAGTAATTTTAACTATATTCATTGATCAATTGGGTCTAGGATAGCAATGGACAAAGGAAAATGAGGTAAAATGAGGTGAAAGAAAGCACAATTTTGAGGCTCAACACTCCCCAACAAAGACAGCGCTGATGATGCATCAATAGGAATGCCTGCCATGTTTTTTATCTCTTCTTTGACATTTCTTATGCCAAAGGTACAAGTAGGAAGGACATACCTTCCCTTCTTCTCTTCCAATAGCGGAGAATCAGAAATGGAGGGTGAGGATGATGAGAGAGGAAAATCTTCCTCCTTCTTATGCTTGCCCAAGCCTTCCAGCGTTGTAGCTATGTCTTCTAATGCTCCCATCCCTCCCATATCTGATTTTGGAGCATCAAGTAGTGAGATATCTCTCACCAAAATTGAATCAGGTGGCCTCCTAGGTGGTTTGCCACTATATAAGAGTGTCCCTTGCAGAAATATCATGAACATGAGAGAAGAGACAGTGAGGTCCTTGCTTCCACTGCACAAATCCATCTCTGTTTTTTGTGTGGAAGTGTTGTGTGAGGGGTAAGTATGCATGCCTTTTATTATTTGAAGTGCACCACTCTTCTTATCCACCCATTCCATTTGTAAATCCTCCTAATCAGTGTTGACTGTCCCCAATGTAATCAACCATTGAACACCCAAAATAACATTGTTGTCCGGTATGTCAACTACAAAGAAATGATTTACCAAAGTGTAGGATCCCATGGTGACTGAAAGTGATGGAACATAATGCATGAATTGTATTTTTCTATCTCCTGGGACAAAAACAGAGAATCCCTCAAAAGTATCAGTGGGTATTGCCCTCCTTTTCACAAGATGGGCATCAATGAAATTGTGAGTAGCCCCACTGTCAATTAATACAGAAACCCTCAGATTCATGATTGACCATTGAACTCTTAAGGTTAAGTACTTGGGTACTCCCCTCAAGGATTCAAGAGTTCCTCCAATAGGATAAAATGCTCCATTCTCATCTCCTGAAGGTGTTGGATCTCCTCCAACATTGTTAGCGTTGTGAGCCCTCCTTGGCTCATCATCTTCATCTTCTTCAAGATCTGAGAAGACCTCTATATAATGTGCTTTACCAATAGCACATCTATGTCCAGGTACCCATGGTTCTTGGCAAGTGAAGCATAGAACCCTCCTTCTTAGATCTTTCGAGACTTCATCATCAAGAGGCTTCTTGTATGAACTCTCCTTTGAAGGAGCAACTTTCTCTTCCTTTCCTTTAGAAGGAAAAGAGGGCTTATTCTAGAAGTTTTCCTTTGCTTTTGGCAAGACATCTTGAAGGTCTCTTGCCCTCTCAATGCCATCATGTAAGGTAATGGGCTTGGTAGATTTAACCAACCCATGCAGAGGTTCATCCAAGCCACCAATGAACATGTACACCCTCCTTGTTGCAGACAGATTAGGAACCATGAGAGATAATCTCATAAATTCAGAGATATAAGACTCTACATTACCTGATTTCTTCAACTTTGCAAGGCTCATGAAAGGAGCTTATGGATCCTTTCTGTCAAACCTCTCCACCAGTCTTCTAGTAAACTCAGAATAGGCAGTCTCATTGGCATGGCCCAATGTAGACAACCCATGGAACCACCAGTTGTGTGCTTCACCTTCAAAGTGCAGCGCTGCAATCTTGATAGCTTCCATCTCAGGGACTTTGTTCAACTGAAAGTATATATCCAGTTTTTCTACCCATGCTCTAGCAGAACTAATGAATGACCCATCAAACTTGGGTAAAAATAATCTTCCCATAGAGTGATGTCGGTCATGATTCTATGTGAATCCGCCATCTCTATACTGATGCCTTAGTCTTCTCTTGTCCTTGAGGTGACAAAAATCTTGAAAAATCAAGTGATACTTGAATCTCTGATTCTGAGACTCATACTCTTCAAATTATTCTTCAAGGAATTCTTGCTCATGAGGCCCTTCATTCTCCACATCCAAGAAAGTAGGCATAGTAGAGCGTTGTGGAGCTTGTGGCTGGTTCACTGGTTGATCATTCCAGTGGTGGGACATGCCAGAGCTTTCTCCAGGATGAAACCTCCTAGGAGATTCCTTGATCCTGTCCAATCTCATCTCTTTTATCTCTCTAGCAAGATCTTGCATGGCTTTCAAAAGGGTTTTTGCAAACTCCTTCCCATCTTCATCACTTCCAGATTCAAGGGCTTTTCCCTTATCTTTATCATCATTGGTATAATAAACTTCTTCTATATTCTTCTCAAGTACCTCTTCTCTTTTTCGGTGAGGTTCCCCTCTTCTTCTGAAGACATCTTGGCTCTTCAAGAAATAAAATCACAGGCTATGCCAAGATGATGCTTTGGTACCACTGTAATATCCCCAAATGGGAACACTCAGCAATACCTGCTGGAATAACGCACTTTTCAGAAGTATGTGCACTGAAATGAGTTTGTAGCCCTTGGATCCCTTATATCTGGATATCTAGCATCTAAATCCAAAAGGGGAGCAAAAAAAAATCAAACTATGTGAGGTAAACAGACCTCCCACACCTAGTATAGCTGAAAAACACCCAAGAATGGGGCTGTAGCAATATGCAATAATAATGCAGGAAAATAACGCAGTTTTTGAGATAAATAGAAAGAGACCAATAATAAGGATCAAATTTCATATATACAGAAATAAATCAGATCCATAATGAGGCCCTTACAGTGTACAAAATAATTTAGAAGACAAGAATAGAAGAAATTCCTCAAGAAAGAGGGCTGCAACACATGTATTGACTGAAAAATGGCTTGACAGCGTTATTTTTATTAGCTGCAGCAACTATATATTACACTCCAGATCTAGAGCAGATCTGTGTACAAAATATCAGATCTGTACACTATAAAAGCTCCTTTATAAGATCCCCTTGGGGTTTTGATAAAAACATGCAATACAGTGAGTAGATCTGAGATCTAAAGTAGCAGATCTGCAATAGTCTTCAAAAAATTATGAAGATGAATACAATAGAAGAAGATCAGATCTGTACAGAACATGGATCATAAATCTAATCCATGGATCACCATAGTGAATGGCAGAACCTCAGCACCAAATATCTCTCCTCAAAAATTGTGTCAAAACACCCTGCAACTTCCTTCTTGCAAATAATGCAGTCCTGGAAGGAAAACTGCGCTTGAGGTTGAAGCACTAGATTCGCCTAATGCCAAGATCTGAAAATGTAGCTCCAAAGGTTCAGAACTCTCTTTCCAATGGGATAAAGGACTTTCCCGATGAAAAGAGGCCCTAGAATGGCCTAGATCTGAGCAGATCTAGCCTCCACTTGCTGCAGCTTACAAGGAGAACCAAACCCTCAACAGGATCTGTGTTGTGTTGGAACATGAGCTTGGCCAAATGCCTGATAGTGGATGAGATCAGCAAGACTCTTCCAAGAGCTCCTCAATGGAAGAGGTGGGATTCCTGAACAGGAACACCCTAGTGCTAAACAACACTATCCTCATATAAAGAGCAGAGAATGATATATGTCTAAACAGACAATATATTCAGAAATATACACAATCAATAACCTTCTTTTGTTTTCCTCCTCTTCCTTTTATAGGATGAAATACTTGTCAAACCCTAAACCATATCAATGATTTAGTTGCATTCACATGAGAAGCCTCCAACTAAAACTGCGTTGTGCCTCTAGGAGATTCACTGTATCTAGACAGCGTTGTTGATTTAGTCCTGGTTGACTTGGTCAAGTGCTCCAATCTCTTTCACACCAAATTTTGCTTATGTAAATAGCCCATATTTGTCCATGTTCACATGTGGCACTGATTTATTTTGTTGATTTGGAGTTTTATTGATCCTCCTTTTCCCTCGCTGAAAACAACTTCATAACCTCTGTCTTCCAACATTGTGACCGAGACCAAGTTCTTCTTCAGACCTGGAACATGCATAACATCTTTCAATAGAAATGGTTTACCCAAATCGCTCTCAAAGGTAATGGTTCCAATGTCAGTCGCATTGTATCTACCATCGTCATCCATATCTATATGCATTTGGAGATCCCTCTCCTCCAAGTCACTAAACAACTCCTTGTCTCCCGTCATATGGAAAGACGCACCACTATCAAGATACCACACTGATCCCATTGAGATTGAAACCAAGCATGCGATCAAAGAGAAATCCAATTCAAATTGAGAGGGTAAGGCCTCTCCATCTTCAGCTCCAGCAGCCTTCTTGTTCTTCTTTTTTTATGGGCAGTTAGTGGCAAGATGCCCATGTTTGTGACAGCGAAAACACCTCACTTTGGACAAATCAAGCTTCTTTCCTTTAGCTTCGGATTTTGGATGGGATTTCTTCCCCTTCCCTTTTCTTGCTTTGGCAGCCAAATTTCAATTCTCTTCATCATCATTCTTCGATGAAGAGCCATCCCTGGTACTTCGCCTTATCTCCTCTTGCACAAGATCTAAATAAAGTTGCTCCCAACCCGGCAGTTTCTCCTGTCCATTGATAGAGTATTCGTATCTATGCCAACTCTTCAGAAGCCCAAGGAGAGCCAAGCTCACCAATTCATCATCATCAATAGTAATCCCCAAACTTCCTATTTCATCCCTACAATGGAAAAACTTCATGAGATATTTTGGAATATTGTCGCCCTTCTCTATTTTTATTTTTCTGAGCTTATCTTTCAGCACCAACTTCCTTTGGTCGCTGCTGCTTTGGAAAATATCTGTCAAAGCCTTCCACATTGCAAATGGAGTGGCTTTCCCATGAAGGCTTGACACAATATGGTCCTTCACACCTTCTAATAGAATTCTTCTTATCTTCGCTACCTTCTTTTTCCATGCATCAAGTCCTGCAGCTTCGCTAGAAGCAAGCTTAGGAACATCACTATCAATGAAATCCTTCAACCCATTATCTTCAAGCACCACCTCCATCCTATCCTTCCAGGCTATGTAATTCAAGCTACCATCAAGGGCATACTCCAATCGCAACCCATTGAAAGACATTTTAATGAATACTCAACTGTCGCACCAAGAAATTTCTCCAGCATATTCGAATTATCCACCAACACAAAACTCAGCAATTATTCACAATTGCAATCTCCAGTAATCAATACTGCTCTGATACCATGTAGAAATTTATTAATACTAATGTATTATCGGATCCTCCTAATCTCACAATATTTATCTTCTTGCAAAATACAAAATCCTTCCACTGTTAAACTTGCGAAAATTTAAAACTCAATTGCAAACACATGTGAATCAATTCAATCGCACATAACACAGTTGTTTAACGGGAAATATTAAAGCTAAAAACCCCAAATATCATATATTATTTATATTAATGGAATCATGTAATATTCTCATAGAAATCTTAGTACATCAAGCTCTCAATACAATGTAGATTCATTACACATTGTCATGCAGAAATTTGCATCTCTATGCACCAATTTCTTGCCTCCTGACAGCCTGCTTCCACTGCGCAATCCCTGCTGAAGAAGACTCCTAAATGAATTCGAATTGGCCTTTCATTGACTGTGCAATCCTCATTGGAAACTCCAATGTGTGTCAAATGCATTGAATGCATCACTATAGTCACAATGGATAGTCCATCTCACCCTTTCACCTATCTCTCCACTGGGTCTCCACGGGAACTAACATGCAAGTAGTTAACTGTTGTATTTGTTCAGTTGTTAGTGAGTTATTAGTTGTGAATTAATTAACTAATTAATTCACTTAATTCTCACTAGTGTATCTTTCAGTTAGACTAGATACAACTAGCTTAACTGAGTTTAACTCCATTAACTGAGTTAAACTAAATAATAACCAAGTAACTACTCTTCCAACTCTGTCATAACTTTTCCACTTCAGTACTAACTAAGTCCTCCATGCATGAGCCACCATTAAACCCTAGGAATTGCGTAATTCCTTCAACCCACTAATTTTCCAAATATGTTCACTAAAATAAAGTGCTCCAAGATAATAAGTTGATGTTTATTGTCAGATTATTATTAAGAGCTACTAATAATCGACATGCATCTATTTTTAGATTGACGATCTATAAATAGACTTCGCCCAATATTATAAAAATAGAATTTCATCTATTTTCCAAATTTGACCAAACATCTACAAATAGCATCCTGCAACTTATAGAATATGTTCACCTTGTCTAAAAATAAACATACACCTAAAAATAGCCTGCGGGCCCCACTTAGTGAAGGTGCTTACTTTTCACTAAGCTCATCATATTTTTGAATCGCATCACTATGAAGGTCGTGAAATGGGATTTTCTCCTTCTCGAAGAGCCTCTCTAGCATTATTTTGAATGTATTACAATTTTCTGGAGTCAAAAGAATTCTGTCCTTTGGGAGATTTTTTTGAACACAATGAGTTTTTGACCTTGAGTGCTTCTTTCCGGTCCAAGAGAAACTTAAATAAATTGGCTGCTGATCTGATTTTAAGTCCCAAAATTGATCTCCAATCAAAACTTCCTTCATTTTCTTAAACAAAATATGTGAGAAAATTACATAGTCTACTACACTTGCTTCATTATAATTATTCCAAGTTAAATTATCTATTTTTCCCATCTATTCAAACCATTACAAATGACTAAATCGAAAGCCCCACATAGAGTAAGCAATTTTTAACCAAAGAGATTGCAGCCTTTGTCCTCTGAAATTGTTTCCCACTGATGATTACTCTCTTATGTAAGCTAGATAGGGTTGCAGTGTTCTTTACAACAAATAAGGCTAGCTTGCTCATGTTGAGATTCAACAAGAATATCCTAGTGAAAATTATGCACCTACACTAGGATGGAGCCTCAGGCTATTTTTAGGTGGAAGTCTATTTTTAGATGCATGAGAAAATCTATTTATAGATGATGTCTATTTATAGATAATGAGAAAATTCTATTTATAGATGATGTTATATTTATAGATGTATGTGCCCGTTCTATTTATAGATCGCATGTCTATTTATAGATGCATGTCGACTATTATTATCCCTTAATAATAGTTCGACAATAAACAATAATCTATTCTCAATGAGCACTTGGAAATAGTTAACTAAAGTGGAAAATCCATTAGCTATAGTAAATTCGAGTTCAAAGGTTGGTTGGTGGGACATGAAAGTGGACTTATTTGTAACTGAGTGATTCAAAGTTGTAACAGAGTTGGATGTGTAGTTATGTGAGTTGTAAAGTAGTTTAACTCAGTTAAGTGAGTTACACTCAATTGTGCTAGTTGTAACTGAAGATACACTAGTGAGAGATCAGTGAATTAATTATTAATTATTTCACAGTCAGTGGTCTCACATGCAATTGAATATTTACTACTGTTAACTACATGCATGTCAGATCTAGTGAAGACAAAGTTGAGTTGTAGGTGAAAGGGACAGCTTGACTATCAGTTGTGACATTAATGGGTGCACTCATGCAACCACACACACATTGGATGTGCCCATGAGGATTGTGTAGTCAAGGTAAGCAGGATACCATTCATTCAGGGATTTCTATCAGCTGGGATTGTGCAATGGAGGCAGATTGTCTGGAGGTAGTAAATTGGCACATGAATTTGCAAATTTTTGTATGACAGTGTTAGACGATTGTAAATTGTAATGATAGCTCTTGGATTAGAGTTTTGTATGAGATTGTTTCATGATCCATGATAAATTAATTATATATGATAGTGGGGTTTTTATCTTTATGCTTTCCCGGTAAAAAAAATATGTGTTATGTGATTGATATTTCTTCTTGATATTGCAATTGGCGAGCGTGTTTTAAATTCCGCAAATATTTTTTTAGAAGCGATTATGTATTTAACAGTGGCATATAATTGTTAGATTAGGAGAATCTAGGAAATACATAATTTGTATTAAAAATTTTACATGGTATTGGAGCACAGAAGATTGCAATTTTGAAGCAGAAGCTGAGTTTGTTGGTGGAAAGAATTCGAATTTGCAAAAATATTTTCTTGGTGCTACAATTAAGTAAACATCGAAATGGCTTTCAATGGCTTGCAGCTAGAGAATGCACTCAAGGGCAACTAAAACTACAATTCATGGAAGGACAGGATGGAGGCGGTGCTCGAAGATAATGGCTTGAAGGATTTCATTAACAATGATGTTCCTAAGCCCAATTCGACAGATGTTGCATTACTTAATGCATGGCAAAAGAAAGTGGGAAAGGCGAGAAGGATATTATTGGAAGGTGTAAGAGACCACTTTGTCTCAAGCCTTCATGGGAAAGCCACACCATATGCTATGTGGAAGGCTTTGATGGATCTTTTCCAAAGCAGCAGTGACCATAGGAAATTGTCGCTCAAAGATAAACTCAGGAAGATCAAGATGGAAAAGGGCGACAACATTCCAAAGTATCTCATGAAGTTTGTCCAATGTCGGGATGAACTAGGGAGTGTGGGAATCACTGTTGTTGATGATGATTTGGTGAGCTTGGCTCTCTTGGGAATTCCTAATATTTGGCATAGTTATGAAGACTCTGTCAACAAACGGGAAAAACTGCCGAATTGGGAAAGAATGTGGTCGAATCTAGTGCAAGAGGAGTTCACGCAGAACACTAGAGATGGCTCTTCATCAAAGCATGATGATGAAGAGGATCGTGCTTTGGCTGCCAATGAAAGGAAGGGGAAGAGGAATAAATTCCATTCAAAATCTGAGTATAAAGGCAAAAAGCTGGATTTGTCCAAGGTGAAGTGTTTTCACTATCACGAACATGGGAATCTCGCTACTAACTATCCGCAGAAGAAGAAGAATAACAAGAAGTTTGTTGGAGTTGCATCTGGTGAGGCCCTTGCCTCGCAATTTTAACTTTACTTCTCTTTGATCGCATGCATGGTTTCAAGTGCATTGGGATCGGTGTGGTATTTGGATAGTGGCGCTTCCTTCCACATGACGGGAGATAAGGAGCTTTTCAGTGACTTGGAGGAGAAAGATCTCCAAATTCATATAGAGATGGGCGACGATGGACGATACATTGTGACTGGAATTGGTACCATTACCTTTGAGAGGGAGTTAGGTAAACCATTTCAATTGAAACATGTTATCCATGTCCCAGGTCTGAAGAAAAACTTGGTCTCAGTCGCAATGTTGGAGGACAGAGGCTATGACATTGTTTTCAGTGATGGAAAATATTTCCTGCGACATAAAACAACAGGTCAAGCCAAGAGGATAGGGATTCGAGTTAAGAATCTCTACAAGCTAGAGGTAGATGGTTGCACTGCTATGATGGGAAAGGTAGAAAAAGTGGTGATTCGGGATGAGAGCGAATTATGGCATAGGCGATTGGGCCATCTTCATCATGGAGCCTTGAAAGTCATGCAACAAATATCTACTAGACTTCTAATGGGAACACTTGCTCAATTAGATCAGTGCAAATTTTTCACCATGGGGAAGTATGTAAATTCCACCTTTCATGAAAATGAGAACCATGCTTTGGTGATCCTGGAGAGATTTCACACAGATGTGTGTGGACCATTCTCATTTTCTTCAATAGCAAAACATAAGTATTATTTTATTTTTGTTGATGACTTTTCTTGTAAATGTTGGATATTCTTCATGCAGAAGAAGGATCAAAAATTATCAAAGTTCTGTGAGTTTAAGGCATTGGTGGAGAAAGAGTCATGGAAGCAAGTGAAGGCTCTGAGGAGCGATAATGGTGGAGAATACATCTCTAACGAATTCAAATAATTCTACAGCAAAGTAGGAATTTGAAGAGAACCCATAACGCCTCATAACCCATAGAAAAATGGGGTCGCAAAGAGGAAGAACAGAAAAATCATGGGTGAAGCACGAGCGATGTTGCATGATCAAGGCCTACCAATGCATTTGTGGGTGGAAGCATGCAACACTGTGGTTTATGTGCAAAACCATTGTCCTCATAGAGTACTTGGCATGAGTACACCTGAAGAAGCCTTCACTGGTTAGAAACCAGATGTTTCTCAATTTAAGATTTTTAGCTCATCTATTTATGTGCATGTGACCAAGAATGCCAGGAAGAAGCTAAAGCCAACTTATGAAGTTGAGATATTTTTGGGGTACACCAAAACACCCCATATTTATCATTTGTATTTTCCTAATAGTAAGATAACTTTTATGCGATGGGATATAAAATTCAATGAGGGGAAAGCCATGAAGTTGTCACTTGAGAGGGAGTTGGACTTGCATGTGGAGGAGGAACTGTTGGTTCCCAAAGATGAGTCTCTAGATGTGCAACAGCCAGAGGAGGAGTTTCATGGAGTGGAGGATTCCACTCACGCTGAGCCAAACATCAGAATTGGTAGAAGGCGTACCATAGAAGCTGATAAGTTGAGACTTGATGCTGCGCAGAATGAAGGAGCCCCTACTTCACAGTGCAGACAAAGACAGTCTCCTGGCCAATTTACTGGATACATGGCTCTCATGAGAAAAAATATTTTGATTGGGCCATATTCCTTACAGGAATCAATGTAGGAGCCCACATGGGTAGATGCAATGGTGGAGGAGTATGACTCCATTTTCAGAAAAAGTGCTAGGGAAATTGTTCCAAGGACAGTTGATAAATCAGTGGTAGGTTCGAGATGGATCTACAAGGTAAAGAAAATTTTTGATGGGAGTGTTGAGATATACAAGACCAGATTTATGGCCCAGGGCTTCTCATAATCGAGGGGATTGATTATGAAGAAACCTTTTCACCTGTCACAAGGTATTCTCTCATAAGGACAATCCTTTCTCTCTCAGCGCAGATGGGTTGGCGCATTCATTAGATGGATATGAAGACTACTTTTCTCAATGGGATCATTGAGGAAGAGGTGTACATAGAGCAGCATGAAGGATTTGAGATCTTCAGCAGTGAGTCCCATGTGTGCCAACTCAAAATAGCGTTGTATGGGCTGAAGCAAGCACCCTGTGCTTGGTACACTTTGATAGATAGCTATTTCACTGGATTGGGCTTCACCAAGAGTGAGGTGAATGAAAACCTATACCAAATTGTGTTGGAGGGTAAGCTTTTAATCATTGTTCATTATGTTGATGATTTAATACTAACTAGTGATGAGCAGCTGATACACTCATGCAAGGAGGACCTTGCAAAGGAGTTCGAGATGAAGGATATGTGCCTCCTTCATTATTTCCTTGGATTGGAAATATGGCAGTGAGATGGTAAAATTTTTGTGTCTCAAGGCAAGTATGCGAGGGAGATACTGGGTAAGTTTCACATGGAGGGTTGCAAACTGGAGAGGTAGTGGATGCTACTGCCTATCGATAGTTAGTGGGTTCGCTAATGTATTTAGTGAACACGAGACTGGACATATGTTATGCGGTTAACTAGCTAAGTCAAGCAATTATTAAAACTACCAATCTCTTTTGGAAGGCGAGCAAGCATGTCATGAGATACCTCAGGGGCACATCTGAGTATGGCTTATGGTACAGATAAACGGATGAGGTGAAGTAGCATGGCTTCATGGATTCAGATTGGGCAGGCAGCCCAACAGACAGAAAGAGCACATCAAGGGGGATATTTAGTATCGGATCTACAGTTGTTTCTTGGTACAGCAGGAAACAGGGATCCATGGCACTTAGTTCAGTGGAAATGGAATACATGGCAGCAAGTCAAGCTACATGTGAGGCTATCTGGATGAGAAAGATCTTGTTTAGTTTGTTTGGTTCTCATTTAGATCTGAGAGTGATTCATTTTGATCATCAGAGTTGCATTAAAATCTCAATTAATCTTGTGTTTCATGATAGATCTAAGCATATAGATATCTACTATCATAATATCAGATATTGTGTGCAGCGGAAGATCATGTTGCTTCAATACATTCCTACGGAAGATCAGGATGTAGATATTCTGATGAAGGCACTCACCAGGAGAAAATTCAAATACCATAGAGACAGGATCGGGGTGAAGGATAATACCTTTATTGTTGAGAGGGAGTGTTGAGATTCAACAAGAAGTTCCTAGTGAAAATTATGCACCGACACTAGGATGGAACCTCAGGCTATTTTTAGATGCATGAGAAAATTACATTTATATATGATTTTCTATTTATAGATGTATGTGCGAGTTCTATTTATAGATCACATGTCTATTTATAGATTCATGTCTACTATTATTATCCCTTAATAATAGTTGGACAATAAACAATAGCCTATTCTCAATGAGCACTTAGAAATAGTTAACTGAAGTGGAAAATCAGTTAGCTATAGGAAATTTGAGTTCAAAGGTTGGTTGGTGGGACATGAAAGTGAACTTAGTTGTAACTGAGTGATTTGAAGTTGTAACAGAGTTGGATGTGTAGTTATGTGAGTTGTAAAGTAGTTTAACTTAGTTAAGTGAGTTAGACTCAATTGTGCTAGTTGTAACTAAAGATACATTAGTGAGAGATCATTGAATTAATTATTAATTAGTTCACAATCAGTGGTCTCGCATGCAACTAAATATTTACTATTGTTAACTACATGCATGTTAGATCCAGTGAAGACCCAATTGAGATGTAGGTGAAATGGATAGTTTGACTATCAGATGTGACATTAGTGGGTGCACTCATGCAACCACATACACATTGGATGTGCCCATGAGGATTGCACAGTCAAGGCAAATAGGATACCATTCATTCAGGGATTACTATCAGCTGGGATTGTGAAATGGAGGTAGGTTGTCTGGAGGCAGTAAATTGGCACATGAATTTGCAAATTTTTGTATGAAAGTGTGAGATGATTGTATATTGTACTGAGAGCTCTTGGATTAGATTTTTGTATGAGATTGTTTCATGATCCATGATATATACATAACATATGATAGTGTGGTTTTTAGCTTAATTATTTCCCAGTAAAAAACATTTGTGTTATGTGTGATTGATCTTTCTTCTTGATATTGCAATTGACGATTGTGTTTTAAATTCCACAAATATTTTTGTAGAAGCAATTATGTATTTAACAATGGCATATAATTGTTATATCGGGAGAATCTAGGCAATACATAATTTGTATTAAAATTTCTACAACTCACTTGCATTCCTATCATTAAAATCACCCACTATAATTACTTCTCCTAACTAATAATATGTTGCAATATCTTCTTTTAAGGATACGAAGGGATATTTGAGGTCAAGCCCTCTACTTTTTTATATTTTTGAAAATTGCGGTGCAAAATAACATGCTACAATTCTCATGTGATTTCCATTTTCTGATATTTTAAACCAAACAAATTGTTTATTTGAGCCTTATTTTTCTAGTTGGACGAAAATACCTTCTTTTTCTCTCACTAATATCATGATACTCCTGTGTCCTTTGTCATTCCTTGTTCCCTTGTTCCACACTGCCATTTTCCAGTACCCTTCAAACAAAGGTGTCTTACACCCTTCATGCTCATGTGATTCTATGAGGAAAATTATGTCTCTACCTTCCACAATAGGCCCTAACCCAAGTCCTTGTCTCCATGAGTAACCCATGTAGTTCCAACAAAATAATATTAAGGAAACCTTAGTATGACTTGATTGCTATTTTTTTTGACATGCAAAACTCACAGTTGGGTCGTTTTCCCTACTTTCCCATATTGATCTTGCTTCACGATTTCCTGCTAAAGAGTTTGTTGCCTCATATTTGTTATCATCTCGTTACCCTATTTTGGAAGGAGGTCAAAATCACACTATCACAACTTTACCTTTATAAATCCATGCTCTCATTCCCTCATATCTTGTTTCCCTAACCTTTGAAATTTTCTCCCTCCTTTCCTCTTGTTGTCTTACAGTTAATTCTTCTTCTAGAAAAAATCAAGAACCACTCAAGGTTTGCTTCTTGGTTAGAATGACATATTTATCATGAAATCTAGGCATGATGAATTTTAGGGGACTGGCTCTCTCACCGTTAAACTTACCTACTCTCCATGCTTTGCATATTTTTCCTTGCCATAATATATTGTCTTTCAAGAAGTCCCTTGCAAGGTCAAGAGTACATTCATTTTTCCCATAGTCTTTCACCCCTTTAATAATTATGTTTACTGCTCTATCTTGCCTTTCTTTTCTTTCTCTGTATTGCATGTTTCCAACCCGAATGTTTGCTTCTCCTACCTTATTAGCATAATTGCTAATAACTTGAGCCCAAGTTTTGGAAACTTTTTTCGAACCTCCTTTCCTTTCTTCTCTTGTTGTCTCTTCATGGTTGTCTATTTGGGAAACCACTACAAATTTCTTCATGTTTTTAAAATCTGCCTTCATGTATTTTTGTTATGTCTTACCTATCAGGAGAGCTTCCTGTAGCAGTTCCACTTACTCCTTCAAAACTCTATTGCTTTCTACTAAAGCCTTTCTTCCAAATATTATTACATGAATTGTATGATCTCTTTCCTGCTCTTTAGCTTCTAAAACATCCAACCTCTTTTTTTCACTTAACAATTCTTTCACATAAAGATCAGATGACCAGGTGAGAGGTGTGGATGTAGGACTATAGAAGGCAGAATCATGAATGACTTTTCCTCTGGGCCCGTTGTTGCCACATGCTTTCAAAGGGGACTTGTTTGAATATTTATTATTGTGAAGGGCTCAAGTAGTTTCCCTTTGAGACAATTTTTTCCTTGTTCCCATTTTAGACGGGCTAGTCTACATTTTAAAATGCCCTGGTATTGTTTGGCATTGACCCAAGCCCACTTCCCAACTTTGGTTGATGAGGTAATTTTCACTTATCGTAGATCATTTTTTTCCACCCACGGGTTCTAAAATTTCTTGTCTTTTTTTCATGTTTGAATGCATTTCGAAAATGTTGAAAAATGTGTCCAAAAAAACTCAAAATGTAAGTAACATACAACAATTGTATATGTTAAGCTCCAACCCCTTCACTGTTGCAATGTCAAACTCCTGATTCCTCCACCCAGCTTCAAACAATGCCTCCCTCAAACCCAATGTTATTTCAATTTTCATGTTATTGTGCCCCCCGTGATAATTTGGTTGACAATTTTTAAATGGATAATATGGTTGAGAGAGTTATGGTCGCTGAGAAATAATTAACGGAGGAAAAATTTATGCATGTACACATTGAGCCATTCCCTGTGAATATCGTCAAAGTCGAAGCACCACAGGTTTCGATCACGTGACATTGTAGATTAGTGCCCTGCCCTTGCAGATCAGTTCCCTGCACTCGCAGATCAATACCCTGCCCCCGCATATCAGTGCCCTACCCTTGCAGATCAGTTCCCTACACCCGCAGATCAATACCTTGCCCGCGCAGATCAGTGCCCTGCCCTACCATTTAAACTTTTTTTAATGATTACAATATTAAATGTATTGAGTGTGTCTTCACATCATTGAAATTTCAAAGGTTCAATGAAGATTTCATGTATTAAATATGGAATCCAATAGACTACTACTCGAACGAATGAAATCAAGGTGGGGGGAAGGCAAGTGTATGATGTTTTACCATTATATGTACTTTTTATTTCAAAAAAGGAGGGTTTCGTTTGGTGGGAAGGTGTTATTTAAACTTTGTTTCAATTTCATTACATAGGAGAACCCAAACATCTTAGATGTCAATGTGTTACGGGATTTGCAAAATTTTGTGGAAGGTGAATCGACATGGAATAGAGTGTGTTTTATTTTTTTGTTGGTGACATTAACAAACATGCATGTGGTGCCATTATAAGTGTTTTTTAAATATGAGGATGGTTTCAATTATTTATTGAGGAACACCCAATGAGCAAGATCCTAGATCGATAATTGTATGACCATGTATTGTTTGGTGCGCTTTAGGAACGATCTCATTTGACATGAGGTGTAAGCGTTAGGATGATGCGTCGTGTTGTCTTTCCATCTGACACACACACCCACCAGTTAGAGAGAAAATACTTTAACCCCACAAGGTGTGGTTAGTGGAACAACAAAGAGAATAGATTGTAACCTACTCCCAACTCTCTCTGTTTAAGCTATCTCCTAGGTTAGCTAAGGGGGGTGGTCCCTAAATGGAAAACTAAGTTAAAAGATGTGAGGTTTCTAGGAGATGTTAGAGTGAAATGGATTAATTTTCTAGATTACAAGAAAATACAATGTGAGAAATATGAGCTAAAACCAACTTCAATGATCATAAACACATCAGATAGGAATAAGCATATGCAAAACTAGTGCCTTCAAAATATTTCTCAAAAATAAAAAGATATTTGCTTAAAATAAATGAAGTACTTCAAATGAAAGCACAAGCAATCCTTAAAATGAAACAAAATATTTTAGCACAATAATCAATGCAAGATATAAAAATTCTCTCATGATATGTGATTACTTGCTAATCCAAAGCATACAAAGATATCTTACAAAAGGAAAACAATTAGTAGTATAATTTCCAAAATATAGATGAGATAATCCTTGCCAAAAAAAATATTCAATTCAAAATTTATTCACAATGACAAGTATAATGACCAATTGCAAGTAAAACCATGAGATGTGTTAATATGAAATGCACCTACACTAGATTTAGATGCAATTATCTTGGTTATTTTTAATTTAAAATTCCTAATCTAGGTGAGAGATCTTCCTTTCGAGCTCTTGCCAAAGGGTAAAAATTGGGGTGAATATAATAAATAGGGCGAGATGACATGATGGTGTCATTAAAGATACTCGTCCCCTGATTCTTACGAGCCAATGCATGCCTTCGTTCCTACAAGCAGACAAGCCACCTTCATAACTGTATGGTCACATGCCTTTACCTTACTTCGTACCAGTTGGAAGAACTTGTTAGTTCCCCGTAATTTTTTAGATTGGCAAGACCAAATGTACAGGGGTAACATCAAACCAGTCTTTAGATTCCTAGGACCTAGCCTTCCTAGACTCAAAGAGGGCTCTCTCTATGTTTGTGTAAGGGATGTGAACTTTATAGTTTTTAGGGTTTTTATTTTAGGCTAGTTATTAGGTTTTAGGGTTTACTTGTTTGTTTGTTTGGTTGGGTAGGTTGTCAAGAAATGATAGATAGAGTGAGATAAGTTTAAGTCATTGGGCTATGGATTCTACAAAATTTCTTGAAAATTTTAACAATAGGTCAAGGGTGTATCACAGGGAAAATTTAACATGGTCAAATGGATATAAAAGCTTATGTGAGTGGAGTGAACATCAAATTGTGAACATAGTAGGTGCAATAGGGTAGTTAAGAATCATTTGTCAAATACCTTAACAAGAATGGCCTTTAAGATTACTAAACATGAAGAAATAATCAAAGACAGGGCATACCAATAACTTCTTTGACTAAACCCTAGCTAGAAAGCATGAAGACAACAATCCAGTGAACTATAGAAGGCAAGAAACTTGTAAATCTTCTAGTGATTTCACCTTCAAGCTAAGAAAACATTTAAGATAAACACATAGCAGATATCAAAGAATATGGAACTCCTAACTTCGTTAATCAAGCCATCAGGACCTCCAAAGCAACCATTTAGGGTAAACAAAAGGCATGGCGAATCATAGACCTCTTTAGCTAAACCTAATCACCAATACTTCAAAGTAAAAGACCTTAAAAACAATTTTTAAGTAATAGCAAAGAGCAAGGCTAACCATAAAAATACTTTGTCATTTGCTTCATTGAATCATTCTTAAGATAAACAAGTATAAGTGGGTTTAGAGAGCAACTAAGAATTATGTAAACTAACCTAGCAGAGGAAAACATAGAAGCATTAGACAACAAATAGAACTAAGGTGCCTCTAAAGAACATTTCTTAGCCTAAAACTTTTGTCCTAATGCAATATAAAGATGGAAAAAAATGATAACATAAGAAAACAAGAACTAAATAAGGAACACATCACCATTAACTATGCTCATGAATCCTGCAAGTAAGCCTTCTCCATTGTCAAGCAAGTCAAGCCATCCACAAAAACCAAAGCCAATTTCTCTCCAATCTCAAAGTCTATGTATTACTCTCAATGATCATCGAACATGTACAATGAGGCCTCAATGCTATATTTAACAAGAAAGGAGGATCAAAACCCTAACTAGGGTTCCCAAAATGTCATAAATACATCATAAATGCTAAATTTGTCCATTAAGATCATGTAATGCCCAAGGCACAAAATATCTAAGGCAATAAATGAAAAATAACTTCTAACACCAAACTTTAGAGTGATTTTCCCAAAAAGCCACAAAATATCTATTTTCAATCAATTTGTGTCTTTTGTTGACTTTGTAGGCAAGGGCGTAGCACTGAGGTCCAAGGGCGCAGCGCCTACACCGGAAAAATGGGTCACCTTGAAAATGAGTTTTGAAGGCCTTCCCGGTGTCGGAATGATCTCTGTGATAGCTCGTTGGAAAGCTTGTCAAGTCTACTTTCCAAAAATACCTTTAGTTTTTCATGTGGTGTCTAGTTTCTAGTCCAAAAACTAAATCTCCCAAGGCTTCTTAGGGTGCAGCGCCAGCTCTAAAAAATGGTCAGAATGGTGATTTTTTGCATGTTTTTGACCCTTTTGGAGGACCAAACCTACTCCAAATGATCTAAAATTTGGTTTGTGTGATGTACTTGAAAATATGAACCCAAAAATGTAAACCGCTCCTCAAGAAAGTTCCCCAAAAAAGAGCGCAACGCCAAGAGCGCTGCGCCCTTGGCCCTCAAAAATAGTCAAAAACCAAAATTATCAAAAACTTGCCAAAATTTGAAATTATCTTCCTCATGGTGTTTTGGATGCCCGTAGGGAAGCATCAGCTAGGATATCAAGGTTTTCTTGGATTTTTTCCTCCATGAGGGCTTGAATTTTAGCAAGGGCTCTTTTGAGCTTGGCCCTTGCAATTTGATTTCTTAAGGCATAGTGCTTGGCCATTTTCTTCTGAAGGCAAAGGTTTCTTTGTGTCTTTTCCAGTTGATCCTCCAAGTGTGTATTAGCCCTCTCTAACCAAGGTTCCCGATCATACTCTATCTCCATGGAAAGCAGCTCACTTGGAGTGAGCTGCTCTGCCAATGTTGTTTCTTGCTCCTTCTACTTGGCTAAGGGCTTCCTCAAGCCCATTGTTCTTGGCCTCCTCCTAGAAAACTACCCTTCTTCATCTTCAATTTCATCAAAAACACCCAAGACCTCACCTGGCCTAACCTTGGTCCTTTTAGCCTCTTTTTGGGCTCTGATTTCCCTAACCTCATAAATGGTCTTTTGTGCGTCCAGCTGCTTGTTTTCAACCTCATAATAGTGGATGAAATTCCTATCCCTAGCTATATTGGCTTGCAAATATTTGATTTTGGCATCTCTGCTCTTGAGCAAAATTCTTGAGATCCTTGCCCCATTTTCATCGTCACTATCAACATGGATGAGTTAAAATTCTTGCTCAGTCTCATGTTGATCTTCTTCTTATTTCTCTATGACCTTTTCTTTGCCTTTGTCTAGCAGCCTATTTGATGTGGAAGGCATGGCCCCTTGCCTCGTAGACGTAGAAAACACATACCTCTATCCTCTTTCGTATGTTAAAGGAAAAGGTTCAATATTGATCATTTGGGTGCTTTCACTATGGTTGCCATCATGACTGTCATTACCATTTGTATTCTCACTGTTTTCATGGCCCTTTGATTCACAATCATCATGGCCTTTGTCATCACTGTTGCTTCCTGCTTCATTGTTCTATGTTACAATGTTTTCTTATTTGTTGATTTTAGACCCAATGCCATCATCATCACTGATTTCTTGGCTGGTCTCATGGCTACTAACATGGCTCTCATCATCATCACTGCCATCTGCTTCAATGTCTTCTTTCACTGATATCGGCCTTACTGACATCAGCCTCAATTTCCTTTCTCCTGTCTTCATTATTGGTTTCCTCTTGACTTGTTTTTGCATCACTATTTCCCTCTTTACTGCTTGACTCTTCCTCACTAATATTAGCCTTACTTCTTTCTTCATGGCTTTTTTCCATATTACCTTCATCACTGTCATGAGCCTCACTGTTCTCTTCACTGCTATCATCAGCATCACTTCCCTCACTGTTTCATTCTTCATTATTATCTTCTTCATTAGCTTCTTCTTCACTGACCTCCTCTTCTTTGCTTTCTTCTTCATTTTTTCCTGATTCATCATTATCCTCTCCTTCATTGTCATTTTATTATTCATTGTCATTTCCCTCATTGTCTGATGCATTGTGAGAGGGTGATGAAGGAGGTTTGTCCTGAGGTGAAGGAATATGTGTAGATGGTAAAACATGTTCAGCAGGAGATGATGGAGGAGTAGGGACAGGAGGATGAGATGATGAAGGCATATTTTGCTGAAAATGGTCTTGTGGATTGGTGAACACTTCATAGGCAATGAAAACCTCCCAGGGGATGCCCTTCTGCTGAAATTGATGCAACACAACCATCTTAATTAAAGAGTGATGAAATAATCTTTGCATTTGTTGTGGATGGTCTCACTTTTGAACAATATAAGACATTTTTTCAATACACCTGTAGAGGTAGTAGGGTAGATGCAGCATCTTAACCCTAGTAAATTACATGAGCAACCTGATGTGATAGGAATAAAGCCGGGAGAATCTTCCTTCACATGTGAAATATTTCATAATGACCCTCATCATGGGTGCATACCTCTCAAGCAAATGTGAGAAAGGAAATATGGATTTATTGTAGTCTTTTTATCTAGGTTTAAGGAATGGCTCATAGTAGCTTATGTCTAAATTGGCCTGCTTGAACCATTTTTCAACCACACTAGGTATCTTAGTGGCAATAGCAATGGCATCTGAAGACAGATAAAATTCTACCCCAGCAAGGTTGACATGTTTCTCATGTAGGTTAAGTATGAAGAGCCTAGTCAGCTTGGGGTGATTCTGCACCTACTGTACTTTCTCACAAAATTCATAGCAGCCTACATTTTGGAAGCAGGAGACAGTTAAGGGAGATGCATTTAACTCTATTGTGTTTAGTGGTTCAAACATGTTGATCTTCCCACCTTTTTTTGATGCCTCCTTGGCACTTGGCCTTCCTCACCACTACCACTATCACCTTACCTTGACATTTTGATCACTCTATTTTGAGCGAAACCCTAGAACTGCACAATAGAAATGAGATGAATGGATGGAGGAATGGCAACCTTTGCAAGTGAATTATATGGATGGGTGAGTGAGGGTAAGGGCATAGGAATATGAGTGAGAGGCAAAATTCAATGATCACCCTCTGCTGATTGTTCAAACTCTATATTTAAACTCATGGCACTGATATAAAACTAATAGAAAAAAGGGTATGAAATGTCAACATGTTTGTAGTGTAGGAGATAGAGTTTATGAGTGAATGAGGTGAGTGTAGGGACAGCCTTATATGAATAGGAAACCTCCAAAAAATTCAAATACCTCAATTTACCCCGATTTTGACTGACATTTCTTTCTAAGTAGATGAGGGAGGCCTAATCAGTGTTTTTAAACATGAAACTTAGGTTTTCACCTTAGGGTTTTCAATTTCTCTTAATTTCAAACCATCAAAATACTCTGCGGAAGGTAAGGCATCCACATACCATTTAGAATTGCTTGAAAATCTTTGATGGCATCTTGAAAATATTTTGAGTTGATTTGAGGGTCTGCAGGGTGTAGGAGGCCCTCTTGGCTAAGCGTGCAGCGCCTAGGTGAACGAGGTGTCAGGTCAGGCAAAGGCGCAGAGCCTTGTGCCAAGTGTGCAGCGCCAAAGTTCTTTGTCGAGCTTGTCAGGTTTGTCGGGCAAACGTGCAGCGCCTACCTCTAGGTGCGCAATGCTGAACAATTTTTCACAGGGAAAACTTACAGGGTCACAGCGCCCAACCTAAACGCGCAGCACCTCAACACTTAAGAAAAAATTAACTTGAAAACCCACAGTTTCCTCTCCTAATTGCTATGAAGATTCTCACAAGGCAAAAGTGACTTTGTTGAAGTGTTAGATGACCCTTTATAGGAAAATGATTTAAATTTAGCTTTACAAACCCTCTTTCTAATGTTTTCAAAGTTACTTCCCTTTTTGCCTTATATTTATTTATACTTTTTGCTAGTAGGTGACAAAAACATTGAAGTGGGCTTTTCATTTTGCTTCTTGAGTTGACATCTTCACTTTGGCCCTTTTGGAATTCAAACACACAGTAACACCTTCGAAACTCTTCTTGACCTACACCATGAATTCAAATCATGATTTTTACCTTCCGTGGTAACTTCTGATTTGCTGGAGCCTTAAAAAATACTGACTTAGTTTCCTCTTACTCTTTGGAGCATGAAAAATTCACTTTTGCCAATTTTTAGAGAGGGTTGCACGCAATGGCATTTTCAAGGCTTTCTGTGCTTTTCATTATAATATTCAACTTGTCTTTCTCACATTTTCTCACTAACAACCTTACACTGTTTGTATTCAGGTCTTGGAAAAAAGTTGAATTTGGCTTTCTACTTTGCTCATTTTGTCATGACAAGCTCATTAAAACATCTCTAGGAGGACTTCTCATATCAATACCTTCAAATCCCTCTCTTGCTTGCATTATGAAATTTTGATCATGTTTTTCCCTTGTTGCAACTTCTGAGTGTAGGTGACTTGAACACATTGATTTTCCCTTTCTTACTGATTTTCTTTACATCCTTTCTCTTTAAGGCAGTGAGACATTTTACCTTGGAAAATTTGGGAGGTTTACACACACTGGCAGCTTCTAAATATTCCTTTACCTTCACTATGGAGCTCAATCTATCCTTTGGTCATTCTTGGCATGAAAAAATTCTTTGGACAAGTTTGGAATCTTTACAAACAGTGACATCTTTAGAATCCATTTGCTGCCATCATGGAGTTCAAACCATGCCCTTCACCTTCTTTAGCCATTTTCCCAAAACCCTAGGTGTCTGGAGTGCTTGAGGACAATTATCAGTGTTGTCTTCTAAGTTCTCTACATCCCTTTTAAATTCATTCATTTTTGTCTAGTTCACCTCACCTTTTTCCATTTTTCATCTATAATTTCTGGAAAAAAAAAATATTTTCATTTTTGGTTTTTGGTGTGCCTCCTCCATGAAATTTATGCATTTGATTCATTGTTTGACACTTTGTTGGGCCATCAAGATCAAAACTTTAGTTCTCCTTGAAACCAAAACCACTTCCCCTCTCATTGTTGTGAATGTCTTTATTGAGGATCATCTCTCTTACCTTACCAACTTTCTGCTGATAGTCATTTTAACACTCCTACAGAAGTGTCAAAGTTCACATTTAAGTTTTGCAGAAATTGAACTTGATAAAGTAGTCCTCTTTGGAGATTTTCTGATCTCTCTTGGATAACCATGTGTTGATCTTATATTACATCTAACCCAGCTTCTAACACAGAAAAATAGTGCTTAAAACATCAATGATGACCTTACAACATGTGAAACCCTAATGACCTAGTGGGAGAGTCCTTTGACCATGATCTTGGCTGAAAATTGGCTTGGAGCCTTCAAGTGTAAAAACTTAGTATTGAAAAAGTGGTGTATTGAAGATCCAAAATCCAATGTACTTGATTTATCTAAAGAGCCTACAGAGATATTTTTGAGACCATCTATGCTTGAGGAACCTGGTGAACATGGGAAGGGAAAGGCTATAGGTAACCCTAGATGTAAAGTGGTATTATGGGCAAGGGAAAAATAGAGTGATGAGGTCATAGGTAGGCAAAGGATGAGGATGAGTGGCACAAGCCCATAAGGAGTTTTTTAGGAGTGGCAAGGTGAACATGAAATGGAAAAATGGTAGAATATTGAAAAAATTTCCATAAGGATAATGAAGGCAGTGAGGTTTCTAAAACTCACAATATTCAGGGAATCTTGTTTTTAGAAATCTAGAACCAATATTTAGTCATATACAGATAGCAAAAATTATTGATGACTAACAATGGCCCCACTTGGGGAGGGAAGCTCCTTTTCAAGAGGTGTCCAGGACCTCAGAGTTCAAATCTCTGAGTTTTGAAGACCAGTGCCTTACTTTCATTTTGCGGATCCTTCTTCCTTCATTTGTTGATGTTCTCTTGAAGCTATGATCTCATAAAATCTGAAAACATGATTTCTTTAATCTCAGTTCTACCTACCCATCCTAATTTGCCTAACATTTTTTCTTCTTTTGGGTGCACTTGGACTGGAAAACCCTTGACATTATTTTCTTTTGAAAGAATAAAAAACTATCTACTTGTACCCTTATCACTTCCAAAAGTTCAGATTAGGCTAATGAACTCTCTTATTCTCTACCTAGTCTACTCATTTGTCAAGATTAAGTTGTTTGACAAACTTTATTCTCTAACCTACTAAAATGAAATTCAAAACATGATCAAACCAGGATTAAGAAATCTGATTTGTCATGGGTTGTGGCATTTGGACAAGCTGCACACAGACATTATTTTTGTACAATCAAAAATTAGAAAACATGAGGGTTGTGATTCAGAATTTGTTAGGCATCCATTTTTTTTCCTTTGGTTCAGATTTGAGCATTGAGAACCAACATATTTTCCTAATCTAATCTACTGACAAGCCAAGCTTAAATGGTTTGACAAGTCTTCTTTCACTAACCTATAGCAGAAATTTAAAACATGTTCAGTCATGATTCGGCTAGATGACCGAACAAAACTTTATTTTCAAAAATTAGTGGCATTTAGGCTTGCACACTTTCAACAATACTCTTTTTTGGGTATGGGGTTGTACCTATTCTTTTTCCTACCCTCTTTTTCTTCTTTTCTATGTTTTTGTGTTTTTTCTTTTCTAATTTTTCATTAAGCAATGTTATGTACAATGAATGAAAGCTTCAAACTAGGAATTCTGACAAAAACAATGCTTGAGCGTGCTGCCATTGACAGGACCTCCAAATAACTCTACTCCATCCATCTCTTGTAAAAAAAAATCATTTTTACCTCTAACTGAATGGATGATGTAAGGACCCTTCCACAAATTTTCAAATTTGCCATGCTTGCCTTGGTCCTCTCTCCTTGAATACCACTTCATCACTTTGTCTCTTTCAAAGACCTTTCTTAGGTGAACTTGGTATTCCTCATTAGTTTTAAAATAGACAATGATGTCATCAAGGTATATCATAATGAATTAAATTAAGTCCTCGGAAAAATCAGTGTCCATGGGTCTTTGAAAAGTAGCCCCCACATTCATCAACTATGAAGAAATTTTGTCATACACATAGGCACCCCAAGGTGTTGTGAGAGCGGTCTTGTGTTGATCAGTTGGAAGTACTATCAACTGATTGTAACCTGAAATACTATCAATCAATGACATCCTTTTAGAACGTGCCACCCTTTTCAATATATGATCCATCTTAGGTGAAGGGTAGTTGTCCTTCAGGGAGGCTTTGTTTAAGTTTCTAAAATCTATGCATAGTATAATATTCCATGTTTTCTTTCTGACTAGCATGAGGTTCGAAACACATTATGAGTACCTAAGTGGGATTGTGATACCAGCATCATAAATCTTCTTTATCTCTTTTTCAACTGGAGGTACTAGGACGGGGTTTATTCTTCTTAATTTCTGCTTGAATGGTATTTTGTTTTCCTTAAGAGTAATCTTGTTTTGAATAATGTTTGTGTCATAGGGATTCAAGTCCTCATTACCCTTCACAAAAGCATCTTTAAACTATTTGCACAGCTCTATGTATTTCTATTTTATGTGAGGTGGCAGATTTTTGGACAGATTTATCATTTTGGGTTCTTCTATGCTGCCTATGTTACAGTCCTCTACATCATTTCGGTGGTTTCAATTTTTGGATTCCTAGAAACATCATTGTAATCAAACAACTCTTCTAAGGGGGCAAGACCTCTTGGTAATGAGTTATATTTTCATTCCAACACCTTAAGATATTTTTGATCCGGGTCCCTAGAAAATTCTGCCTCATGAAAGTTTTCTAGCATATTTACATCAGCATTAGGAAATGGCCTTGTTTTAGGTGTTTCAAGTTCGGATTCGCCATTATGTTGTTTTTCATAGCTTCTAGAGTTTTTTCTGTCAAATTCTTCATTGTGCATTTGTTTTCACTGTTCTGGTAAGCCTGGCTCTTTCTCATTTTCATTTACTTGTTCATCAATGTCATCTTTATTATACAAGATAAATGAGTCAAGGTCTGAATGGATGGAATAAAGAGGTGTGTTGTTTGGCCTATCTTGGCTGCTAACCATATATTTCATGTGATATTCCTGGTACAATATCCTTGTTTGGTTAAAGACCGAGATGGTAGCATAGGACATGTCCATCTGGAGGTTCCCCTGGAGTTGGGCTCCCCATGATGTGGATAAAAGCATGCCATAATTCGGGGGAATGTCAGCCACTACAATGTCCATAACTAGACTCTTAGCAAGTATTTGTGCCAGATTGACACACAGATCCTTCATTAAACCAAAAATTTTGACTATGCTTGAATCGAAAGAGTACAAGTCTTTGTAAGGTTTGTTTATTTCGAGGCCTAATCTCTCCATCACTACCTTGGACATGAGATTGTGTAAGGCACCAGAGTCTAGCATAGCATTGTGCAAGATTTTGTCTTGAATGTTTAAGCTAACATAGAATGGAGGGATAGCTCCTTCTTGATATTTTCCCTCTACCTCAGGTCCAAAAAATAGATATGGTTTTTCATCAGTTAGGTTTTTAGTGCCGGTGCCATTCCCTATGTTCAAAGCTTTCAAAACTTGGGACCTATATACATCCTGAGTTATTAGTTCAGCAAGAGGTATTATTATTTTGATCTTGGAAATCTCACCCTCAAAACTAAAAGGTGCTAGTGTTCTTGGTATATTTACATCATTTTTATCACACATAGTCTTTTCAGCAACCTTAGTTGGTTGAGTTTTATTGGGAATGTAATTTAGAGCAGTTTTTTCAGGGCCACTACTTGATGTACTAGGGAAGCTTTGGTCACCATTATGTTGGTTGGTTTTGTCTTTTTTTTTATCATATTTCTTAGCCATGGTGTTGATGTTTTCTGCTGTCCTTTTCATTATGTTTTCAGCATTCTTCTTGACAACAGTTTCTAGTTTGTTTTTCTTGGAGGTATCTTGAGTTTTCTTACTCCTAAGGTCATAATGCCTATGAACCTCCATTATGGCATTTTCAAATCCTAATTTGTACTCTTTAGAATACTCATATGTCCTATCAGTTTGGTTTGAAGAAATTAGCCCTTGTTCTTCTTTTGTGAGAAAAACATCACCCTCATTTTCAGAACCTATCAGATTTACATGGTTTTCTTCTAGTTCCTCAATCTCTCTTTCCTCTTCATCTACATAGTTGACTTGGAAAGGAGGCCTGATTTGTTGGTCATTTTCTCTTTGTATGTTTTGGGGAGGGTCTCTTCTAAAGTTTTGGTTTCTATTTCTATTTTTGGGATTTGCTTGGTTTTCCCTAGGAGGTGCTCTTTCATTCAAGTTATTCCTCTCCATCATTCTTTCCATTACCCTCACTAGTTTGTCAATTTTAGCATCGGATGTGGAGGCCATGGCTTCATCTTTCTATGTTACTTTCTTTTCTGACCTCATCTTAGCCCTCTTCTCAATTAGGTTGGCTTCCACACTCACAACTCCCCTTTTCATGTCTTCTAAGGTTAGGGGATCTCTTTCGCTCAATTGGTAGGTCATGTCTAGATCAAATCCCTCTGTAAATGTCACTTAGGCTAGGCCTTGTGGAGGCTTCATGTGAGGTGGGAGTGCATTTCTCACACTATTGAACCTAGTGCAGTAGTCTTGGACACTTTCCCTGAAATTTCTCTTAAGGTTGTTATACTTTGAGAGGATTTGGAGAAGGTTTTTCTTAATCTCCCACTTGTTTATGAATGTTTGGTAGAGGGAAGGGAGGTCATGAATGTTGTTAGGAGTTAATTTTTTGAACCATTTATTTGCTTCTCCTCCTAAGCTTTAGGCAAACATCCTCATATTTATGGTCTCCTCTTCTATCTCTTGGTATTCAAAGGCATCATTCATCCTATCTACATGTTGTTGGGTAGTGGTAGAGTCAGCTCCAGTAAAGTGAGGGATTTTGGATTGGCAGTCCTAAGGCATGGGCAGGAACAGTTGGGGTAGAACCAATGGGGAAAACCATGCTGCCATGATTGTAGGTAGAGGAACCCAAGGAGGGTTTGTGAGAGGAGGTGGAGGATGAAGTGGAGTGGTTTTCACAGTGGATGTGTGAATGGGAGTGGAAGATGTACTTGGGCAGAAAACTGAAATTGAGCAGATTTGGAATGGAAGGAGCTAAAGTTTTGGAGAAGCTAAAAATCAAGAGGAGTGGAAGGAGAGGCTTCTCTAGTAGGACTTTGCTGCAAATATATGGGCTCAAGATCTTTCTGTTCTATCCTGCTCTAAGACTTAGTTCTAAAAAGGTATTTTCTATGGTATAATTCAAATTGGGGATCTTGCAAGGCTGTGAGGTTTTCAAGGACAGAACTTGATTTGTGAATGGTTCTAATAGTAATTGAATCTTTGGTCCTAGAAGTTTTCCACAAAATATTTTCTAGGTAATAAAATATGGTAGGAGGGTTAGGGTCAGGGTGATATCTGGTACTAATCCTTTGCGAATCCAGATTTCAAACTCAATAATGCAAAGATTCTTAAATTTTAGGAGTGTCTTGAAAACAAACCTATCTGCAAGAATACTAAGTTCACACAAAGAGTGACTGTGTTTTAGATTGTTCTGACTGATTAGTGTGTTCCCAGGGGAGTCTATGAGAACTAGTGAAGTTAGTAGGCCTACTGGAGGCTATTGGAGTCGCCAGGTGGATTAGTTTTACTACTTCGTGGGTTGGCTTGTTGTCCACCATCAAAAATTCAAAAACCAATCTAAAGATGTTTTGGGTTTTCTGAGTTTCTTATGTAACACAAAGTTTTCAATGAGTTTTCTCCAATAGAGACATCATGTTTCTAGTATGGTGAATTAATTAGACAATACTCTTGGCTAACACTTGATTTTATAAGTTTGACAAGGATTTGAGAGTCCTTAAGGTATACTTAGGATGCTACTGACTCAGAGTCCCACCGTGATCACCATTATGTTAGTTCCCCGTAATTTGTTAGATTGGCAAGACCAAATGTACAGGGGTAACATCAAACCAGTCTTTTGAGTCCTAGGACCTAGCCTTCCTAGACTTAGAGAGGTCTCTCTCTATGTTTGTGTAAGGGATGTGAACTTGATAGTTTTTAGGGTTTTGATTTTAGGCTAGTTATTAGGTTTTAGGATTTTCTTGTTTGTTTGGTTGGTTGGGTAGGTTGTCAAGCAATGATAGATATAGTGAGAGAGGTTTAAGTCATTGGGATATGGAGTCTACAAAATGTCTTGAAAATCTTAACAATAGGTCAAGGGTGTATCACGGGGAAAATATAACATGGTCAAATGGAATAAGAGCTTATGTGAGTGGAGTGAACATCAAATTGTGAACATAGTAGGTGAAAAAGGGTAGTTAAGAATCCTTTGTCAAATACCTTAACAATAATTGCCTTTAAGATTACTAAACATGAACAAATAATTAAAGACAGGGCATACCAATAACTTCTTTGACTAAACCTGTTGTCACCAAAATCGTACCTGATTGGCTGCTAATCAGACAACTTCAGTGCAACTATTTCAAACCAATCTTGTGACTGAGGCTTAGCCTCCTCAATCTAAGAGGGCTCTATCAAGGTTTGATGATATGGAATAAAGATATAGATGACTAACTCTATTTAGGAAATAAATTGGTTATGATGAATGTAGGTTGAAAATATCAGAGCTTAATACCATTAGGCTATGGAGTCAGTGAAAGGGATCTCAATAACAATGCTTTCCTTGTGGAACCTGAGTCTTGTAAATATTTCAATGAAAGAGCAAGACATACAAGAGTTTTTCAATAGCTTGAGGTTCAAAGGAAGTCAGAGCGTATGATACATGAATTCTAAGTAATGAGACATCAAGACATTTGAAGAAAACTATTAAGAGAGATAAATCATGGCTTAATACTTAAAGGAAGTCAGAGCATGAACAATCATGAGTTCATGAGCATGTACAGGACAGTTTAGTAACAGCAGTTTCATAGACCATATTATTTTATCAATTTCTGCCACCTCCTAATGAATTGGAAGAAACTGAGAGAGGTGTTTGTAGCTAGTTCCTTTATGAATAAAAACCTCTTTCATATTTCCAAAATTAGTTATAAGTTGCTCAGAAATCGCCTTTGAAGTTGACTTCTCCAAACCATAAAACAGAGAAATGCTTCACATTCGCTACGAAACTATTAGCCAGTTTCGTAGCGTTTTCTGCCTATTTTACACTGAATGCACTACGAAAGTAGGGATTCTTGGCTAAAAGGGAATTTTAGGTACAAAAATATTGAAAATTGAAATCATTCAGAAAATGATGAGTGATGTGACATGAGGGAGTTTGAAAGTGAGTGGGTTTAGACCTTATGGTAAGATTTAAACTAGAAAAATTCAAAATTTCCCTTGACTAAGTAATGAGAAATGAATTATATAACCCTACCATTGACACATGAACCTCTAGGACTTTTTCAAGTGATGCTTCATTTTTATGAGTGATAGCAGTGGCTCCACTTGGGATGGTGTGCCCTTGTGGTACAAAAAAGAACTAGTAGTTCCAGTGCTGCTATCCATCTTCTTGGAAATAAAAACTCTGAAATTTATGAAAACTTCTCCAAGCTCTTATGGCCTTCACCTTGGACTCAATCTTGATCATCACTTCAAATGAACCAAATATATATCTACTGAAAATATGCTCAGTCAACTTTGAGCTTATTCACACACTCGTACCTACCCTAACATCTGCAATCTCCATTTTTAACTCAAGCAACATGAAACTTCCAATGAAGCCAATCATTGATCTGATCTGACACTTGAACCTATTGACTGCACTTGAACCAACTGTAAGCATGATACTGAAATGACCAAGGAAACATAAAATAGATCTCATCCTCATAATGAAAATATAATTGACAATCTGGACTGTAGAACTCTTCCATGTAGACAGCTATAGGATCAAAGAAGACATGATCTGTTTGATGCTTCTTATGACATTCTGCAGCTTTGGACAACTCATGTATGCTTTGCTCAGCCACACGAGATTTCATTTGTGTGCTATCAAACTATTGTTCAAACTGATTTTCAAAAGTAGTTTATTCTTCCTCAATCTCAAAATAGAAAGGAATCAACATCCTCTCTTTGTGTTCCGGCATGGAAATATTTTGAAAAGAACGATAATGATCATGAAGACTATATGATTGAATTTGACCTTGTAAAACTTCAATGTATTTCTCAAATTTTCTTAGCAAATTCATCCAAAAATTGAATCTTATCTTTTGACTTGCATTCAAATGATTTTAGATAAGAAGACAAGGACAAAGAAAAAATTTCATCTACTTCCTCATTAATATGATCATCATTCCATTGTTTAAAGCCTTGAATTGAAGGAGATTCTGCCACCAAATTTGTGTTGTCTATCCATTCTTCTAAAAATAAGCTAAAAATCTGCAATTGACTTAATAGATATTACAGGAAATATTTCAATCTATTGTTTACATTTTTCTTGAAATGAATCATAGAAAAATATGATGCAAACATCTTCATGTTTGACTCTAAGAAGCTCAATAAAGTCATAGAAATCTTATATATGCTTCAAATTCAAACTCAAATCTTCTCCATTGAATTTTCAACCATTCCTTAAAAAATATCCATCCTTGGGAAAATTATTTTGGAAACCATGAATTCCTGAAAAATATATACATGCATACCTTGAAACAAGAATGGCAACATCTGATCTCTTCATATGTCCAGTGGAATCACCATGAATCGTACCTGATTAGTTGCTGATTAGACAACTTCAGTGTAACTATTTCAAACCAATCTTGTGACTGAGGCTTAGCCTCCTCAATCTAAGAGGGCTATCTTAAGGGTTAATGATATGGAATAAAGATATAGATGGCTAACTCTATTTAGGAAATAAACTGGTTATGATGAATGTAGGTTGAAAATATCAGAGCTTAATACCATTGGGCTATGGAGTCAATGAAAGGGATCTCAATAACAAGGCTTTCCTTGTGGAACCTTAGGCTTGTAAATATTTCAATGAAAGAGAAATACATACAAGAGGTTTTCAATAGCTTCAGGTTCAAAGGAATTCAGAGCATATGATACACGAATTCTGAGTAATGAGACATCAATACATTGGAAGAAAACTATCAAGAGAGACAAATCATGGCTTAATACTTAAAGGAAGTCAGAGCATGAAAAATCATGAGTTCTAAGTAATAAGCATTAAGACATTGAATAAAACCTTTCAAAATATAGGGCAAAAACACATTGAAATATAATAAGAATCTCAAGTGAAGAAAAGTTGTGTTGTTATTGTATATAGCAAAAACTCCTATAGCTTTACAATCAAATAGTCTTCTGAGATAACATCTCCAAACTGATGAGTGTAGGTTGAAAATAATATCAGTATGTAGGCATTGGCTTATGTATTCAAAACTTTTAGTGATTCAGTGAGTTACTTGACATGGAAGTTGAGGCTGTTCAGAGTTTCTAGAAGTAGGACACACACAAATAAAACATGAGTATACACAGTCAATTCACATATAAAATAAGTCAGATCATCTCATAGATGAATTCTGAGTAATAGAAGTGAAAACCACTGCAAGTGAGATACATAAGAGGTACAAATAGAATATTAAAGCACTAAAAACTACTTCAAAATCTCAATTTTTTCAAGTAACAGATCTGTGTATTAGCTGAAACAGTCCATTACAATAAGCTCCTATTTTTCCAAAAATCTTCCAACCCTTGACAAATTCAACCCCATGGCCTTTAATAGACATCTTAAATCATCATATGATCTACCTCTAGGCTAGATACATCAATTTTTTTCCTAATGACACCTTGCATAACCATAAAACATAAAATTTAATGATAAACAGACACTTATCCTACTTGATAGTCCTATTTCAACTAGGACTCAAACTCTTCATTATTATCTTTAAAAACCTTATATACTTAAATAAATTACATCTTTGACTTGTATGATGTCACGTGGTCGAATTTATATGACGAGATTCACCACTTTGTGACCACTTAACTGACCTCCTAAAAACTAGGAAACCAAACCTTGTTTTTTAGGGATAGGATCTTTTTCCTTCTTTGAACATTCTGACTATCATTTATTCTTCATTTCGTGGTCCTTGGTTGTTGAAAGTTGGCTTAACATGTCACATAACTCTTTCCTAGGCTCCAGTTTTCTAAAACCGCTTAAAAACATCTCAAAAGGATGTAATGCATTGTGCTACGAAAATATAGCAGTTTTGTAGCGCTTTCTGTAGCGCTGCCATTACAAGTTTTTGTCCTCCAAAAACTTGACTCTTTCCTCTTGCATCATTTTAATCACCCTTCAACACATCTTTCATAGAAATTTCAGCTCTTAAATCAGCCTTTAGCACCTTAAATACTGATCAAAAGAAGTGAAAAAGGCAGCTATAGCAGTTTCGTAGCGCTTTTCTGCTTTTTAAGCCTGGAGGCGCTATGAAACTGCTGAGTATGCAGATTTTTTCATAAATTTGTCAAATGAAAACTGTAGCTACTCAAAAACTTATAATATAACCTTTCTTCATCATATTCAAACCATAAAAACCATAAAACAACTTCATTTTAGTTTCCTTGAGGCATTTCTTCTTCATTATTTAAGATATCCTTGCAAATTTTACCTGTTTTTTCCTAAACAATAGGTCTTGGAACAGAGCCTGTATATCCTAATCCATGATGTATTTTTAGAAACTGAATGAGGTTTTTGTATGAATTTATGTCTTTAATAAAAACCTCTCATTTTTTTTTAAAACACATCTCCTATTGTCTAGAAACTTCATTTTAAAAACATGTGTAAAACAGGAAAACTTTGTTTCTGAAAATATGGCTTCAATGAAATCCTTGTATCTAACAATTGATAACACCTGTGAGAAAATTGAGATATATTTTGGTAGCTGGGACTGTGATGAATTCAAACCTCTTTCATAATTCCAAAACACTTTTTCGTTTTTCCAGAAACTGGACTTGAAGTTGGCTGTTAAACAGTCATGTACAGGACAGTTTAGTAACAGCAGTTTCATAGCGCATTTTAATTTATCAATTTCTGCTACCTCCTCATGAATTTGAAGAAACTGAGAGAGGTGTTTGTATTTAGGTCTGTTATGAAGAAAAACCTCTTTCTTATTTCCAAAATTCGTTTTCAATTTCTCATAAACTGCCTTTGAAGTTGACTACTCCAAACCAGAAAACAGAGAAATGCTTCACATTCGCTACGAAACTATTAGCCAGTTTCGTAGCGTTTTATGCCTATTTTACACTGAATGCGCTACGAAAGTAGGGATTCTTGGCTAAAATGGAATTTTCAGTACAAAAATCTTGAAAATTGAAATCAGTCAAAAAATGATGAGTGATGTGACATGAGGGAGTTTGAAAGTGAGTGGGTTTAGACCTTAGGGTAAGATTTAAACAAGAAAAATTCAAAAATTCCCTTGACCAAGTAATGAAAAATGAATCATATGACCCTAAAATTGACACATGAACCTCTAGGACTTTGTCAACTGATGCTTCATTTTTATGAGTGATAATAAAACCCTAGCTAGAAAGCATGAATACAACAATCTAGTGAACTATAGAAGGGAAGAAACTTGTAAATCTTCTAGTGATTTCACCTTCAAGCTAAGAAAACATTTAAGATGAACACATAGTAGAGATAAAATAATAGGGAACTCCTAACTTCATTAATCAAGATATCAAGACCTCCAAAGCAACCATTTAGGGTAAACAAAAGGGCATGGCGAATCATAGACCTCTTTAGCTAAACTTAATCACCAATACTTCAAAGTAAAAGACCTTAAAAACAATGTTTAAGTAATAGCAAAGAGCAGGGCTAACCATAAAAATACTTTGTCATTTTCTTCATTAAATAATTCTTAAGATAAACAAGCATAAGTGGGTTTATAGAGCAACTAAGAATTCTCTAAACTAACCTAGCAGAGGGAAACATAGAAGCAGTAGAGAACAAACAAAGCTAAGGTGCCTCTAAAAAACATTTCTTAGCCTAAAAATTTTGTCCAACTGCAATAGAAATATGTAACAAAATGATAACATAAGAAAACAAGATCTAAATAAGGAACACATCACCATTAACTATGCTCATGAATCCTGCAAGTAAGCCTTCTCCATTGTCAAGCAAGTCAAGCCATCCACAAAAACCAAAGCCAATTTCTCTCCAATATCAAAGTCTATGTATTACTCTCAATAATCATCCAACATGTACAATGAGGCCTCAATGTTGTATTTAACAAGCAAGGAGGACCAAAACCCTAAATCGGGTTCCCAAAACATTATAAATACATCATTAATGCTAAATTTGTCCATTAAGACCATGCAAGGCCCAACGCACAAAATATCTAAGGCAATAAATGAAAAATAACTTCTAACACCTAACTTTGGAGTGATTTGCCTAAAAAACCACAAAATATATATTTTCAATAAATTTTTGTCTTTTTTTGACTTTGCAGGCAAGGGCGCGGCACTGAGGTCCAAGGGCACAGTGCCATACCAGAAAATGGGTCACCTTGCAGCTGAGTTTTAAAGGCCTTCCTGGTGTCGGAATGAGCTCCGTGATAGCTCGTTGGAAAGCTTGTCAAGTCTACTTTCCAAAATTTCCTTTATTTTTTCATTTTTTTTCCAAATTTCTTTCCAAAAACTAAATCTCCCAAGGCTGCCCAGGGCAGAGCTCCAACTCTAAAAAAAATTAGCAGAATGGTGAATTTTTGCATGTTTTTGACCCTTTGGGAGGACCAAATATGCTCCAAATGACCTGAAATTTGGTGTGTGTGATGTAGTTAGAAAGATGAACCCAAAAATTTAAACCACTCCTCAATAAATTTCCCCAAAAAATAGTGCAGTGGCAAGGACCTTGCGCCCTTGGTCGTCAAAAACAGTCAAAAACCAAAATTATCAAAAACTTACCAAAATTTGAAATTATCTTCCTCATGGTGTTTGGGATGCCTGTAGGGAAGTATCAGCTAGGATCTCAAGGTTTTCTTGGCTTTTTTCCTCCTTGAGGGCTTGAATTTTAGCAAGGACTCTTTTGAGCTTAGCCCTTGCAATTTGATTTCTTAAGGCATAGTCCTTGGCCATTTTCTTCTGAAGGCCAAGGTTTCTTTGTGTCTTTTCCACCTGATCCTCCAATTTTGTATTATCCCTCTCTAACCAAGGTTCCAGATCATACTCTATTTCCATGTCAAGCAGCTCACTTGGAGTGAGCTTCTCTGCCAATGTTGTTTCTTTCTCCTTCTCCTTGGCTAAGGGCTTCCTCAAGCCCATTGTTCTTGGCCTCCTCCTAGAAAACTACCCTTCTTCATCTTCACTTTCATCAAAAACACCCAGGACCTCACCTAGCCTAACCATGGTCCTTTCAACCTCTTTCTGGGCTCTGATTTCCCTAACCTCATAAATGGCCTTTTGTGCCTCCAGCTGCTTTTTTTCAACCTCATAATAGTGGATGACATTCCTAGCTCTAGCTAGATTGACTTGCAAATATTTGATTTGAGCAAAATGCTTGAGATCCTTTCCTCATTTTCATCATCACTGTCAACATGGATGAGTTCAAATTCTTGCTCAGTCTCATGTTGATCTTCTTCTTCTTTCTCTATGACCTTTTCTTTGCCTTTTCCAGCTACTTAGTTGATGTGGAAGGCATTGCCCCTTTCCTCTTAGAGACAACAAACACATGCCTTTGTGCTCTTTGGTATGTTAAAGGAAAATTTTTAATATTGATCATTTCAGTGCCTTCACTATGAATGCCATGTGACTATCATTACCATTTGAATTCTCACTGTTTTCATGGCCCTTTGATTCACTGTCATCATGGCATTTTTCATCACTGCTGCTTCCTGCTTCATTGTTATTTGTTTCAATGTTTTCTTCTTTATTGATTTTAGACCCAATGCCATCATCATCACTGATTTCTTGGCTAGTCTCATGGCTGCTAACATGGCTCTCAACATCATCACTACCATCTGCTTCAATGTCTTATTTCTCACTAATAGCAGCCTCACTTTCCTTGCTTCTTTCTTCATTATTGGTTTCTGCTTCACTTGTTTTTGCATCATTGTTTCCCTCTTTACTACTTGACTCTTCCTCACTGATATTATCCTTACTTCTTTCTTCTTGGTTGTTTTACATATTTCCTTCCTCATTGTGCTCTTCATTTCTATCATCAGCATCACTGCCCTCACTGTTTGATTCTTCGTTATCATCTCCTTCATTGGCTTCTTCTTCATTGACCTCCTCCTCTTTTATTTCTTCTTAATTTTTGCTTGATTCATTATTATCCTCTCCTTCATTGTCATTTTATTGTTCATTGTCACTTCCCTCATTGTCTGATGCATTTTGAGAGGGTGATGAAGGAGGGTTGTCCTGAGGTGAAGGAATATGTGTAAATGGTGAAACATGTTCAGCAGGAGATGATGGAGGAGTAGGGACAAGAGGATGAGATGATGAAGGCATATTTTACTGAAGATGAGCTTGTGGATTGGTGAACACTTCATGGGAAATGAAAAACTCCTAGGGGATGCCCTTCTGCTGCAATTGATGTAACACAACCATCTTAATCAAAGAGTGATGAAATAATCTTTGCATCTGTTGTGGATGATCTCTCTTTTGTACAATACAAAACATTTTTTCAATACTCCTGTAGAGGTAGTAGGGTAGATGCAGCATATTAACCCTAGTAAAGTGCATGAGCAACCTGATTTGATAGGAATAAAGCCAAGAGAATCTTCTTTCACATGTGAAATATTTCATAATGACCCCCATCATGGGTGCATACCTCTCAAGCAAATGTGAGAAAGGAAATATGGATTTATTGTAGTTTTTGTATTTGTGTTTAAGGAATGGCTCATAGTAGCTTATGTCTAAATTGGTATGCTTGAACTATTTTTCACCCACACTAGGTATCCCAATGGCAATAGCAATGACATATGAAGACAAATCAAAGTTTACCCCTGCAAGGTTGACCTGTTTCTCATGTAGGTTAAGTATGAAGAGCCTAGTCAGCTTGGGGTGATTCTGCACCTACTGTACTTTCTCACAAAATTCATAGTAGCCTAAATTTTGGAACTAGGAGATAGTTAAGGGAGATGCATTTAACTCCATTGTGTTTAGTGGTTCAAACCTGTTGATACTCCCACCTTTGTGTTGATTCCTCCTTGGCACTTGGCCTTCCTCACTACTAGCACTGCCACCTTCCCTTGACATTTTGATCACTCTGTTTTGAGAAAAACCCTAGGACTGCACAATAGAAATGAGATGAATAGATGGAGGAATGGAATCCTTTGCAAGTGAATGATATGGATGGGTGAGTGAGGAGGGTGAGGGTATAGGAATATGAGTGAGAGGCAAAACTCAATGATCACCCTTTGTCGATTGTTCAAACTCTGCATTGAAACTCCTGGCACTGATAAAAAACTGATAGAAAAAAGGGTATGAAATGTCAATCTGTTTATAATGTAGGGGATAGAGTTTATGAGTGAATGAGATAAGTGTAGGGACAGCCTTAGATGAATGGGTAACCTCCAACAATGCAACCACCTCAATCTACCCCGTTTTGACTGACATTTCTTTATAAGCAGATGAGGGGGGCCTAATCAATGTTTTAAACATGAAACTTAGGTTTTCAATTTCTCTTAATTTCAAAACATGAAAATACTCTGAGGAAGGTAAGGCATCCACTAACCATTTAGCATTGCTTGAAAACCTTTGGTGGTAGCTTGAAAATATTTTGAGTTGATTTGAGGGTCTGTAGGGTGTAGGAGGCCCTCCTGGCCAAGCGCGTTGCGCCCAGGTGAATGAGTTGTCGGGTCAAGCAAAGGCATAGCACCTTGTATACCAATAAATTCTTTGACTAAAATCTAGCTAACAAGCATGAAGACAACAATCCAGTGAACTATAGAAGGCAAGAAACTTGTAAATATTCTAGTGATTTCACCTTCAAGCTAATAAAACATTTAAGATAAACACATAGCAGAGATCAAAGAATAGGGAACTCATAACTTCATTAATAAAGCTATCAAGACCTCCAAAGCAACCATTTAGGGTAAAAAAAAGGGCATGGTGAATCATAGAGCTCTTTAGCTAAACCTAATCAGCAATACTTCAAAGTAAAAGACCTTAAAAACAAGCATAAGTGGGTTTAGAGAGCAACTAATAATTCTCTAAATTGACCTAGCAGAGGAAAACATAGAAGCAGTAGAGAAAAAACAAAGCTAAGGTGCCTCTAAAAAAAAAATTTTAGCCTAACACTTTTATCCTACTGCAATAGAAAGATGGAACAAAATGATAACATAAGAAAACAAGAACTATCCTTTGGTCATTCTTGGCATGAAAAAATTCTTTGGACAAGTTTGGAATCTTTACAAACAGTTACATCTTCAGAATCCCTTTGCTTGCATCATGGAGTTCAAACCATGCCCTTCACCTTCTTTATCCATTTTCCCAAAACCCTAGGTGTCTAGAGTGCTTGAGGACAATTATCAGTGTTGTCTTCTAAGTTCTCTATAGCCCTTTTAAGTCCATTCATTTATGTCCAGTTCACCTCACCTTTTTCCCTTTTTCATATATAATTTCTGAAAAAACTTCTTTTCATGTTTGGTTTTCGGTGTGCCTCCTTCATGAAATTTTTGCATTTGATTCATTGTTTGACACTTTGTTGGGCCATCAAGCTTAAAACCTTAGTTCTCCTTGAAACCAAAACCACTTCCCCTCTCCTTGTTGTGAATGTATTTATTGCGGAGCAGCTCTCTTACCTTGCCAACTTTTTGCTGATATTCATTTTAACACTCCTGCAGAAGTGTCAAAGTTCACATTCACCTTTTGCAAAACTTGAACTTGATAAAGTAGTCCTCTTTGGAGATTTTCTGATATTTCTTGGATAACCATGTGCTAAAATTATATTACATCTGAGCCATCTTCTAACATAGAAAAAATAGTGCTTAAAACAACAATGATGACCTTACAACCTGTGAAACCCTACTGACCTAGTGGGAGGGTCCTTTGACCATGATATTGACTAAAAATTGGCTTGGAGCTTCAACTGTAAAAACAGAGTATTGACAAAGTGGTGTATTGAAGATCCAAAATCCAATGTACTTGATTTATGTAAATAGCCTACAGAGATAGTTTTGAGACCATCCATGCTTGAGTAACCTGGTGAACATGGGAAGGGAAAGGCTATAGGTAACCCTAGTTGCAAAGTAGTATTATGGGCAAGGGAAAAACAGAGTGATGATGTCATAGGTAGGAAAATTATGAGGATCAGTGGCACAATCCCATAAGGAGTTTTTTAGGAGTGGAAGGGTGACCATGAAATGGAAAAATGGTAGAATAGTGAAAAAAATTCCATAAGGATAATGAAGGTAGTGAGATTTCTAAAACTCACAATATTCAGGGAATCTTGTTTTTAGAAATCTAGAACCAATATTTAGTCATCTACAGAGAGTAAAAATTATTGATGACTAACAGTGGCTCCACTTGGGGAGGGCGGCTCCTTTTCAGGAGGTGTCCAGGACCTCAGAGTTCAAATCTTTGATTTTTGAAGACCAGTGTCTTACTTGCATTTTGTAGATCCTTCTTCCTTCATTTGATGATGTTCTCTTGAAGCTATGATCTCATAAAATCTGAAAACATGGTTGCTTCAATCTTAGTTCTACTTACCCATCCTACTTTGCCTAACATTTTTCCTTCTTTTGGGTGCACTTGGACTGGCAAACCCTTGACATTCTTTTCTTTTGAAAGCATAAAAAACTATCTACTTGTACCCTTATCACTTCCAAAAGTTCAAATTAGGCTAATGAATTCTCTTAGTCTCTACCTAGTCTACTCATTTGTCAATATTAAGCTGTTTGAAAAACTTTATTCTCTAACCTACTGACATGAAATTCAAAACATGATCAAACCAGGATTACGCAATCTGATTTGTCATGGGTTGTGGAATTTGGACAAGTTGCACACAAACATTGTTTTTGTACAATCAAAAACTAGAAAACATGAGGGTTGTGATTCAGAATTTGTTAGGCAATCCTTTTTTTTTCTTTGGTTCAGATTTGAGCATTGAGAACCAGCATCTTTTCCTAATCTAATCTACTGACAAGGCAAGCTTAAATGGTTTGAAAAGTCTTCTTTCACTAACCTATCAGCAGAAATTTAAAACATCTTCAGTCATGATTAGGCTAGATGACCGAACAAAACTTTATTTTCGAAAAGTAGTGGCATTTAGGCTTGCACACTTTCAGCAATACGCTTTTTTGGGTATGTGGTTGTACCTATTCTTTTTCCTGCCCTCTTTTTCTTCTTTTCTCTGTTTTTTTGTTTTTTCTTTTCTAATTTTTCATTAAGCAATGTTATGTACAATGAATGAAATCTTCAAACTAGGAATTTTGAAAAAAATAGTGCTTGAGCATCCTGTCAATGACAGGACCTCCAAATAACTCTACTCCATCTATCTCTTGTAAAAAGAAAGAAAGTTTTCAAGTGCTATGTAAAATATAGATATGTTTTGATTAAATCAACTCCAAAACACAATATCGCATAAGCTTCATATAACATTGTGAAGTGAAAGTATTTTCTTTAACTTATGATAAATCAATTAACAACTTAAAATCTTGATGCTTATGAGAAATTAATTTGTTGAGATTCAACAAGATTATGAGCTTAGTGAAAAGAGTCTCCTTCACTAAGTGGGCCAGCAGGCTATTTTTGGCACAAGTCTATTTTTAGACATGATGATCATATTTCAGAAGTTTTCGGATTCTATTTGTGGATGGTTGATCAAGTTGGAAAATAGATGAAATTCTATTTTTAGAATATTGGGCAAAGTCTATTTATAGATCGTCAATCTAAAAATAGATGCATGTCGATTATTATTAGCTCTTAATAATAATCAGACTCTAAATAACAACTTATTCTCTTGGAGCACTTCAATTCAGTGCACATATGTGGCACAACAGATGACAGAAGGAATTATGCTATTCCTAAGGGTTTACTGGAGCTATTGCATGGAGGACTCAGTTAGGACTCAAGTGGCAGAGTTATGACACAGTTGGAAGACGTAGTTAAGGAGTTGTATTCAGTTAGACTCAGTTGAGCTAGTTGTATCTAGTCTAACTGATTGATACACTAGTGAGAGTGGAGTGAATTAATTATTTAATTAATTCACAAATAATAACTCATTAATAAACTGAACAATATAGAAGTTAACTATAGTGCATGGCAGTTTCAGTGGTGACCCAGTGGAGAGATAGGTGAAATGGAAAGATAGATTATCTGTTGTGACTATAGTGATGCATTGATTGCATCACACACTCAGTGGAGATGCCAATGAGGATTGTGCAGTCAAGGATGGAGTAATTCAAATTCATTCAGAGCCATTCTTCATCATATATTGCATAGTGGAGGCAGGCTAGCAGGTGGAAAATATCGGTGCATGGATTTGCAATATTAGGCCTGATTAGTGTATGAAAATTGTACTATACAGACATCTTGTGATAAGCTTTGTATGCTTGTATGATATTTTCATATGATCTCCATGTTACATAATATATAGTTGGGGTTTTCAACTTCAGGCTTTCCCGGTTAAAAACTGTGTTATGTGTGATTGATAATTTTTGTTCATGCTTCACATGTGTGTGCAATTAATTTTTCCGCAAAAGATTAACAAGTGGAATAGATTCAGTATCTTACATAAAGTTAAATAGTGTGAGATCAGGTGGATATTGGACATAGGCATGCTTATTGCATATAATTTCTACATGGTATCAGAGCATTGTTGATTGAATATTGCAATTGTGAAGTGAGTTTGTGTTGGTGGACAATTTGAATTTGTTGCAGAAGATTCTTGGTGCAGAAATCGAGTATACATTGAAATGTCTTTCAACGGGTTAAGATTGGAGAATGCCCTTGATGGGAGCTTGAATTGCATAGCCTGGAAGGAGAGGATGGAGGCAGTTCTGGAGGATAATCGGCTGAAGGAGTTCATCGATAGCGATGTTCCTAAGCCGGGATCTAGCGATGATGCATTACTTGATGCATGGAAAAAAAAGATTTCAAAGACAAGGAGAATTATGTTGGAAGGTGTGAAGGACCACATTGTGTCCAACCTTCACAGGAAATCCACTCCATTCTTAATTTGGAAGGCTTTGAGAGACTTGTTCCAAAGCAGAAGTGACTAGAGGAATTTGGCGCTTAAAGAGAAGCTCAGAAAAATAAAAATGGAGAAAGGTGACAGTTTTCCAAAATACCTCACGAAGTTTGTCCACTGCAAGGATGAGCTCAGAAGTGTGGGGGTTATTGTTGATGAAGAAGACTTGGTGAGATTGGCTCTCCTTGGGCTTTCGAAGAGTTGGCATAGCTACGAAGACTTTGTTAATGGACGGGAGAAACTGCTAGGATGGGAGCGACTTTGGTCGGATCTTGTGCCGGAGGAGATAAGGTGGGGTACGAGGGATGGATATTCATCGAAGAATTAAGATGAAGAGAATTGTGCTTTGGCTACCAAAGCAAGGAAATGGAAGGGGAAGAAAAATCCTTCAAAATCCGGTGCGAAAGGAAAGAGGCAGGACTTGTCCAAAGTGAAGTGTTTTCACTGTCACGAGCATGGACATTTTGCCACTAACTGTGGACCACAGAAGAAGAAGAATAAGCAGGCTACTGGATCTACATCTGGAGAGGCCATAGCCTCGCAATTTGAGCTGGAATTTTCCTTGATCGCATGCTTGGTTTCAAGCTGCATGGGATCGGTGTGGTATCTTGACAGTGGTGCGTCTTTCCATATGACGGGAGACAAAGAGTTGTTTAGTGACTTGGAGAAGAAGGACCTCCAGAAGCATATAGAGATGGGCGACAATGGTCGGTACAGTGCGACTGGCATTGGGACCATTACCTTTGAGAGGGAGTCTGGTAATCCATTCTTTTTTAAGAATGTCATGCATGTTCCAGGTTTGAAGAATAACTTGGTCTCAGTCGCAATGCTGGAAGACAGGGGTAATGATGTTGTTTTTAGTGAGGGAAAAGCCTTCTTTTTACATAAAACAATGGGTCAAACTAAGAAGATAGGGGTTCAAAATAAGAATCTCTACAAGCTAGAGGTAGATGGCTGTGCTGCAATGGTGGGCAAAGCAGAATAAGTGGTGAGCCGGGATGAGGGTGAGTTATGGCACAGGGGATTGGGCCATCTTCACCATAGCGCTTTGAAAATTTTGTAGCAAATTTCCACTAGACTTCCCAAGGGTACTCTTGCACAGTCATATCAGTGCAAAGGATGTACAATGGGTAAGTTTGTGAAGACCAACTTTCATGAGAAGGAGAACCGTGCTTCGGTGATCCTAGAGAGAATTCACACAGACGTGTGTGGACCATTCTCGGTTGCTTCAACATAAAAACACAAGTATTATGTGATATTTGTTGATGACGTTTCACGTAGATGCTGGATCTTCTTCATGCAGAAGAAGAGTGAAACGTTCTGAAAGTTTTGTGAGTTCAAGGCATTGTTGGAGAAGGATTCGGGGAATCAAGTGAAAGCTCTAAGGAGCGATAATGGTGGTGAATACATCTTTGGTGAATTCAAAGACTTCTGTAGCAAAGAAGGAATTCGAAGAGAACTCAAAGCGCCTCATAACCCACAGTAGAATGGGGTCGCGGAGAGAAATAACAGAATGATTGTGGGTGCTGCACAAGCGATGCTACATGACCAGGGCCTACCGATGCACTTGTGGGCGGAAGCATGAAACACTCTGGTTTATGTGCAAAACTGTTGTCCTCGTAGAGTACTTGTCATGAGTACACCCGAGGAAGCTTTTACTGGAAAGAAGCATGATATTTCTCATTTGAAGATTTTTGGCTCACATGTTTACATTTATGTGACAAAGGATGCCAGAAAGAAGTTGGAGCCGACTACAGAAGTTGGGAAATTTGTGGGGTACACAGAAACACCCCATAACTATCATGTGTATTTTCCAAACAGTTGGATGATTGTTATGCGATGGGATATAAAATTCAATGAGGTGAAAGCCATGAAATTGTTGCTTGAGAGGGAGCTACACTTGCATTCGGAGGAGGAACTTCTTGTTCACAAAGATGAGCCTCTGGATGTGGATCAGCCACAATAGGAGATTCATGGAGTGGAGGAGTCCACTCATGCATAACCAAACATCGGACAAGGCAGGAAGCATACCACAGAAGCTGAGAGACTGAAGGTGGATGCAGCATAAAATGTAGGAGTTCCTACATCACAGCGCAGACAGAGACAGTCACCTGACTGATATACTGGATACATGGCTCTTATGAGCAAGTGTATTGTGACAGAGCCATCTTATTTTGAAGAAGCAGCACAGGAACCCACATGGGTAGATGCCGTGGTGGAGGAGTGTGACTCCATTGTCAGAAACAGTGCTTGGGAGATTGTTCCAAGGCCAGTGGGAAAATCAGTTTAGGATCAAGATGGATCTATAAGGTAAAGAAAGTTGTTGATGGGTGTGTCGAGAAGTATAAGGCAAGATTTGTTGCCCGGGGCTTCTCACAGATTGAGGGGATTGACTATGAAGAAACCTTTGCACCTGTCGCACAGTATTCTTCCATACGGACTGTCCTTGCTCTCTCAGCGCAGATGGGTTGGCACATTCATCAGATGGATGTGAATAGTTTGTTTCTTAATGGGATCATTGAGGAAGAGGTGTAAATTTAGCAGCCTGAAGGATTTGAGATCTTCAACAACAATTCGCATGTGTGCAAGCTCAAAAGAGTGTTGTATGGGCTAAAACAAGCATCCCGTGCTTGATACACTCAGATCGACAGCTATTTCACTAGACTTGGCTTCATCAAGAGTGAGGTAGATGCAAACCTGTACCAGATTGTGGTTGAGGGTAAGCTTTTGATCATTGTACTTTATGTTGATGATTTGATACTAACAGATGATGAGCAGTTGATACACTCATGCAAGGCTGATCTTGCAAAGGAGTTTGAGATGAAGGATTTAGGCCTCCTTCATTATTTCCTTGGATTGGAAATATGGCGGCGGGAAGGTGAACTTTTTGTGTCTCAAGGAAAGTATGCCCGGGAGATACTGGAGAAGTTTCACATGCAAAGCTACAAGCCTATCGACACTCCTCTTCCAAGAAATTGGAAGAAAGAGGATGCCACATCGACAGAGGTAGTGGATGCCACTTTTAATCGATAGTTGGTGGGTTCGCTCATGTATTTAGTCAATACAAGACCGGACATATGCTATGTGGTGAACCAGCTTTCACAAGCGATGGTTAAGCCTACCAAGCTCTTTTGGAAGGCTTTCAAGCATGTATTGAGATATCTCAGGGGCACATCTGAGTATGGTTTATGGTACAGACAAACGGATGAGGTAAAGTTGCATGGCTTCACGGATGCAAATTGGGTAGGAAGCCCAACAGACAGAAAGAGCACATCAGGAGGGATTTTCAGTATCGGATCTATGGCAATTTCTTGGTACAGTAGGAAACAAAGATCTTTGGCACTCAGTTCAGTGGAAGCGAAATACATAGCATCAATTTTAGCTGCATGTGAGGCTATCTGGATGAGGAAGATTTTGGTTGGTTTGTTCGGTTCACATTTAGATCCCATGGTGATTCATTGTGATAATCAAAGGTGCATTAAACTCTCAGTTAATCCTGTGTTTCATGATAAATATAAACATATTGATATCTGGTATCATCATATTAGAGATTGTGTGCAACGGAAGATCATGTTGATTCAGTACATTCCCACGAAGGATTAGGATGCAGATATTCTGACGAAGGCGCTCACCAGGAGCAAATTCGAATACCATAGAGGCAGGATCGGGGTGAAGGATAATCCCTATCTTGTTGAGAGGGAGTGTTGAGATTCAACAAGATGATGAGCTTAGTGAAAAGAGTCGCCTTCAAAAAGAGTCGCCTTCCTTAAGTGGGCCCTTGACTATTTTGGCGCAAGCCTATTTTTAGACATGATGATCATATTTGAAGTTGCAGGCTGATATCTGTGGATGGTTGATCAAGTTGGAAAAATAGATGAAATTATATTTTTAGAATATTGGGCGAAGTCTATTTATAGATCGTCAATCTAAAAATAGATGCATGTTGATTATTATTAGCTCTTAATAATAATCAGACTCTAAACAACAACTTATTCTCTTGGAGCACTTCAGTTCAGTGCACAGATGTGGCACAACAGCTTACAGAAGGAATTACGCTATTCCTAAGGGTTATTTGGAGCTATTGCATGCATGACTATGTTAGAACTCAAGTGGCAGAGTTATGACACAGTTGGAAGAAGTATTTATGGAGTTGTATTCAGTTTAACTTAGTTAGACTCAGTTGAGCTAGTTGTATCTAGTCTAACTCATTGATACACTAGTGAGAGTGGAGTGAATTAATTAGTTAATTAATTCACAAATAATAACTCATTAATAAACTGAACAATACAGCAGTTAACTACGATTGCATGGCAGTTTCAGTGGAGACCAGTGGAGAGATAGGTGAAAGGGAAAGATAGACTATCTGTTGTGACTATAGTGATGCATTGATTGCATCACACACTCAGTGGAGATGCCAATGAGGATTGTGCAGTCAAGGATGGATTAATTCGAATTCATTCAGAGCCATTATTCATCAGAGATTGTGCAGTGGAGGCAGGCTAGCAGGTGGCAAAGATCGGTGCATGGATTTACAAGATTAGGCCTGATTAGTGTATGACGATTGTACTGTACTGAGGGCTTGTGATAATTTGTATGCTTGTCTGAGATTGTCATATGATCTCCATGTTACATAATATATAGTTGGGGTTTTCAGCTTCAGGCTTTCCCAATTAAAAACTGTGTTATGTGCGATTGATATTTTTTGTTTATGCTTCACATGTGTGTGCAATTAATTTTTCCACAAAAGATTAACAAGTGGAATAGATTCAGTATCTTGCATAAAGTTAAATAGTGTGAGATCAGGTGGATCTTGGACATATGCATGCTTAGTGCATATAATTTCTACATAATTTTCATGTAAAATAAATCACAACTCAAGATATGTATTCAACATAGCCTCGAAAAAAATAAATCTTAAACTTGAGAAAGTGAAAGACAATTTGCTTGACACTGAAGTAAATGATTGACTTGAAAGTTAAATCGCCCAATACACAATTCTTCAAATATACTCAAAATGGAAATATTGCACAACCATAAAACATAGATGATTTAGACAATAGCCAAGCTAAGTAAATCAAAGTTTTCTAAAACAAAAATGATGAATATGCTTGCACAATATGAAAGTAAATTTCTTTGAAAAAGTGTAAATTTGAGACTTGTAGCAACAATTGTTAAAAATGGTGCAAGTTTAATGAACTTTAGCAAACTTTAGGAAAGTAAATGAGATGTGTGGCTATGTTAATTACCAAATTAAATCATGCATGTAAATTAAATGAAATGTTAGATCAACAAATCACCCACAAGTTGTCTCCCAAAGTGGACAGATATGGATGTGAATGGGTAGAACCCGCGCTCCCAAAAATCAATTTTTTTATTAATTAAGTTACAAGAGATAGGAGCCCTTGAAATACTCCTCCAAGCTCAAGGAAAATATTTGCAATGAAATCCTTAGACAATAAACTTGGCCTTGATGAGTTACTACTGCAAATGAGGCCAAATAAGGGCCTTGAAATCTGAAATTTGAAAAAGGCCACTTTAGATACAAAAAAATAGATTCGAGAAGAAGAGGAATTTGCACCAAGGAAAGAGAGGCTAAGCCTCCTTGATCCCACAGCCAAGAGAGAAAATTGCAGCCCCAAAATGGAACTCGGTCTTGCCAAAGAGAGCCTCAATTGCCCAAGTCCAAGAGATAAAAGTAGTCTTTAATTGGGAGCCCAAAGGTCCTGCACACAACTTGTTAATAGTTTCAAATGATAAATCTTACAAGTTGTCACAAGAACAAGTTAGAGAGGGCTGAAAAACAAACCAAGTGTTAGATATGAAATTACTCAATAAAATTACAAATGTATGTGTACAATACAATCTACAAAGGATAAGCTAAAGAGTATGAGTAAACTCTCCTCTTTTCTTAGCCATGGTTTAGCTCTAAAATAGAAATATTAGAGCAAATGAAACACAATATTTTAGAAATAAATATTGAATTGATAATGCTTGAGATATGAGCCCAAATCTCAAAAAAAACCCTACAAGAAATATTTGAATGATATGACTCTGAAAATTGACAAACGTGGGTTCTCCTTGAGTATTTCAAGAGTGGGATGGTTCCTCCGAGAACTTCCCCTCACGCTTGAAGCTTGATCCAAAGAAGTATTTTCTACACAACTTCACATAAAAAAATTAGATCCGCATGGGCTTAATCAAATGCAATGAATATAAATTTTTAGAGATATATTGGACATCAACTAAAACATTTCTCAACTAAAGCAAGTAAATAATCCTTATGTTATTGTGAGATAGCTACACATCAACACAACTTGAAAAGAATAATGGAAATAATGGCATAATGAAATAAGTATAAATACAAGTGAAATAATATAAAGAGGTTACCATACACAGGGAGAAGAACACCTTAAATGTAATCCCAAAATCTTTTGTATTAATTTTCAAAGAGTGTACAATCCAGCAGAGTATCCTTAAGCCCAATAGCTCGTATTCCAGATCATTGAGTGAGATCACAACACTCTTATTATATAGAATCTTGGGATCTAATCATAGGGAAAATGGTGACAATCCCAAAGCAAATGGGTGACAATCCCAAAGCACCTTCATGCAAATTTGAATTTCCCAAGTGGCATCGGGAATCCCTCAATAAAAATCAAAGTCCATGATGAAATGACAAGTGTATATGACTGGGAGCCAATGTGGTGAAAATTTCCCACAAAATATCCACCAAATATTCTCCAAAATCCTCCTAAATGTGCATTAACTTCACAAATTTGAATTTTCCAATTAAACGGCTTCCTCATTTATTGCCAGAAATTCGATTTCCTTGAGCAAATGTCCTTTTCTTGATTTTAAGAGTCCACATCACCTTGGGACTTCACTTCAACTCCTCCATGATTTTCCACCTCATTTCCACATCATTTAGCATGTGTGGATATTTATTTTTCTCCATTTATTTAATTATTGGCTTAATTTATTGCCACTTTTTCCATTAAACTTGGGAAAAGGTGGCTTTTGAGGGTCTAGAACACATTTTTGACACCTAAAAGTGTGTCTTAGTAGAAATTTGAGGGTGAGAGGTGAAATTTTTATTACCCATACCCCACACAACTTCTCTATACATCACTTATCACATTTCAAATACAATTTTTATTCCAATTTCCCCCCTGCCGAAAATTTTAAAAATTAAAAAATGACCCCCTAGACCTAATAAATTTCCATGATTTTTTTTGTGTGATCTATTATGGTAATATAAATTAACCCTATACACTATTACTCACCCAAGGCCTCACCATAAATTTTTACTATGGCTTTGAGGTATATTTGGAGGAAAAAACTCAAATAACTATTAAGTCCTCGTAAGAAGATGATAATTAATCCAGTGAGAATAACCTCCCAGAGTAATACTCACTTGATGATAAGGTCCTAGGCTACCTATTATTGTTAGATGATGCGAATCCTCATACTAGTATCAATTTTATGTTTAGATTCAACAAGATGATGAGCTTAGTGAAAAGAGTCGCCTTCACTAAGTGGGCCCGCAGGCTATTTTTGGCGCAAGTCTATTTTTCGACTATGTCTATTTTTAGACATGATGATCATATTTCAGAAGTTGCAGGATGCTATTTGTGGATGGTTGATCAAGTTGGAAAAATAGATGAAATTCTATTTTTAGAATATTGGGCGAAGTCTATTTATAGATCGTCAATATAAAAATAGATGCATGTCGATTATTATTAGCTCTTAATAATCAGAAACTAAACAACGACTTATTCTCTTGAAGCACTTTGTTTCAGTGCACAAATGTGGCACATCATTGGACTGAGGGAATTATGCAATTCCAAAGGGTTTACTGGAGCTAATGCATGGAGGACTCAATTAGAACTCAAGTGGCAAAGTTATGACACAGTTGCAAGAGTAGTTATGGAGTTGTATTTAGTTTAACTCAGTTAGACTCAGTTGAGCTAGTTGGATCTAGTCTAACTGAATGATACACTAGTGAGAGTGGAGTGAATTAATTAGTTAATTAATTCACAAATAATAACTCATTAATCAACTGAACAATACAGCAGTTAACTACAGTGCATGGTAGTTTCAGTGGTGACCCAGTGGAGAGATAGGTGAAAGGGCAAGATGGACTATCTGTTGTGACTATAATGATGCATTGCTTGCATCACACACACATTGGAGTTTCCAATGATGATTTTGTATTCAAGGCAAGGGTAATTCGAATTCATTCAGAGCTATTATTCAGCAAGGATTGTGTAGTGAAGGTAGGCTAGCAGGAGGAAAAGATCGGTGCATGGATTTGCAAGATTGGTCCTGATTAGTGTATGACGATTGTATTGTACTGAGAGCTTGATAAGATTTTTATGAGGATTGTCATATTTTTCCATGATACATAATATATATTTGGGGGTTTTCAGCTTCATGCTTTCCCGGTTAAAAACTGTGTTATGTGCAATTGTTTTTATTTATGCTTTACATGTGTGTGCAATTAAATTTTCCGCAAAAGATTAACAAGTGGAATAGATTTAGTATCTTGCATAAAGTTAAATAGTGTGAGATCAGGTGGATCGAGGACATATGCATGCTTAGTGCATATAATTTCTACATGGTATCAGATCATTTTTAATTGAATATTGCAATTGTAAAGTGAGTTTGTGCTGGTGGACAATTCGAATTTGCTACAGAAGATTCTTGGTGCAGAAATCGAGTATACATTGAAATTTATTTCAACGCGTTGAGATTGGAGTATGCCCTTGATGGGAGCCTGAATTACATAGCCTGGAAGGATGGGATAGAGGCAGTGCTAGAGGATAATGGACTGAAGGATTTCATCGATAACGATGTTCCTAAGCTGGGATCTAGCGATACTGCATTACTTGACGCATGGAAAAAGAAGACAATAAAGATGAGAAGGATTTTGTTGGAAGGTGTGAAGGACCATATTATTTCCAGCCTTCACAAGAATCCACTCCATTCTTAATGTGGAAGGCTTTGACAGAGTTTTTCCAAAGCAGAAGTGACCAGAGGAAGTTAGCGCTTAAAGACAAGCTTAGAAAAATAAAAATGGAGAAAGGCGATAGTATTCCAAAATACCTCACGAAGTTTGTCCACAGCAAAGGATGAACTGGGAAGTGTGGGGGTTACTGTTCATGAATAAGACTTGGTGATCTTAGCTCTCCTTGGGCTTCCAAAGAGTTGGCATAGCTACGAAGACTTTGTCAATGGACGGGAGAAACTACCAGGATGGGCGCGACTTTGGTCGGATCTTGTGCAGGAGGAGATAAGGCGAGGTACCGGGGATGGATCTTAATCAAAGAATGAAGATGAAGATAATTTCACTTTGGATTCCAAATCAAGGAAAGGGAAGGGGAAGAAACATCCTTCAAAATTTGATGCTAAAGGCAAGAAGCAGGATTTGTCCAAACTGAAGTGTTTTCACTGTCACGAACATGGGCATTTCGCCACGAACTGTCCATAGAAGAAGAACAACAAGAAGGTTCTTGGATCTACAGCTCGAGAGGCCTTAGCCTCACAATTTTAACTTAACTTCTCCTTGATCGCATGTTTGGTTTCAAGTTGTATGGGATCGGTGTGGTATCTTGATAGTGGTGCGTCTTTCCATATGACGGGAGACAAAGAGTTGTTTAGTGACTTGGAGGAGAAGGACCTCCAGAAGTATATAGAGATGGGTGATGATGGTCGGTACAGTGTGACTGGAATTGGGACCATTACCTATGAGATGGAGTCTGGTAATCTATTCTTGTTGAATAATGTTATGCATGTTCCAGGTCTGAAGAAGAACTTGGTCTAAGTGACAATGCTGGAAGACAAGGGTTATGATGTTGTTTTCAGTGAGGGAAAAGCATTCCTTCGACATAAAACAATGGGTCAAACCAAGAAGATAAGGGTTCGAATTAATAATCTCTACAATCTAGAGGTAGATGGCTGCACTACAATGGTGGGCAAATTAGAACAAGTGGTGAGTCGGGATGAGGGCGAATTATGGCACAGGAGATTGGGCCATCTTCACCATGGCACTTTGAATATTTTGCAGCAAATTTCTACTGGACTTCCCAAGGGTACTCTTGCACAGTCAGATCAATGCAAGGGATGTAATATGGGTAAGTTTGTGAAGACCACCTTTCATGAGAAGGAGAACTGTGCTTCGGTGATCCTGGAGAGAATTCATAGAGACGTGTGTGGACCTTTCTCGGTTGCTTCAATATCAAAACACAGGTATTATGTTATATTTTTTTATGACTATTCTCGTAGATGCTAGATCTTCTTCATGTAGAAGAAGAGTGAAACGTTCTCAAAGTTCTATGAGTTCAAGGCATTGGTGGAGAAGGAGTCGAGAAAGCAAGTGAAAGCTCTATGGAGCGATAATGGTGGTGAATACATCTCGGGTGAATTCAAAGACTTCTGTAGCAAAGAAGGAATTTGAAGAGAACTCATAGCGCCTCATAACCCATAGTAGAATGGGGTCGTGGAGAGAAATAATAGAACGATCGTGGGTGTTGCACGAGCGATGCTACATGACCAGGGCCTACCGACGTACTTGTGGGCGGAAGCAGGCAACACTGTGGTTTATGTGAAAAACCGTTGTCCTCATAGAGTACTTGGCATGAGTACACCCGAAGAATATTTTACTGGTAAGAAGCCTGATATTTCTCATTTGAAGATTTTTGGCTCACCTTTTTACATTCATGTGACAAAGGATGCTAGGAAGAATCTAGAGAAGTTGGGATATTTGTGGGGTACACAAAAACACCCCATAACTATCATGTGTATTTTCCAGACATTCGGATGACTGTTGTGCGACGGGATATAAAATTCAATGAGGTGAAAACCATGAATTTGTCTCTTGAGAGGGAGCTACACTTGCATGTAGAAGAGGAACTTCTTGTTCCCAAAGATGAGCCTTTGGATGTGGATCAGCCACAGGAGAAGATTCATGGAGTGGAGAGGTCCACTCATGCAGAACCAAACATCAGACGAGGAAAAAAGTGTACCACAGAAGCTGAGAGACTGAAGTTTGATGTGGCACAGAATGTAGGAGTTCCTACATCACAACGTAGATAGAGACAGTCACCTGACTGATATACTGGATACATGGCTCTTATGAGCAAGTGTATCGTGACATATCCATCTTCTTTCGAAGAAGCAGTGCAGGAGCCCACATGGGTAGATGCCATGGTGGACGAGTATGACTTCATTGTCAGAAAAAGTGCTTGGGAGATTGTTCCAAGGCCAGTGGGAAAATCATTTGTAGGATCAAGATGGATCTACAAGGTAAAGCAAGTTGTTGATGGGAGTGTCGAGAAGTATAAGGCAATATTTGTTGCCTGGGGCATCTCACAGATTGATGGGATTGACTATGAAGAAACCTTTGCACCTTTCACATAGTATTCTTCCATACGGACCATCCTTGCTCTCTCAACGTAGATGGTTTGGCACATTCATCAGATGGATGTGAAGACTGCATTCCTTAATGGGATCATTGAGGAAGAGGTGTACATTGAGCAGCCTGAAGGATTTGAGATCTTTAGCAGCAATTCGCATGTGTGCAGGCTCAAAAGAGTGTTGTATGGGTTGAAACAAGCACCCCGTGCTTGGTACACTCAGATCGACAGCTATTTCACTAGACTTGGCTTCACCAAGAGTGAGGCGGATTCAAACCTATACCAGATTGTGGTGGAGGGTAAGCTTTTAATCATTTTACTTTATGTTGATGATTTAATACTAACAGGTGATGAGAAGTTAATACACTCATGCAAGGCAGATCTTGCAAAGGATTTTGAGATGAAGGATTTGGGCCTCCTTCATTATTTCCTTGGATTGGAAATATGGCAGCGGGAAGGTGAACTATTTGTGTCTCAAGGCAAGTATGCTCGAGAGATACTGGATAAGTTTCACATCCAAGGCTACAAGCCTATCGACACTCCTCTTCCAGGAAATTGGAAGAAAGAGGATGCTACATCAGCAGAGGTAGTGGATGCCACTGTTTATCGACAGTTGGTGGGCCCTCTCATGTATTTAGTCAATACAAGACCGGACATATGCTATGTGGTGAACCAGCTTTCACAAACGATGGTTAAGCCTACCAAGCTCTTTTGGAAGGCAGGAAAGCATGTTTTGAGATATCTCAGGGGCACATCTGAGTATGGTTTATGGTATAGAAAAACGGATGAGGTGAAGTTGCATGGCTTCACGGATGCAAATTGGGCAGGAAGCCCAACAGACAGAAAGAGCACATCAGGAGGGATTTTCAGTATCGGATCTACGACAGTTTCTTGGTACAGCAGGAAATAAAGATCTGTGGCACTTAGTTCAGCGGAAGCAGAATACATGGCAACAAGTCAAGCTGCATGTGAGGCTATCTGGATGAGGAAAATCCTGGTTGGTTTGTTCGGTTCACATTTAGATCCCACAGTGATACATTGTGATAATCAGAGTTGCATTAAACTCTCGGTTAATCCTGTGTTTCATGATAGATCTAAACATATTGATATCCGGTATCATCGTATCAGATATTGGTGGAGCGGAAGATCATGTTGCTTCAGTGCATTCCTACGGAGGATCAGGATGCAGATATTCTGACGAAGGCGCTCACCAAGAGCAAATTCGAATACCATAGAGGCAATATTGGGGTGAAGGATAATCTCTATCTTGTTGAGAGGGAGTATTGAGATTCAACAAGATGATGAGCTTAGTGAAAAGAGTCGCCTTCACTAAGTGGGCCCGCGGGCTATTTTTGGCGCAAGTCTATTTTTAGACATGATGATCATATTTCAAAAGTTGCAGGATGCTATTTGTGGATGGTTGATCAAGTTGGAAAAATAGATGAAATTCTATTTTTATGATGATTGGGAAAAGTCTATTTATAGATCATCAATCTAAAAATAGATGCATATCAATTATTATTAGCTCTTAATAATAATCAGACACTAAACAACAACTTATTCTCTTGGAGCACTTTGTTTCAGTGCACATATGTGGCACATCGGTGGACTGAGGGAATTACACAATTCCCAAGGGTTTACTGGAGCTAATGCATGGAAGACTCAGTTAGAACTCAAGTGGAAGAGTTATGACACAATTGGAAGAGTAGTTATGGAGTTCTATTTAGTTTAACTCAGTTAGACTCAGTTGAGCTAGTTGTATCTAGTCTAACTGAATGATACACTAGTGAGAGTGGAGTGAATTAATTAGTTAATTAATTCACAAATAATAACTCATTAATCAACTGAACAATACAACAGTTAACTACAGTGCATGGCAGTTTCAGTGGAGACCTAGTGGAGAGATAGGTGAAAGGGAAAGATGGACTATCTATTGTGACTATAGTGATGCATTGATTGCATCACACACACATTGGAGTTGCCAATGAGGATTTCACAGTCAAGGCAAGGGTAATTCGAATTCATTCAGAGCTATTCTTCAGCAGGGATTGTGCAATGGAGGCAGGCTAGCAGGAGGCAAAGATCGGTGCATGGATTTGCAAGATTGGTCCTGATTAGTGTATGACGATTGTACTATACTGAGAGCTTGATAAGCTTTGTATGAGGATTTTCATATGTTTCCATGATACATAATATATAGTTGGGGGTTTTCAGCTTCAGGCTTTCCCGATTAAAAACGGTTATGTGCGATTGTTTTTATTTATGTTTTACATGTGTGTGCAATTAAATTTTCCGCAAAAGATTAAAAAGTGGAATAAATTCAGTATCTTGCATAAATTTAAATAGTGTGAGATCAGGTGGATCTTGGACATATGCATGCTTAGTGCATATAATTTCTACATTTTACATTGTCCCAAAAAGCATTGTGGAATTTGAGTACAACGGAAATGATAAGAAGAAGAAGTAGAGTTGAAAATTTTTGGTAGTATGATTATATATGATGGTACAAACAACCTTTGGTACATCCTTTGGGCATGGGGTCATCATAAAATCTTCAAGTGACGCTCTAGTAGTCAACATTTGGCTCCATATGAGGATGCATGCTAGATAGGAAGTGATAGTATGTAAGAACCTGGAATCTGCATCCACCAACAAAAGAAATATATCAACAACATCCATTCATAATATCATCATATGAAATCAAGTACGAAACTTAAGAAATGGAAATTTATTTCTAAAAACAAAAATGACAATTTATTCAAGAAATAAAACTAATTTAACAACAGAAATGAAAAGGGATAAGGTAATAAATATAATACAAAGGATGCCTCACGGCATCAGATCTCCTCAATGAATTTCATGCTGAGAACATGCCTACTTTTAGGTAGATCGATGGGTTTCCTTTCTGATGTGCCCTATCCAATTTTGAATATTTTAGGACTTTGATATGTACCAACATTGTGTTGTATATGGTCATCAAATTTACCAAATCCTTTCCTCTTTTTTCTTTTCTTCTTATTATATTTTTATGTTGATGTTCATGCGATCAAAGTAGACCTTTCTTCCCAATATTGAAAATGATTAGATGAAAAATTCGATGTATCCAAGACTTCTTTGATATGTCTTTCTCCATTGTGCATCTACTTAGACATTTATGATGGATCAATATCATAAGTATTAACCTTATTTCTCCCATTTTCCTTTCTAACCAGGTCACCCTCAATCAGTCATTTTTCAATGGAGTAAATGACCTCATCATAGTAATATGAAGCTTGCTTCAATGTATTAGGAGGCTTATGATTTGTTTCTTTGTTCTTTTCCCATTCGTCATTTTTCCTAAGCTGAATTTTGTGTACCTGTAATATGTCCATTTCCTCCAACCTATTCTCAAAATTGACCTAATTATCCTTCATAACAATTATTTCCTTGGCATGATTTATTTCCATGGTGTTGCTTAATTGTACCTGTTTTTCTTCCATGATGAGCAACTTGTTTTGAGGTCATCTTATTAGAATGATTGACTTCCATGTCCTTTATTGCTTGTGCATGATTTACCTCCATGGCCTTAATGTGTTGAGCTTGGTTGAGTTTCATATCCTTAATCATTTGAGTCAACTCCTTGTTGAGATCCTTATCATTCTCCATATTTTTCTTGAAATGCATCAATGATTGATTCTAGAGAATCGAAATTGTTAGCAGGTATGTCTATGAACCAATCCATAACATTGCCATCTAATGAAAATATGAAAAGTCTCATTTTAACATCCTCAAGGTTAGTATCATGGCACCATTCGCTGACACAAAGGTGGAAATTCCTAAGGTGAGTTTAGGTACTAATGGGGTTGTTACCTATAAAACTAGGGAACTCATCAATAGCCTCAGTGGCTTCATCTAGAATAAAATTCGGATAGTCTGCATTATTCATAAAAGCACAAGGGGAAAACAGATCATTCATGATCTCATGCTCACTTGACCCTAAAAGAGGAAATAGATACTAGAAAGAGGCTCATGTCCAAGATTAGCAAGAAGTCCACAAGAAGAAGGCTTCAAGTAGGTATCCTTGCAAAAAATCAAATAAGTGGATTCACCACTTGAACAAGAACCAAACTCTAAAATTAAACTTGCAAAAACAAAAAATTAGTCGTATTCTAGGTACAAAAGGACTTGTCCCCGGCAACGGTGCCAAAAATGTTTTCTTGTTGCCTAACACATACACCTACCAATTAGTGAGAAAATCCTTTAACCCCACAAGGAGTGGTTGGTGAAAAAAATAAGAGAAGGGGTTGACACCTATTCCTAAATCTATTCGTTTAAGCTATCTCCTTGGTTAGCTAAGGGGGGTGGTCCCTAAATGAAAAACTACATTAAAAGATGTGAGGTTTATAGGAGATGTTAGAGTGAAATGGATTAAATTTTTAGATTACAAACAAATAAAATGTGAAAAATATGAGCTAAAACAAACTTCAATGATCATCAACACATGAGATAGGAATAAGCATATGCAAAAATAGTGCCTTCAAAATATTGTTCAAAAATAAAAATATATTTGCTTAAATTAAATGAAGTACTTCAAATGGAAGCACAAGAAATATTGAAAATGAAACAAAATATGTTAGTGCAATAAACAATGCAAGATATATAAATGCTCTCACAATATGTGATTAGTTGCTAATCCAAATCATATATATATATATATATATATATCTTGCAAAAGGAAAACAATTAGTAGTCTTTTTGCCATAATATAGATGAGATAATCCTATCCAAAATAAAATAAAATATTCAACAATTATTCACAATGAAAATTCTAATGACCAATTGCAAGTAAAACCATGAGATGTGTTAATATTAAATTCACCTACACTAGATTTGGATGCAATTATCTTGGCTATTTTTAATCTAAAATACCTAATCTAGGTGAGAGATCTTACTTTTGAGCTCTTGCCAAAGGGTAAAATTTGGGGTGACTGTAAAGAAAAAGGGGGCGAGGACACAATGGTGTCATTAACGATGCCCATCCCCTGAGTCTTATGAGCCAACGTGTGCCTCTATTCCTACAAGGGGACAAAACAACTTCATAAGTGCAGGGTCACGCGCCTTTACCTTACTTCGTACCAATTGGAAGAACTTTCCAAGAAATTATTTTTCCTATGATTTATATCAGCCAAGCTTATGCTTGGAGGTTAATTTTAAATATGAAACTAAGTTAGAATTCCTATTATGACGTGCAAGAAATTTTGCAAGTGATATGTAAAAGATAGAGATGCTTTTATTAAATAATCTCCAAAACACAAGATCGGATAAGCTTCATATAATATTTTGGAGTGAAAGTATTTTCTTTGACTTATTGTAACACCCTCCTCCCACATCAACCCAAGTAACTGGACAACCGGGGTAAACATGTGATGAAGATTTACTATAATCTGATTCAATCTCTCAGGTTGACTTAAGGAAGTGGATCTGACACCACACAACAACACAGACCTTCTGCACATGCTACAGGACACCCAGGATCCATCTCAACCTTCCACGACTCTAGCACTTGATCCAACCTGACTTTTTCATGCATCAATCTCCCAGTCGCATGCTTGACATGGGAAAGAGTGCGACTGGAAACCTCCAATCGCACACACATCATGGGTATGCATGCGACTAGGGATTTTTCCCAGTAGTTCTGAGCTTGCGACCCCGATTTTTGTGCCACTTTTTAAGGCCCGGAGCCTAGGTCACTACCCAGAACACCATGACACTTTTAGATATGAAATATAATAGTGGAATAGCGATGAAAAAGTAAACACTTGAACAAGTAATTGACTAGACCCCTACTAGCTATGATAGGAATTTCGTCAAACATGTCACAAATATGTAACATATAGTGTTAAATATCATAGCTGAGCATTAGGGCTTATCTAATAATCGCCAAGAAGAATTGTTGCCTCATCACATTAACTGCATTATGATCTATTTTGGAATAGACACATTGTTCATTCATTTACAACTCAAAACATGATGAGATCCATACATCATCTCCATCATAAAACACATTCATAACCAACATATAAACAACATAAATAACAAGCATATAACAGCCATATAAGCCACATAATGACAAACATATTTATCCATCAATACAAGAGGAAAAGAGCTCTTATTTCCATAAGTAAAATGCAACCAAATATGGGAATTCCATGTTCCACCCGACCATAGACATGTTTGAGCCAAATATATATTCATCCATTCACCCTTACACCATACCCGAAGCATGAATGTGGGATCTCATAAATCCAATCCATCAAAACTAAACCAAGGCTTCTAGAGGGAAAACCACCTCAAACATCAACCAGTGATTCCACCTCATGGTCGGACATCACAACAATCACCAGATTGGTCTCTACCTAAGTTGTCCAGGACTCCAGAGTGTTTTTTCCAACCAGGGCTTCCAAGACTAGTAACTCAACCCATAGTTTTCGATGGGCTTCCAGAGTGTTTTTCCAACTAGGGCTTCCGGGACTATTAACTCAACCCACCAAGGGCTTCTAGAGAATTTTTCCAACCAAGGCTTCCAGGACTAGTAACTCAACCCAAGTTGTTACATAGCTTCCATAGTGTTTGTCCAACCAAGGCTTCTAGGAACTAATATCTCAACCCATAGCCAAAGGCACAAGAAAACCAACCAGAAAAAACAAACAATGAAATGAACCCACAACACCATGGTCATCCAGGAAATTACAAGGATAGGCAAATCCACTGTCAATGTAGTGTACCTAGAGGGGATAATATAGGGTACAGAGGGAGGTACCCAAGGGAATAATATGATGTAATAATATAAGAATGATAAATAAATGGGCCATAGTTAATAAATAAAGTGGTTAACCCACATTGTGTAAGGGACCACATGTAGCTAAGGAATAAAGTGATATGCCCATTGTATTGGATGTATGGTATTGAGAGACCCATGGTAACTACCCATGGTATAGCATGTATGAAACCTATATAGAGGCTAGAGACTCTCCATTGAGAGATGTCAAGGATTATTGTATGGGCAAGCATATGGCTTGTGGAGCGATATCCTTCCTTAAGGAGTGAATGTATGGTGTTGCCCTACCTTAAGGGTTTTGATATTAATGAAGATCTGAAGTTTTATCTTCTATGGTGTTATTTCTTGGGCATATTTTCCATTTCTATACATTTTCTTATCAGATCTATTACAAGTGGTATCAAAGCACTTTCTTGGGCAGAGTTTGGGAGATTTTTTTTTTCATTTTTTGCAGGAAATTTTATCCCTTTGTACCCTATATTATCCCCTCTAGGTACACTAAATTAAATTTAGGCAATACTCCATTCCAATGACATATCATGACCAAGAAACCACATTCATATGCCACGCATGCCAAAAATAGTGAGGAAAACATACATGCAACTTGATAACCACAAATAGAATTCATTGTAGTTGTTGATCCTGATGTCCTCCTACGCTTTCCTGCTCTTCCTTTTCCTTCTTGCTCCAAAACTCCAAGTATGCTACACTCTCCAAGGGTCATCCAAGAAAACTCTAAGTGTCCAAGAATATGAGAGAGAGATAGAGAGAAAGAATAGAATGAGAACTCCAAAAATGAACTGAACAAAAGTCATGAACTGGTCCTCGGAAGCCTTTTTATTAATGAGGTCTCTATTTTCTTCATTTTCCATTATCTTCATTCATTTTCCTCCTCACATGCAACCTATAACCTTTCGCCTCAATTTTCTCCTATTTTCCATTATTTTCATAAATAAATGCCAATATATGGCACTTTGTCTTTCCAAAGCGTTAGCCATTTCCTTTTTCAATTTCCATAGACATAATAAACCATATTAACACCCACACTAGGATGTTTTTCCCAACATTCAGCTTGCAATACATGTCCCATGACCTTGGTTATTATTTTTCCTTTATTAACTTTTATTGCATGGAATTTTCACCAGGGTTGTTACACTTATGATAAATCAATGACCAACTTAAAAGCTTGATTCTTGTGAGAAATTAATTTTCATGTAAAATAAATTTCAGATCAATATTTCTATTCAAAATAGCCTTGCAAAATGAACTCTTAAACTTGAGAAAGTGAAAGACAATTTGCACATGGAAGTAAATGATTGACTTGAAAGATAAATTGCTCAATACGCAATGCTTCAAATAAACTCAAAATGGAAATGTTTCACAACCATAAAGCATATATGATATAGACAATAGCCAAGCCAAGTAAATCAAAGTTTGCTAAAACAAAAATGATGAATATTATTGCACAATATGAAAGTAAATTTCTTTGCAAAAGTGTAAATTTGAGACTTGTAGCAACAATTGTTATAAATGGTGCAAGTTTAATGAATTTTAGAAAACTTGAGGAAAGTAAATGAGATGTGTGGCTATGTTAATTACCAAATTAAATCATGCATTTAAATGAAAGGAAATTCTAGATCAACAAATCACCCACAAGTTCTCTCCCAAAGTAGACAGATAGGGATGTGAATGGGTAGAACCCACGCTCCCAAAAATCATAAATTTTATTATTTAAGTTACAAGAGATAGGAGCCCTTGAAATACTCCTTCAAGCTTAAATAAAATATTTACAATGATAGACTTAGACAAGATACTTTTCCTTGATGAGTTACTACTTCAAATGAGACCAAAGAAGGGCCTTGAAATATGAAATTTTAAAAGGGTTGCTTTAAATAAAAAAAATTAGTTTCAAGAAGAAGAGGATTTTTCGCCAAGGCAAGAGAGGCTAAGCCTCCTTGAGCCCACTACCAAGAGAGAAAAATGCAACCCCAAAATGGAACTAGTTCTTGCCAAAGATAGCCTCAATTACCCACGGCCAAGAGAGAAAATTAGTCTTGAATTGGGAGCCCAACGGTCCTGCACACAACTTGTTAGTAGTTTCAAATGATAAATCCTAAAATCTGACACAAGAACAAGTTGGAGAGGGATCAAAAACAAACCAAGTGTTATCTTGAAATTACTCAATAAAATTACAAATGTATGTGTACAATATAAACTACAAAGTATCAGCTAAAGAGTATGAGTAAACTCTCCTCTTTCCTTAGCCATGATTTAGCTATAAAATAGCAATATTATAGAAAATTAAGCACAATATTTTAGAAATAAATATTGAATTAATTATGCTTGAGATATGAGCCCAAAGCTCAAAATAAATCCCTACAAGACAAATTCGACTGATAAGGCTTTGGAAATTGACAAATGTGGGTTCCCCTTGAGTATTTCAAGAGTGGGTTTGTTCCTCCGAGAACTCCCCCTCGCGCTTGAAGCTTGATCCAAAGTAATATTTTCTAAACAGCTTCACATAAACAAATTAGATCCACATGGGCTTAATCAAATGCAATGAAGAGAAAATTTTAGAGATATATTGGACATCAACTAAAAAATTTCTCAATCTAGAGAAAGTAAATAATCCTTATGCTAATGTGAGATAACTACACATCAACACAACTTGAAAAGCATAATGGAAATAATGGCATAATGAAATAAGTAGAAATACAAGTGCAATAATATCAAGAAGTTACCATACACAAAGAGAAGAACACTTCAAATGTAACCCCAAATTCTTTTGTATTAATTTGCAAAGAGTGTACAATCCAATAGAGTATACTTAAGCCCAATATCTCGTATTCCTAATTAATGAGTGATATCACAAAGATCTTATTATATAGAATCTTGGGAGCCAATCCCAAGGCAAATGGTGACATCCCAAAGCACTTTCATGCAAATTCGAATTTCCCAAGTGCCACCAAGAATCATTCAAGGAAAATCAAATTCCATGATGAAATGACAAGTGTATATGGGTGGGAACTGTGGGGAAAATTTCCAACAAAAATATCCACCAAATATTCTCCCAAATCCTCCTAAATGTGCATTAACTTCACTCGAATTTTCCAAGTAAGCATCTTCCTCATTTATTACCAAAAATTTGATTTCTTTGAGCGCATGTCCTTTCCTTGATTTTAGGAGTCCACGTCACCTTAAGACTTCACTTTAACTCCTCCATGATTTTCCACCTCATTTCCACATCATTTATCATGTGTGGATATTTATTTTTCTCCATTTATTTAATTGTTGGCTTAATTTATTGCCACTTTCTCCACTAAACTTAGGAAAACTGGGTTTTAAGGATCTATAACACATTTTTGACCCCTCAAAGTGTGTCTTAGTAAAACATTGAGGGTGAGAGGTATAATTTTTATTTCTCATACCCCATACAACTTATTTGGACATAACTTATTACATTTCATATACAATTTTTATTCCAATTTCCACCATGCAGGAAATTAAAAATAAAAATAAAAAATGACCCCCTAGAGCTAATCAAATTCCAAGAATTTTTTTGTGTCATATAGTATGGTAATATACATTCATCTTAGAACTAGGAATCAACCAAGGCCTTACCATCAAGTCGTAATCTGTATTTGGGGTATATTTGGAAAAAACTCAATTAATTATTAAGTCTTCATAAGGAGATGAAAATTAATACAGTGAAAAAAACCTCCCAGAGTAATACTCACTTGATGATAAGGTCCCAGGCTACCCAGGCGTGTTACATGACTCCACTCCTCATACTAGTATCACTTTTACATTATCCCCACAGGGATTACGGAATTTGAGTACAACAAAAAATTATAAGAAGAAAAAGTTGAGTTGAAAAACTCGGCTATTATGATGATCTCTGATGGTACAAATAGCCTTTGATACATCCTTGGGAATGGAGTCATCAAAAAATCTTCAAGTGCCACTCCAAGGGTCAACATTTGGCTCCATATGGGGATGCATTCTGGATAGGAAGTGATAGTATGCAAGAACCTGGAATCTTCATCCACAAAAAAATACATATATTACCAGCATCCATTCAAAATATCATTATATTAAATGTAGTACAAAAATGAAGAAATGAAAATTTATCTCTAAAATAAAAAATGACAATTTATTCAAGAAATTAAACTACTTTAACAACTAAAATGAAAAGGGATAAGGTTAGAAATATAATACAAAGGATGCCACATGGCATTAGATGTATTGAATAATGAAGTTCATGCTGAGAAATTGTCTACTTTTGTTAGGAAATATACTGAGAGGGGGGGTGAATCAGTATTTAAAGCTTACTGATAATTTTAAATTTTTCTTTACTGAATTCGATATGCGGCTTTAATGAACCCAAATCACGTATACACGTGCATATACCAAAAGAAACTTGAATATACTAATATAATTTTAATGTTAGAAAAACTTTCAGAAACAATCTTTAACTCAGCTTATCAGTTGTGCATCTGTTAGTTGAGCAGTAAATATGTGTAGTAACAGTAGAATAAATCATCACACAATAGCAACACACATGGACACCAAGATTTAAGGTGGAAACCCAATTCGGGAGAAAACCACTGCTGCTATCTTCTTTGTCTTCAATATTTATTATATGGAAAACTACTTACAATATTCTACTAATGCAGACTCATATCAGTACGCAGGCATCTACCTGTAGAAGGTTGCAACCTTATCTCAATCTCCAGCTGTAACTGGAAGGGACTAGAACCCCCTGATCTTGTTTACCAATCACTACTGGAAGGGAGCTTCAACCCCCTGATCAGAACACCAGCTTCTACTGGCAGGAAGCTTCTACTTCCACACTGAAGGCTTCAACTCTCAGAATCACTGCAGACCACGTTTCATCAATTTTCATACTAGATCACATAGCTTCAACAAAAATATTCATAAAGATCAACAACAATAAAATTCACCCAATACATCAATCAGAACAATGAGATCACTGTAATCAAAACATTGTAATAACCAGATTTGAGAATCAGTAAGCATAATCAAATTCAACCCTCAACATTCATTATCTTAAAAAGCATACGCTACTTTGATTTACTGAACCCGTATAGAGATTTCTAATGATGTATCATGTGCGTCAAACGGAGATAGTATGCCAAAGTTACGTCCCTGGGAAGTTGAAACACCAATTTACCCAAACGGGGCCCATAGTTTTAGCGCTTCATCTCCTAGGGTTAGGTTTTTGGGATGTTTAGGGTTCTCCATTGTTTCTCAATAATAAATAGGCCCTCGCGCCTCATTGTAAAGCAGTTCAGAGGTCTGTAGCCACCACATCTCTTCTCAGAGATAGCAACCAGTACCCTAGCTAGTTTTATTTCCATTGTCTGTAAGCAAATTTCGGTTCTTTGATATTAATGAAATGAAGTGTTATTTCCGCTGCATCTCTGTATTTATGGTTATGTGTTTATTCTGTTGCGTTCCTGCATAAATCCGGATCAGTGGTATCAGAGCGGTCTGCTTTTTCTCGATCCTTCCTTGCATGTCCCCAACGAGGTCGGGGTATAAGGAGCTAGGGCTTGATCTGGTGGAACCTTTGCAAGATCAGCCTCGCAAACCTCGACGGACGCCCATGGGGGACGAAAAGAAAGATGAAGGAGTAGGAGATCCTATCAAAATATTGCTCGAGGAGGCCCTCGAAAAACAAAGGAACACGATGATGGATAACTTTGCTCAGATCCTTCAACGGCTGCCCACCGGCGGCGCATCTGCATCCAGTAGCCACTCTGGAGTTGTGACTCCCTTTAAGGTACAAGTAAATTTTGACATTCCCATATTTGAGGGTCAAATAGACGCAGATGCGGTAGATAGATGGTTGAATCTATTAGAAGGATATTTCTCTGTTCATGACTTTTCAGACCGGGAGAAGATTATTTTTGCACTCCTCAAAGCTACCCCCATGTTAAGGACTGGTGGGAAACCTACTGTGAGAACAAGGACCAGACAGAACCCTCTCTGTTCTCGGCCGTACCAACTTGGAATTCTTTCCGAGACGTCGTCAAGGAATAGTACTATCCCGTGGGGAGCTATGAGGACAAGTACATACAATGGACCACGCTGCAACAACAAAGGGATCAAGATGTGCATGAGCTGACGAATCTGTTCCATACCCTGCGCACAAAGTTGGGTATCAAAGATTCAGAGAAACATTTGGTGCTAAAGTATCGCAGCTGTCTGCACAGATACATTCAGGAGGAAATGGAGTTCCTCGACATCTCCTCGCTTGGCACGACATACCGGTATGCTGCCAAGATTGAGCAGAAATTCAAACAGAAGAAGCGAGACTTTGGATCTGCGAATCAAAAGCAAGGGAAAGGTGCTTCCAAACCACAGAACAAAGGAAAGAGCCAAGGCATGGTGACTAAATACAACCCGTCAAAGCCACAAGAAAATAAAACGACCACAAAGCCAAAGAAGGACATGGGAAAGTGGTGTGAGTTCCATAAGAGCTCCACTCACAACACAAGTGAGTGTCGGGCCAAGCAGTCGCTAGTGGCCGAGATGAGGGCTTCTGAGTCAGATGCATGCTCCGACTCCGAATCAAAACCTGAAAAGTGGAATGAAAAATGGAAACAGATTATTGATGCGGATCCCAACGCCACTGTTGCCACTACAAAGGTCCAGAAGGAGGAACTGGAAGATCCAGAGGAGGAGTAACGTCTCTTCCACTCCCAGATGTGGGTAAAGGGCTCCCCTGTACAGTTCATTGTCGACAATGGGAGCCAAAAGAACCTCATTTCAGCAGACGCCGTGAAGCGGTTGGGCTTTCCGACCACAGCTCACCCACATCCATACACCATCGGGTGGCTTCACCAAGGACGAGATCTCCGCGTCAGCCAGCAGTGCCGCCTTTCCTATAGCATCAAGCCCTTCACGGATGAGGTATTATGTGACGTTTCTCCTATTGATGTTTCTGATGTATTATTAGGACAACCATACTTGTGGAAGCGTTATGCTGTGTATGAGTCTCGACCTCGTGCTGTTATTATTACTTTGGGAAATAAGTTGTACAGGATACTAGAGGTACCACCTCCTACGACTATCTCTTTGGTTACTGCAAAACAATGTAGTAAGCTCATTTCCCAAACCAGGAAATTCGTTTTTCTGATGATCCGCCCCCAGGGCAAGAAGAAGACTGTGGCCACGACCTCCAGACAGGGCCCCTATGCACGACAACAACAAATGGATAAGGTCGTGGAGGAGTACGGGGACATCTTCACCTCACCCACAGGGGTTCCTCTGCACTGCCAGGTCAAGCACCCGATTGATCTGACCCCAGGTGCGTCGCTACCCAATGGACCGATCTATCGACGCTCTGTTCTGGAAAATGATGAAATCAAGAGGCAGATTCAGGAGCTGTTGCAGAAAGGTCACATCGGACCAAGTTCATCGCCCTGTGGGAGCCCGATCGTGTTGGTACAGAAGAAGGATGGGACGTGGAGACTCTGTATTGACTATCGGGCGCTGAACAAGATCACTGTCCGGAATAGGTACCCAATCCCACAGATTGATGACCTTTTGGACCAACTCCAAGGTGCAAAATATTTCAGTAAGATCGACCTGAAGTCTGGGTATCACCAGGTACCAATTGAACCCTCTGATGTGTGGAAGACTGCCTTCAAAGCTAAGGAAGGCCTTTTTGAATGGTTAGTCATGCCTTTCGGGTTGACGAATGCTCCCGCAACCTTCATGAGGATGATGGACGACATCTTGCGGCCATTCACCAACTCATTCGTAGTGGTGTACTTGGATGACATTCTGATCTTCAGCAAGACTTGGGAAGAGCACCTTCATCACATGCGACAAGTCCTCCAAACACTGCGGCAACACAAGTTGTGTGCCAATTTGGAGAAGTGCACGTTTGGCATGACCCAGGTTCAATATCTGGGATACATTATTGATGAGAGGGGGGTGCATGTGGATCCAGCCAAGATCCAAGTCATTCGGGATTGGCCAGCCCCGACTACTATAACAGAGCTTCGCAGCTTTCTGGGTCTTGCTAATTTCTACCGTAGATTCATGTTGGGATTCTCTCATATCACTTGGCCCTTGAGTCAAGTCACCAAAGGAGGAGCGAGAGCAAAATTCTTTTGGTCAGAACCTCAACAGAAGGCGTTCAAAGAATTGAAAAATCGCCTTTGTTCTACCCCAGTTCTCACCTTACCAAACTCGTAGCAGCCATTTGAGATCGAGACACATGCATTTGACTATGCTATTGGGTCAGTTCTTACTCAACAAGGAAATCCAGTGGCATATCACAGTGAGACATTTTCTGAGACAATTCGCAAGTATCCCACCTATGACAAAGAAATGTATTCCATTGTGCAAGCCTGTCGACAATGGAAGCATTACATTTTGGGGAAGGAAACAATCATCCACACCGACCACCAGCCCCTGCAGTTCATACAGACACAAGGGAAGTTGCAGAATGATCGCCATCAGAAGTGGTCCACATATCTGCAACAGTTTCATTTGAACATCAAGTACAAGAAGGGTAGCACCAATAATGTTGCAGACTGCCTCAGCCGACCACCGATCGTGGCGCTCACCACCGTGCTCAATTCTTGTGGGCACGAGACTTCTGATTGGCCGCTTCTCTATGAGAGTGACCCAGAATTCGGCCACACTTACAAGGCACTCTTGGGGGGCACGCAAGTTCCAAATTTTCACCTCCAAGATGCACTTTTATGTCACCTGGGACACCTTTGTGTTCCTTCAAGCGAACGTGCCAAGATGATATGGGAAGCACACTACAGTCGAGTCGCTGGGCATTTCGGGGTCGAGAAAACAGTAGCAATACTACAGAAGTATTTCTATTGGCCGAACCTTCGAAAGGATGTCGAGAAGCACATCAAATCCTGCACTGCTTATGCCATTGCCAAACCGACCATCAAGAAGCAAGGCCTATATACTCCACTACCTACCCCTAGTCGACCTTGGGAATCCATCTCCATGGATTACATGTCGGGCCTGCCCTCTACTAAGAATGGCAATGACTATGTTTTCGTGGTCGTTGACAGATTCTCGAAGATGGCCATTATGGCGGCCTGTAAGAATAATATCACAGTAGAAGCTACTGCTAAACTCTTCTTTGAATGAGTATGGGTGCACTTTGGGATCCCATAGTCTATCATATCAGATCGAGATAACAAGTTCCTCAGCACATTTTGGTCCAGCCTCTGGTCAATTTTGGACACAAATCTCACCAAGTCCACAGCTTTCCATCCCCAAACAGATGGCCAGACAGAGGTCGTCAACAGAATGATTGTACACATTCTGCGCATGTACAATTCAAAGCATCCACGCACATGGGACGATAGCCTCCCCTATGTACAACATAGTTATAACTTGGCTCTCCATAGTTCAATTGGCCATAGCCCCTTTCAGGTGGGCTTGGGATTCCATCCACTATGTCTCATTGACGTAGCCATGCCATTTACAGCTGCTCAGGCCGATTCAGCGCACGTCCAGTCTGAAGTTGACAAAGCAAGTAGCTTCATCGAGGGCATTCAACACATCCGCCAACAGGTTCATGATATATTGGACAGAGCCAATGCGAAGTACAAGCAGCGCCATGATCAACACCGGGTGCCACACAACTTCCAGGTGGGCGACAAAGTATGGCTGCATTTGCAGAAGGAGCGCCTCACTGGACCTCACCACAAGCTTCGCCCGCTCCGCTACGGGTCGTACACCATCATCAAGGCTGTAGGGAATAATGCTTTGAAGCTCATTATTCCACCATTCCTTGGTCTGCACCCAGTCTTCAATGTGGATCGCCTTCGTCCTTACTTCCCACCTCCACTAGACACTTCGGACATTGCAGAACAACTCACACCAACAGAGTTAAACCCAGATTGCATGGAACAGGCCACCACAGATTGTATCATGGACATGAAAATTAAGAACACTTGCCAACAGAGGATCCAACTGTATCGGGTTGTCAAAGCGTAACTCCGCACCCCGAAGAGAAGTGGTTCACCGGACAAAGTTCAATGAAATTTCCTCATCTCATGGAGGAACTTAACGCAATGGGGACCATTGCTTCCTAAGGGGGGAGGAATGATCCAAGTGGATATTGGTGGCCACCCGCCTATTCCACTTGGGCCCCCACCATTGTCTCTTTCAGTTTTTCAGTTTTGGCATAGCTTACTATTTTTAGCAGTTTTTCGGGTCCTGAACTTCCGGAGCCGTTTTGAGGCCCTAAATGACGTTTTTTGGGTATCGTTTTTTTGCGATTTTGATCATCAAAATCTTCACAAAAGTTGTAGTCCTCGGATAGAGCTTTCTAATGATGTATCATGTGCGTCAAACGGAGATAGTATGCCAAAGTTACGTCCCTGGGAAGTTGAAACACCAATTTACCCAACCGGGGCCCATAGTTTTGGCGCTTCATCTCCTAGGGTTAGGTTTTTGGGATGTTTAGGGTTCTCCATTGTTTCTCAATAATAAATAGGCCCTCGAACCTCATTGTAACTCAGTTCAGAGGCCTGTAGCCGCCACATCTCTTCTCAGAGATAGCTACCAGTGCCCTAGCTAGTTTATTTCCATTTTGTCTGTAAGCAAATTTCAGTTCTTTGATATTAATGAAATGAAGTGTTATTTCCGCTGCATCTCTGTATTTATGGTTATGTTTTTATTCTGTTGTGTTCCTGCATAAATTTGGATCAATTAGTCATCATAAAACATATTTATTCACTCATTGATCAGATTTGTACATAATCAACTTAACAGCATATATAGCATTCAAGCAACCCAGATCTACATGAAGACTTCATTGACAGACAGCAGAAATATAGCATAATTAAATATAAAACCTCTACAATAAGCTTCAGAAAACCTTGACTTCCATCCGCGCCTTTTCTGAGACAAAGCTGCATATATACGCGCTTTTACTAAGACAAACTAGCGTATAGATCTGCAAATATTAATTATGCATAATGTTTTAGATCTATAGAAATTACCCATATTTCTTCACTCCACTTCAGCAAACATACGCTAGATCTCAGATCTAACCATCTCTTCAATAGATCATGCAAGAACATATTCATTTCAAGTCTAGAGATCCTGATCCATCAATCTATCCAAGGGTGCATCATAAATTCAGAGTTATCAATAAAACATAGTTCATCTTATGTAAATATACTTCGGAGAGAAGTATTTAGTGATAGTCCTTACATATGCACACCAATTGCACTATGATCTTCTTCTCCTTATATAGATTTATTATTTACCAATACCATGAGTCAAAACCACGTAACTTACAATGGTATTCTTGGACAGAATCAAATATATGACACAGCACTCAATACTGTGGGCTAATACCATGGTAAAGCCTCCTAGTATCTTATTTTTAGAGTGAAAAAGACATATGCGACTTGGATCATTCTTATCCACATGTATACGTGACTTGGCCTGAACAAACCCATGCATAGAACCTTGAATATGAATATTACCAAATCTTCTGCTGGACATTACACATTTATTCTGATAGACTCCTGAGCTTCTACTGAAGACATATACTCCATATTTTACCAAAGAGTGTCCATCAAGGACAACATTTTTTTTTCACAAGGGAAAAATTCGTAACTTTCCATTAATATGATAAGTTACATGTTACATATGTTGGTAGTATAAACTACAGATAAAACTGTTATCAAACCATCAAGTTTCCAAAAAGATAGCCATAAGAAAACTAATAATAAACATATTGTTGATATAAGTATCAGTTACATATATCATGCCTGTAAGTTTGGTGCATAACTTACAGGGATCAAGGACAGCATATTAAGACATAAGAATCGTATTGCCAACAATCTCCCCCTTTGGACTTGATGGCAACCATGATGGTGTTTGATCACCACAACAGATAGATACATTAAACATAACCATTATTCAAACACCCAAAATCCTCTCCCCCTTTGACATCAAGGGCAAAGGGAACTATTTTGGCAATGCTCCCCCTAAGGTCATGCTGAATCTTCAGACAGATTTTTCAGACTCTATAACTCAACTGAGTATGATCACCAAGTGTATAAATTTATCAATATTGATGTATTGACGGATCCTCCTGATCTCACAATATTTATCTTCTTGCAAAATACAGAATCCTTCCACTATTAAACTTGCGGAAATTTAAAACTCAATTGCAAACACATGTGAATAAATTCAATCGCACATAACACATTTGTTTAACGGGAAAGCTTAAAGTTAAAAACCCCAACTATCATCTATTATGTATATCAATGGAATCATGTAATAATCTCATACAGATCTTAGTACATCAAGCTCTCAATACAATGTAGATTCATTACACACTATCATGCAGAAATTTGCATCTCCATGCACCAATTTCTTGCCTCCTAACAACCTGCCTCCACTACACAATCCCTACTGAAGAATACCCCTGAATGAATTCAAATTGGCCTTGCCTTGATTGTGCAATCCTCATTGGAAACTCCAATGTGTGTCAGATGCATTGAATGCATCACTATAGTCACAACGGATAGTCCACCTCACCCTTTCACCTATCTCTCCACTGGGTCTCCACTGGAACTGACATGCACTGTAGTTAAATGTTGTTTCTGTTCAGTTGTTAGTGAGTTATTAGTTGTGAATTAATTCACTTAACTCTCACTAGTGTATATTTTAGTTAGACTAGATACAACTAGCTCAACTGAGTTTAACTCACTTAACTGAGTTAAACTAAATAACAACTCCATAAAATACTCTTCCAACTATGTCATAACTTTGCCACTTTAGTTCTAACTGAGTCCTCCATCCATGAGCCACCAATAAACCCTAGGAATTGTGTAATTCCTTCAGCTCACTGATTTTCCAAATCCTTATACTGAAATAAAGTGCTCCAAGAGAATAATTTTATGTTTATTGTCAAATTATTATTAAGAGCTAATAAAAATCGGCATGCATCTATTTTTAGATCGATGATCTATAAATAGACTTCGCCCAATATTCTAAAAATAGAATTTCATATATTTTTCACATTTGACCAACCATCTATGAATAGCATCCTACAACTTATAGAATATGCTCACCATGTCTAAAAATAGACATACACCTAAAAATAGCCTGTCAGCCCCACTTAGTGAAGGTGCTTACTTTTCACAAAGCTCATCATCTTGTTGAATCTCAACACTCCCTCTCAACAAGATAGGGATTATCTTTCACCCTAATCCTACCTCTATGGTATTCAAATTTTCTCTTGCCGAGCACCTTCGTCAAAATGTCTGCATCCTGATCTTCCATAGGAATGTACTAAAGCAACATGATCTCCCGCTGCACACAATCTTTGATATGATGATATCGGATATCAATATGTTTAGATCTATCATGAAACACATGATTAATCGAGATTTTAATGCAACTCTAATTATCACAATGTATCACTATAGGATCTAAATGTGAACCGAACAAACTGACTAGTATCTTCCTCATCCAAATAGCCTCACATGCAGCTTGACTTGCTATCATGTATTTTGCTGCCATTGAACTGAGTGCCATGGATCTTTGTTTCCTGTTGTACCAAGAAACTGTTGTAGATCCAATATTGAAAACCCCTCTTGATGTGCTCTTTATGTCCGTTGGGCTACGTGCCCAATCTGAATCCGTGAAGCCATGCAACTTCACCTCATCCTTCTGTCTATACCATAAACCATACTCATATGTGCCCCTGAGATACCCCAGGACATGATTTCCTGCCTTCCAAAAGATATTGGTAGGCTTAACCATTGCTTGTGAAAGTTGGTTCACCGCATATCATATGTTCGGTCTTGTATTAACTAAATACATGAGAAAACCCACCAACTGTCAATAAAAAGTGGCATCCACTACCTCTGCTAATGTAGCATCCTCTTTCCTCCAATTTCCTAGAAGAGGAGTATCCATGGGCTTACAGTCCTCCATGTGAAACTTACCAAGTATCTCTCGGTCATACTTGCCTTGAGACACAAACAGTTCACCTTCTCGCTGCCATATTTCCAATCCAAGGAAATAATGAAGGAGGCCCTTCATCTCAAACTCCTTTGCAAGATTTTCCTTGCATGAGTGTATCAACTGCTCATCACCCGTTAGTATCAAATCATCAACATAAAGAACAATGATTAAAATATTACCCTCTACCACAATTTGGTATAGGTTTGCATCCACCTCACTCTTGGTGAAGCCAAGTCTAGTTAAATAGCTGTCGATTTGTGTGTACCAAGCATGTGGTGCTTGCTTCAGCCCATACAGTGCTCTTTTGAGTCTGAACACATGTGACTCACTGCTAAAGATCTCAAATCCTTCAGGCTGAGTGTACACCTCTTCCTCAATGATCCCATTAAGGAACGCAATCTTCACATCCATCTGATGAATGTGCCAACCCATCTGCACTGAGAGAGCAAGGATGGTCCTTATGTAAGAATATCGTGCGACAGGTGCAAAGTTTTATTCCTAATCAATTTCCTCGATCTGTGAGAAGCCTCAGGAAACGAATCTTGCCTTATACTTATCGATGCTCCCATCAGCAGCTTGCTTTACCTTGTATATCCATTTCGAATCTACCACTGATTTACCCACCAGCCTTGGAACAATATCCCAAGCATTATTTCTGAAAATGGAGTCATACTCCTTCACCATGGCATCTACCCATGTGGGCTCCTATGCTACTTCTTCAAAATAAGATGGCTCTTTCATGACACACTTGCTCATAAGATCCATGTATCCAGTAAATCGATCAGATGACTATCTCTGTCTGTGTTAGGATGTAGGGACTCCTACATTCTCTTCCGCATCAAGCTTCAGTCTCTCAGCTTCTATGGTACGCCTTCTACCTGTTCTGATGTTTGGTTCTGCATGAGTGGACTCCTCCACTCCATGAATATCCTCCTATGGCTGATCCACATCTAGAGGCTCATCTTTGGGAACAATAATTTCCTCCTTTGCATGCAAGTGTAGCTCCCTCTCAAGCAACAACTTCATGGATTTCACCTCATTGAATTTTATATCCCATCGCACCACAGTCATTCGACTGTTTGGAAAATACACACGATAATTATAGGGTGTTTCTGTGTACCCCACAAATATCCCAACTTCTGCAGTCAGCTCCAGCTTCTTCCTGGTGTCCTTTATCACATGAATGTAAACAGATGAGCTAAAAATCTTCAAATGAGAAATATCAGGCTTCTTACCAGTAAAAGCTTCTTTAGGTGTACTCATGCCAAGTACTCTATGAGGACAACGGTTTTGCACATAAACTGCAGTGTTGCATGCTTCCGCCCACAAGTGCTTGCACATAGAATATGCTCACCATGTCTAAAAATAGGCATACACCTAAAAATAGCCTACGGGTCCCACTTAGTGAAGGTGCTTACTTTTCACTAAGCTCATCATCTTGTTGAATCTCAACACCAAGGACTCATACTTACATCAAAGATCCAACCAAGTGGAATTACATAATTGAATCAACTACCCAACCTAGTGGGTTTACAAAGTAGAACAAGTCCTTACATGACTGAATAGAACAATTTACATCATGAGTGTCAACATTCCCTTTCATCAAATTACAGAAATGACATATCATAAATAGGACCAAAAGATCTCAAGAGAGAGAGATCATATATCATAAACCAATCAGAATGCCAACAATGCATCCTTTTCAGCAAGACAGGTGCTCCCCCTGAGCTGATGCATCCTGAACATATTCAACAACCAATTCATCAAAGCATCTTCATCAGATAATTATAAAGAAATGTGAATACTAGAACAACAACATAGATTACCCAACAGCACCACAACTATTCTGAGTGCTGACCCAAAGAATTTTTGTCAGCAAAACACATACGCAGTTTTATGCACAAAAACACGTGTATATATGTGATTTGTCTTTAAGAAACCAGCCTATCAAATTTAAACTTCTGAAATTATGTAGATTTGATAAGAGAGGTAGAGAAAACTCCTAGCTTCTATCTAAGATATTCGAATGCTTCCCTGGGAAGAGGTTTAGTAAATATATCAGCAACTTGTTCATTGGAGGGAACATACTCCAATCTAACCTTTTTTTCAAGCACTTGTTCACATGGGAAGTGACACTTGATAGGAATGTGCTTGGTCTTGGAATGCATAACGGGATTCTTTGATATACTAATGGAACTTGTGTTATCACATAAAATGGAGATGGGAGGTGAACATTTGATTTGAATGTCTTTTAGAGTCTGCATCATCCAGAGGAATTTTGTGAAACATGATGCGACAGCCACATATTCTACTTCTGTTTTATATAAGGCAATAGAACTTTGTTTCTTTCTGAACCAAGATACTAATAGGGACCCCATATAGAATGCACCACCACTAGTGATTTTTCGATCATCAACATTTCCATCCCAATCCACATCTGTGTAGGCATGAAGAGTGAGATCAACATTCTTTGGATACCATAGACCAAATTCGTGAGTCCCTTGTAGATATTTGAATATTATTTTTACAGCCTGAAGGTGAGACTCTTTTGGATTAGCTTGGAATCGTAAAACAATCCCAACTACATGCATAATGTCTGGTCTTGTCCCAGTTAGATAAAGTAGACTTCCAATCATGGATATATATTCTGGTTGATTCACTGTGGGAGAATCATCATGAGAACTGAGGTTACATCTAGTTATCATTGGCGTACTCACATGTTTGCAATATTCCATCCCATACTTCTTTAGAATTCGCTTAAGATATTTTTCTTGTGATAAAAATATGTCATTTGTTGCTTGTTGCACTTGTAAGCCAAGAAAAAATGTTAGTTCCCCAAGTAAAGACATTTCAAATTCTTGCTGCATAATAGAAGCAAATTTATGACTCATGGACTCTTCATTACTTCCAAAAATGATGTCATCAACATATACAACTACAATCAATAGTTTATCATTCTCAATTTTTGTGTATAAGTTACTATCAGTAGATCCCTTTGTAAAACCTTGTTGATGAAGATGTTTGTCAAGACGATAGTACCATGCCCAAGGAGATTGTTTGAGACCATATAAAGCCTTTTTAAGTTTGAAAGCAAGATTTTCATCATTTCCCAGAATGAATCCTTCTGGTTGTTCTATATAAACTTATTCTTCTAGATCACCATTGAGGAAGGCAGATTTAACATCCATTTGATAAACTTTGATTTGTTGAAAACTTGAAAAAGAAAGAAACATTCTTATGGCTTCAAGTCTAGCTACAGGAGAAAATGTTTCTTCAAATTCTATACCTTCTTGTTGAGCATACCCTTTACAAACAAGTCTAGCTTTATTTCTAATAACATTTCCATTTTCATTTAACTTGTTTTTGAATATCCATTTTGTTCCAATCACATTTTTATCATGAGGTCTTAGAACCAATTCCCAAGTATGATTCTTATCAATATGATCGAGTTATTCATTCATGGATTGAATCCAACATTCATCTTCACTAGCTTGATTGACATTATGTGGTTCAATAGTGGATAGAAATCCCAGATAGCTAGGATATCCTACAAGAGTTCTTCTTGTTTGAACACCTGATCCCTTTTCTCCCAAAATTTGAGATTTTGGATGATTCTTTTCAACATACCTGGATGGAGCCTTTTCAGATAGATCTTCTTCTAGTGCTTCATTGGGTTCACCTTATATATTGTTTCTATTTGATGCAGGAAAATATGCATCATCATCATCTTCATTTGTTGTTGTTATTTCCCTTTTTGGAGCTAAGAGAGACTCATCAATTACAACATCAATACATTCAACAATATTTCGAAGTCTTTTATTGTAACATTTATATGCTTTACTTCTAGAAGAGTAACCAAGAAATATTCCTTCATCTGCTCTAGGTTCAAACTTACCAATTTTTTCATCATTGTTCTTGATAAAACATTTGCTTCCGAAAACTCTAAAATGCTTTGCGGTGGGAAGATTGCCATACCGGATTTCATAAGGATTTTTATCACTGTTCACCCGAACATGAGCCTTGTTCAGAATATTTACTACAGCATGTGATTCTTCTCCCCAAAAGGTATCGAGATTTCCAGATTCATCAAGCATAGCCCGAGCCATTTGTTGAACAGTTCTATTCATCCTTTCTACCACGCCATTTTGTTATGGGGTTCCATCTATAGAAAACTGAATTTTTATGCCATGATGTTCACAGAAATCAAAGAATTCATCTGATATATATTCTCCTCCTTGGTCAGATCTAAGACATTTGATTTTTATATCTAATTCATTTTCAACCAAAGCTTTGAATATCTTAAATTTTTCAAATGCTTCATCTTTATGTTTCAGTAAACCAATCCAACACATTCTAGAGAAGCCATCAATAAATAAAATATAGTATTGTTCTCCACGAGGTGACTTCTTCCTTACAGGACCACATAGATCAGTATGTATAAGTTCAAGAGGCTTACTTGCTTATCCTTATTTAGCATTGAATTGCACCTTGACTTGCTTACCAAATTGGCATGATTTGCACATGGTATTTTCAGGTAGAGTGATGTTGGGAAGATCATGAATAACTTTGAGTCTGTTGGATTTTCTTATTTGAGAGAAGCTAAAATGTCCTAACCTTCTGTGCCATAACCAATTTTCTGAAGATTTACCCAAGTAGCATTGTTCTTTGCCACCTTTCAATACATACATATTTCTTGGTGTTATAGTTCCTTTTATTACGGTTTTTCCAATGTTAATTTCACGTACTACACATTATTTTGAACTAAAGACAACTTCATTTCCTTGATCACACATTTGAATAATAAAGAAAAGTCGTTATTAGTATTCTTCTTTATTCCAGTCTCATTTCTTTGTTTTCTAGATTCTCTGGTCATGATGGTTTTGTATGCAACACATTGAGCAGCCTTATGACCAAAATTATGACATGAGAAACATTGTCCATTAAAGAAGAAATTTCTACAATCATGAAACCTTTTATTTATGTTTACCTGTTGATTGATATTTCTATTATTGTTCTTCCTTGTATTACAGTGGTCATGCTTTACCTAAGTAGTTTCTTTGTTCTTTTGCTGAGAGACAGAATGTTGTAGGTTGGCTTTAGCTGCATTTAGTTAGATTGGTGCTGAAGACTGAGATGATTCTCCAATATATCCAAAACCTGTATTTATAGGAGGAGAGCATTGTACCTTGATAATTTCATCTAAGGTTTCAGATCCTTTAGCAAATCTAAGATTTAAATTTTTCACTTTCCCAATTTCCTTTCTTAGACTTACTATTTCACATTATAATTTCTCATTGTGCTTCTCCTTTTCTATAAGCTAATTTTTTGGAGTATCTATGGCAAGGTTTTTTTATTCCAAACATATTTTGAGATGATTTATTTCTTCAAGAAATTCATTTTCTTCTAATGCATCCATAAAAGTATCACTAGAGTCCTTTTCAAAAGCCACGAGTAGTCTAATATCTTGATCATATTCTCCTTCTTCACTATTTGATAGACCATCACTATCTTCATGAGTATAACAGATTTTTCTATTGATAAACTGTTTCTTATTTCCTTTAGCCACTTCTTTCCCCTTTTCATGACTCTCTTTATGGGGAAATTTAGCAGCATAATGACCAACTCTTCCACAAGAAAAACATTTAAAAGGAAGCTTACCTCTAAACCTTCCAGTGCCAAGTTTTAGCTTCTTTAAAAAAATTATCTCATATTCTTATAAAACATACCTTGATCCTTCTTGTTCTTCTACCTCCTTTCCTTTTGCAACAGCTCTGAAGACAGCTTCTTTGACTTCAGATGGACCTCCTTTTCTCATTTCACAAGAAATCAGAATCCTATGAAGTTGAACAACAGTAAGAGTTTGTAGAACCTGCTTCTCTTCAATGGCGGACACTTTTGACTCAAATTTGGGAGTTAGAGATCTTAAAACCTTTTCTACCAGAGTAGTGTCAGATATGGTTTCACCCAGATTTCTCATACGATTTACAATATCATCTAGACGTAAAAATAAACTGGCGATGCTTTCCTCATTATGCATTTTGAGTTTTTCATATTAAATTCTGAGAGTTTTGAGTTTAGCACTTTTTACCTTGGCATCACCTTCATAGCTTAGAATTATTTTGTCCCATATCTCCTTTTATGTATTCAAATGCATGAATTTGACAAATTTTGATTCAGTCAAGCTTCCCAATAATGCATTGATCGCTTTTTCATTGGTTTCATAGTTCTTTCTTGTTGCTGCATCTGTTGGAACTGAAGTTGGATATTGATAACCTCCTTTAACTATAGCCCATACATCTTCTCCAAGAGACTGAAGATAGGATCTTGTCCTTGTCTTACAGAATATTAAGTTGTTTCCATTGAAGAGAGGAGGCCTGATAGATGTTGTCCAATCTTGATTGCTCATCTTAGTTGATCTTCCTTCTAGCGATTAAGCTTCTTCAGAAGGACCTGATCTGATACCAATTGTTGGGAAAAATACTAAGAGGGGGGGGTGAATCAGTATTTAGAGCTTACTGATAATTTTAACTTTTTCTTTATTGAATTCCATACGCAGATTTAATGAACCCAACTTGCGTATACACGTGCATATACCAATAGAAACTTGTGTATACTGATATAATTTTAATGTTAGAAAAACTTTCAGAAACAATATTTAACTCAGTTTATCATTTATGCATTTGTTATTTGAACAATAAATATGTGTAGTAACAGCAGAATAAATTATCACACAAGAGAAACACACATGAACACCAAGATTTAAGGTGGAAAACCAATTTAGAAGAAAACCACCATTGTTGTCGTCTTTGTCTTCAATATTTATTATATGGAAAACTGCTTACAATATTTTACTGATGTAGACTCATATCAATACGCAGGCATCTACCTACATAAGGCTGCAACCTTCTCTCATTTTCTAGCTACAAGTGGAAGGGAGCTACAACCCCCTGATCTCGTTTACCAGTCATTACGGGAAGGGAGTTTCAACCCCCTCATCAGAACACAGGCTTCTACTGGCAGGAAGCTGCTACTTCCACACTGAAGGCTTCAACCCTCAGAATCACTGCAGACCATGTTTCATCAATTTTCATACTGGATCACACAGCTTCAACACAACTCTTCATAAAGATTAACAACAATAAACTTCACCCAATACGTCAATTAGAATAGTGATATCATTGTAATCAGAACATTGTAATAACCATATTTCAGAATCAGTAAGCAGAATCAAATTCAACCCTGAACATTCATTATCTCAAAAATCATACGTTAATTTTCTTTACGGGACCCGCATGTATACGCGCTTTCCTTAACACCAACCTGCATATAGATCTGTGAATACTGTTTTTTAGAATATGTTCAGTCTTAGATCTAGATCTAAGGCTTTCAGTCATATATCTTTTCAGTATTGTAGAGCCCTTGATCAGTCAGTCATTATAAAACATATTTATTCACTCATTGATCAGATTTGTACATGATCAACTTAGCAGCATATATAGCATTCAAGCAGTCCAGATTTACATGAAGACTTCATTGACAGACAGCAGAAATATAGCAGCATTAAACATAAAACCTCTGCAATAAGCTTCAAAAAACCCTGACTTCCATACGCGCCTTTTCTGAGACAAAGCCGCATATATATGTGCTTTTACTAAGACGAACTAGTGTATAGATTTGTAAATATTAATTCTGCAGAATGTTTCAGATCTATAGAACTTACCCAGATTTCTTTAGTCCACTTCAGCAAACATACGCCAGGTCTCAGATCTAATCATCTCTTCAATAGATCATGCAAGAACATAGTCATTTCAGGTCTAGAGATCTTGATCCATCAATCTATCCAAGGGTGCATCATAAATTCAGATTTATCAATAAAACAAATTTCATCCTATGCAGATATACTTCAGAGAGAAGTATTTAGTGATAGCCCTTACATATGCACACCCATTACACTATGATCTTCTTCTCCTTATATAGATTTTTTCTTTACCAATACCATGAGTCAAAACCACATAACTTGCGATGGAATTCTTGGATGAAATCAAATAGATGACATAGTGCTCAATATTGTGGGCTAATACCATGGTAAAGCCTCTTGATATATTATTTTTAGAGCGTAAAAGGCATACATGACTTGGATCATTCTTATCCATGTGTATATGTGACTTGGCCTGAACAAACTCGTGTATAGAACCTTCAATATGAATATTACCAAATCTTCTAGTGGACATTACACATTTCTTCTGATAGACTCCTGAGCTTCTACTGAAGACATATACTCCATCTTTTACCAGAGAGTTGCCATCAAGGACAACACATTAATACATAAGAATCATATTGCCAAAAACTTTCAAGAAGATCCATGGGATTATTTTCTAATGTGCCCTATCCAATTCTGAATATTTTAGGACTTTGATCCATCCCAACACTGAGTTGTATGGTCATCATGTTTACAAAATCCTTTCGTCCTTTTTCTTTTATTCTTAATAGATTGTGATGAAAATGTTGATGCGATCAAAGTAGACCTTTCTACCTGATCTTGAAAATGATCAGAAGAAAAATTAAAAGTATCCAAGACCTCTTTAACCTACCTTTCTTCGTTCTACGTCTGCTCTAACATGGGTGATGGATCAATCTCATAAGTATTAACCTTATTTCTCTCGGTTTCCTTTCTATCCATGTTGTGAAGAAAAATCCCCTGATGAATATAGGTGATCTCTCTAGCCCTAGAGTGGTTCTAGCAACTTGAGATACTTTCTAATGCAAAGCATTCTTAGTTAATATTCAAAATCTGACAATAAAGGAGATAGAGGTACATTTTCCTGATCTTATGTTTGAACTCGTTGATGATGACCTTGATCCACAATCCTTTTAGGCTCACTCCTTTCTAATAGTGGTACATGAATACTTGTGGATGATTAAGAGGCGATAGAAAATGTAATACAATACATAATAATAATTAATCATTAGCTATCTAGAAAATCAAGGAGTACCAGAAAATTTGCATAAATGATTAGAAAAATATAGAAAGCAAACTTCAGATGTTTTATTAATGAATGTAAAAGAGAGAGCTTACAACCCAGGCCTTGATGTTGGAGGCCTTCCTTTTGGTGAAAATCTGAGTCCTTTGCCGAAGCTCTAAATAATTCCTACTCCCAAACAACTTAGGCATTATCACAGTGCAAGAATGTAAATCGAATGAGTTTAGACCAGCCCCAAAATGACCAACCAGTAGTGGAAGGATGGGGACCAATTTATAGGAAGGGAGAAGAGGTTGGGAGCCCATGAAAGGAGGAGGAAGGTCCACTTTCTAAGGGATAAACCCCCATGGATGAGATCAAAGCTCTAAAATTAGAGAGCTCGACTCTATCACCACCATTTAACAACCACCTCGCCACCCTGGAACTTCTAGAGGTCGACGCTTCTCCTCCATTTGAGGAAACACTGCCAAAAAAGCATCAGCGTAGTTTTCCAAGAAATAAGGGCATTAATAGCACTAAGACAGAACTTTAAACTTGACATCAACACAGGCAAGAAACTAGAAAATGCGCCGACCCAAAAAACTAGGGTTTTTACCAAGTTCCTTCAGTAATATTCCAAGGTAGTTTTCTTTGAGTCTTCGGGGGATGTCTTTACATATTTTTCCATGGTGGAAACATTGCACAGGGTCTATCATGGGACACTTCAGGATCAGGGACGGGAAGTGAGCATGGTGTCAAATTATTGTGTAATAGGTTCCCCCTAAAGCATGATGGCAGAATGGGAGTGATGGCTGAAATGCTTTATGAACCAAGGCAAAGAACTTCGATCACCACCAGGAAATCTACCAAATCAAACATAATACAATATATGACATCTCTGGTATAAATATGCCTAACCACATAACTCTGCACTAGCCATAAAATAACACATGAACCCACGGCATGGTCGCAACCATCCATCTAAAGATATCATATAAATGGATCCACGGCATGGACGCAACCATTCGTATAGATAGGATCATGTATACAATTATGAATACTCAATAACTCCCTGCAACCCGAATCAGAATCAAATGTGATCTAGGGTCCTCGCTGTTATCTCAATCAACCCAATGTATGGATATAGCCATGTGAATAGATGTGTTGACTTCGAACATGGTAGAAACCACCCAATTATTGGAAAATAAAGAAAAGCTTTAACAGGAACAAGAGAAACCATCAATAATGACGATGGCCCTCAAGGTACAACAACACAATCTACAAGTGTGAATAAATGTGTTGAAGTCAAACACTTGCAGAATCATTCGATCGAAGGCCAATGATGTGAACCTATCGTCGAACACAAATAAATTTCCATTGATGCATGCAAGCTCCAAGGTACTGAAAGGAAGTTTCTAAACCACCTTCCCAGATAATGAGCTCAATTCGATGGGAAGTGATTCATCGAAGGAGGGTCATAATTATTCCCACATCATTGAAATTAAACAATAGATATATCAATATGATAGGAGTGATGTGGGATTGTAACAGAGGAGGTGAGATAAGTAAATGATTTTTGATAAAAAGGACTTATCTTGAACATATTAGTGATATGACTCTAGAATGTGGTAGACTTTGACTCAAATGTGATCAGAGGTCATGATGACAAAAATGGTGATAGAATAGGGGCAAATGGATTTCCAAAACCTGTGGAGGAAAAATGATGAATGAAGGATATCCTCAACCTGACACGAACTGCATATGGGTGTCATGTATAAGAGTGACAAGCTGCCCAAAATACACATAGGATGTTCACTTTTAATTTTTCCCTCGTTATTGCTAATGAGTACCTATTTATTTTTGATATCCAATGTGAAGAGGATAACATATGATGAGCATGTAAGTTCATTCTTTGAATGAATCCCTCCTAGTGATTTTAACAAGCCCTAGGAAGGAGGAACTCAGTCTCATCATGGTGACAAGTCTTTCACCGTTTAATCTTTAACAAGTCAAACAAAAGGGTAAATCAGTAACTTTTCATGTTTAAGGAGTTTGAAAAGAAATGACAAGAAAACTCCATCATGTCCCTTTTCGTAAATCGTCTCTCGAACCCAAAAGGGTAGAAAACAATACATGAGAGAACCTCTTGACCATGTTTGATTAAGGTATTCCTTTTTCGTAAATAGTGAATCTCGACCTGAAAAAGGGGTAAACATATACTAAGACTACATCATTTCATTTACTTTAACGAGTTTGAAACGATGATTACTCAGAAATCTTTTCATTTTTCAAGAGTCAGAAAAGAGCTTAAAGTTGACTCTAGAGGGGTTCCTTTCTTGTTTATTTTTACTGAGTCTAAAAAAGAGATAAAATAAAACTCGTTTGCATCAAAAATAATCACCAACCATGTAAAGGTCCTATTACTACGCAAAAAATGGCAAACATCATTGATATAGAGGAAAAATAATAAAATAATGGCGAAAATATCTTCGAAAATAGATAAATAGAGAAAAAGTAAATTCATTTTCACCTTTCTATTTTGAGTAAATTGGAGAAGTGCATTTTACCCCGTTTTCCTTCGAACTTCAGATCAGTGGTGCACCCTATCCAACACACCATTCAATGATCTGTCAGCTACAGGTAAGATCTCAAATTCTCATCTTCATTTCAATTCCATTATTTGGGTTTTTAGCTTAGAAATTTATAGATGGGGGGAGGATTTCAAATTTAAAAATCGCATGTGGTCAACGTGGGTTCAAGCTATCAAACCCATGATGGTCATTCTTATCCCGTTAAGGCAGTGGACCACCAGCGCTGAATTAATTCAGACATTCGCACTGGCCGCAAGGGAGAATTTGAAATGAGAAATTCACCCATTTCCATTGGATTCTTTCAAAAACTACTCCGATGAAAGCTCCTAAAATGTCAGTTGAACATGTTTTGTAGGTGATTTCATCATAAATGTCCATCAAATGGAAAGAAAAAGTCCACGAGGTATAATACCACCAATCACTCCAAGACAAAAATTTCATAAATGCATTGCATAATTGCAAATTGCTGAATTTCTTCCAAACATCAGGGCTAAGATCTCAACTGGAGCCACTTCAGTCTTTTATTGGAATATGGGACGTAGATCGCCAAATATTCATAATTGGAGACCAGGACCAGGAATTAGATTTCATGGACATCTACTTCATTACATTCTTATCCAGGAGAAGGGAGAGGATCCAACTCTCTGGAGCTCGCGCAGGAGGTGAGAGTATTAGTATGCTCATTCAGAGACACTATCCTAGGGCTAACAACACTAAGAGTGGGAAGATACAGATATCCTCTATCAGATTTATTCCCTTGCACATGATTTTACATTCCATGACTTGATTATCTAGATCCATGCATTTCATGAGGAAATGAAATCCCAATTCTAGTATGCGGTGGACTTCCCAACCCCTACTATGTTCAACTAGTGCGAGGCATTATTGGCTAATATAAAGAGCTAATTGACCAAGTGAAAAATAGGTCGACTGAAACAGTTTGGGTACGAGTCCATCTTGCTTACCTTTTTCCTGGAGAGGGTACCTTTATTTCAGTATCAGTAGTTGGAGATCCATGATCCAGACCGAAGGGACCCAAGGCTAATGAGGTGGTGTAAGATCATGCCCCGTCAGGGCAGGGGCCAGCAGATGCATTTCCCGACAGCATTTTTCAACTGGTTGCATCGTCAACTCATCGTGGTTGAGGACTATGCATATGCAGGCATCAACTTTAGCGGAGATCCAAACCTGCCCATTCCGCCAGGCACAGAGTGGACTAATGCAAGTAAAAATTGTTTTTAACATTTTTTAATTTTTGAATGTTTTTGTCATGTATTCTGAGATCTAAACTTATGATTTTTTATAGATATGGGTCCTCAGAGACCAACAAGCATGTCACCAACCGCGAGGAGGGTAGCTTTCCCATTGGAGGATATTTCCTACGAGGACGGAGTAGACCCATTATCCAAGATAGAGTGGAACTTGGTAGGGCCTCACGAGAGCATCCCAGAGTATGCTACCTTTGATGATATTCCTCTTCACTTTCAGAGGCATATGGTCGAGGTTCCAGGCAGACTGTGTCACTTACTTTGGTGAGTGATCCAAGAAATCACCTACTATCACGACCACCATGTGGGTAGATGCAACCCTCTGTTTACATTTTTGTACTGGTAGGCTCAGAGAGCCATTTTTGTCACAGAACACATATTTTTTGAGATTTTGATGCAACATACTTGACAGACTCTCTCTCTCTCTCTCTCTCTCTCTCTCTCTCTCTCTCTCTCTCTCTCTCTCTCTCTCGCTATATATATATATGCATGTTTCTACAGCTACTTGTGTATCATAATGATGTATTGGTTTTTACATGTTGCGGATATGTCTATCTAATACATGATTTTCTTGTATTTGTTAATTTTTTTAAACGTATTAGAATATGTTGATATGTAATAAAATCAAAATGTCTTTCCAATAATTGAACACGCAAATACATACGAAAAATTTGAGGATTTCACATAGAATAATGGCCATTTAACTGTAACACAACGAGTTGTGAGTCTAATTTAACAACCAAATCTCTAATCCCGAGATCAATTGCATTCGATAATAGCTTGATAACCGCACTATATTCAGAAATATTTTTATTTGTTTGACCCAAACAAATACCTTGTAAATTAATCAACTCGCCATCACTGGCAAAGAGTGTCCATGCTGCGGAAGACAAGTTTCGTGTGCTAAGGCAAGTTCCATCAGCAAAACCGATGTAATGATTCGATGACATCTGCAAACCAACTGGAACACAAGGTGAGCAGAGGAAACATGTCCTCAAAGCAAACAATCACACCCAAAATCCAATCAAAGAAAACTAATGATAAAACACTAATGTATAAAGCAACACACTCATGATCAAGCGTAATACTTCTTTAGATAGAGCCCATTTAAGGGCTTATCCAATTGGTTTCCTTCATCATCTACCAGCTCATAGGCACCTCTTTCCAATACTTGTTGAATGATATAAGGCCTGTGCCACATTGGCTCAAGCTTCCCAACTCCCAATTTATCGTTGGCTTGGTCTTAAATTAGAAACAAGTCACCCTCAGAGAAAATGTGAGGATTGATAGATTTGTTATATTGAGCCTTAACTCGTCTTTTTTGTTCTTAAATGACTAAAGCATCAATTCTTTTGGTCTCATCGAGATGCTCGAGGTAAAGCAAACATTCCTCTTTTGGCGAAGTACCAGGGAGTAGTTCGATGGCTAGATTCAAAGAAGGAATTTCACACTCAATTGGGAGTGTGGCGTCTAGACCATACACCGATTGGAAAGGTGTGAATCCAGTTGCAGTCTTAACGGAAGTTTGATAAGCCCACATAGCTGAGAATATCATTAGATTCCAATCTCATTTTTGTTTCCCAATGGTTCATTGAAGCATGGTTACCAAAAATTTGTTAACAACTTCAACCTGACCATTGGTTTGTGGATAATAAGGAGTGAAGCTATTGTGATGTAACCCCAATTGAGAAGCAAGCTCTATCATCATATGATTTCAAAAATGAGGGCCATGATCACTGAAAATCACTTTCGGGACACCAAACCGAGCTATAACATGATTAAACATGAATTGCGCCGCAGTTAGACCTTCATTATCGTATGTAGGCATCCCTTCGGCCCATTTAGTGAAATAATTGACGACAATGATAGTATAACCATGCCCCCCGGTCGAGCGAGGGTTAAGGGTCGTGAAATTTATGCCAAGTTTCGCAAATGGTCCGACGGTCACAATTGGGTGTAAGGGTGAGGGTGGGGTGCGCTCCTTCAGAGAGTATATTTAGCAATCACGGAATTTTTAGACTACAACAATGAAATATTTAAAGATAAATGGCCAAAAATATACTATGCAAAGGATTTTTTGGGCGGTAGCATAACCATACATGTGACCACCAGAGGCCCCAGAGTGGCAGTCGTTGAGAACCTTCTCAGCTTCCTCGAGAGTCAAACATCGATGGAGGATAGATTCAACACCATTGTGATATAAAGTGTCTCCAAGATACGGTAGGGTTGGGACTGGTAACAAATCCATCGTCGCTCAGAGTATGATAGATCTAGCTGAAAACTTTTGGTCTAAAGATAAATGATGATTTCTCCATACCATGGATCAAGAGTACTACTGAGAAAGAGTGATTCATCTGGAATCGACTCTTCAAAAGGAATGGGATCGATCGCGGTGGGAAGATCGTAGATCAACTCGGCAAAGACAAGGGATTTCTTAGACTTAGCGGCAGTGAACTCTAAGTCAAAATCTTGAAGGATGACAATCCATTTCAAGTACTTTCCCCCAAGCAACACACCCGTGATAATGTAAGTTGTTGGGTTACAATTAGAAATCACCAAAGTTTTACGCAGGTGAATGTAATGAAGAAAACACTAAAGAGCATGGACAACAGCCAATGTGAGTTTCTCTACATGAGCGTAGCAGGTCTCTGAATCAAATAGATTATGGCTCAAGTAGTACACTACATGATCTTGACCATCGTCATCATCTTGAAGCAGCACCATACTGATAGTGTTGTCTATGGCAGCCAAATATAGGAAGTAAACGTGGTAATAATTGGGAGGATGCAGTAGAGGATCACTGATGAGGGCTTGTTTCAAAGGATCGAAAGATCTTTGGTAAATTTCATCCCAAATGAATGGGGTTCCCTTTTTAAATAAGCGAGTAAAACTTGTGGCAAGCTCAGTGTAATTTAGTACAAAGCGACAGAGGAAATTTGCTTTCCCCTACAAGCCTTGTAGTTGATGAACAGAAGGGGGAGGAGGCAAATTGATGATTGCCTCTACTTTAAGAGGGTAAATTTGAATTCCTTCTTTTAACACCAAGAAACCCAAGAGTCGACTAGATTCAATGCAGAATACACACTTATAAGGGTTCAACCTAATATTATAGTGTCGACAGCGAAGAAATATGGCCCTGAGGTGTTCCGGGTGATCTCCAAGTTTTGCAAAATCAGCAGGAAGGTCGTTGAGGTATGGTTGAACTATGTGCTTGATGTCATGAAAATAATACGACATAGCTCACTGGAAAGTGGCCCTGATATTATTTAAGCCAAAATGGAGCTTCTTATAGGCAAAGTTTCCCCATGGATAGATAAATGGGTTTTTGTGCTAATCAACTAGAGCAATGTTGATTTGGTTATAGCCAGAAAAACCCTCCATAAAGGAAAAAATATCACTCCCAGCGCACTCGTCAATGATTTGATCAATAAAGGGAGTGGGGTAATTATCCTTAGGAAATGCTCGATTTATATCATGGTAATAAACACAAACTCGGATGGTACCTTGTTTATTAGTAACGGGAACAGTATTGGAGATCCAATCTGTCAATGGTAAGGAATAAATAAAACTGGCTTTGAGAATTTTTTCAACTTCACCCTTGATGGCAGCAGCCTTTCCTGGGTGCACAAGATGAATTCGTTGGCGAACAGGCTTCAATTCTTGTAGGGATTTCGAGCACGACAATACTTGGAACAATGTCAGGTATCTCTTCGTATGACCACGTGAAGACATCAAGGAATTCCTAGAAAATCTCATTGTAGATCTTGATCTTGTCAGGAGAACAAGATGCATCAATGTGAACATTCTCAACGATCCCTTGTCCGACAGAGATGTCGATCGAAATGGTTGGAGTAATATTTCCCATGTTCTCTTTAGAAAACACGTCATGAATCAAGATGGGATTCTGAAATGGGCCAGTTGATACAGACGAAGCACAGGATTCCAAACAGGTGGAGATGTCACCTAGGTTCGGGAGAAACGAGGAACGATGATGTCCATCATCCCATGGGGTTTCTTTAAGATGCATTACCTCCACGATACTTTCGTCAGTGGGTAAAATCTCATTCAAAGGATCATTGGAGTCCCAAGAACCAAACCAGGGAGACTGCGCATAAGTGTCTAGAGAATAAACCAATCAGTCGGTTGTTTCAAATGCAACCTCAAAATCCATAAGAATACTTCGACACATTTGTTTAGTAGGGATCAAAGGCATAATGTCATCAAAGCTTTCAATTTGGTTGGGACTCGGAACAATCCATGGATTGTGACGAGATGATATCATATTGATAGTGGTGACATTTGGAGGCAGAAGTGGAAAAATTCCCATAAGAGACGAGTCTTTGAATAGACCCGACCCGATGTTCTCATAGGGGGTAGTGGTATTCCCAAAATATGGAATGTTTCCTATTGAAGAAACAGAGGAAAAGAAAGGTAACTGATCAATAGTCAATATTTTTCCTTGATGAGGAAAGCGGACGACATGGAAAGGGTGGAGACCACGCAAACCATGGCATGAGTCAAACTGAGTCCAAGAAGGAGGTTATAATTCAAGTTGGAATCCACCACCTTAACTTATAAATTCACTGTCTTTCCCTCCAATAAGATGGTAAAATATTTGAGAATACCATATGATCGAGAACCTCTATCATCGAAAGCTTCCAAAGTGTTCAAGGATTGGCTCAATGGAGGAGAGTCGATGGATTTCCAACAAGTGATAGACATGATGCAGGTCAAAGCGCCTTCATCAATAACAATACTATGAATTATTTTCCCCATCATGGTGACTTGAATCAGAAAATCTACCTGAGACTAGAGGCGGGGAATGAAGTTATCAAGACTTAAAGTAATGAGATTGGAATCTGTTAGCTCCCCGTAATTTGCTATATTGATTGAGATACAAATTGACAAGGGTAACATCAAACCAATCTTTGGAATCCAAGGACCTAACCTTCTTGGATTCGGAGAGGGATCTCTCAATGTGTGCAAATATATGTCTTGTTTACTGATTAGGGTTGATTTTAGGCTAGATGTTAAATGCAAGGTATTTTGATTATTTTTGGTTGGGTATGATACTTTGATAGATTTTAGATAGGAAACATGGAAGATTGTTAAGTCATTGGGAAATGGAGTCAAACAAGGTCATGAATGAGTTCATCAATGGTGTCAAGATCATTTGCAGGGAAATTTAACTTGGTTGGTGGTTCTTTAAGGTTGTGAAGGATCATGAGATGGACATTAAAGATTGAGAACAACAAACTAATAAAGGGCTGAAACCGAATCCTTTATATACTTGTGAACTGAGGGAGTTAGAAAATTGACAAGAACAACAAGAGAATCAAAGGGATAAGCATAACCTAATCCATTTGATTTCAGACTAAAAAAAGATAATTAACCAAGACAAACATTCAGATAAAAACTTAGAAAGGTAAGAAATGTATCCAACTTTCAGAGCTTTTATCATCTAGAGAAGAAAAACATTTAAGATACACAAGTAACTATAACCATAGAAGGAGAGAAAACTCTAACATCCAAAGTTATAGCTATAAGGTTTCCTTAAAAAAAATTTAGCTAAGTAAAGGCAAAGAGCATGATTTTAAACAGACTTCTTTGACAAACCTAGACAAAGTTGCTTTAAAGAGATGATTCCAAGAACATAATATTTCAGTGGCAACAATATGCAGGGCTAACCATAAATCATAATTGATGATAACTGATCTAATTCATTCAAGAAATGGACAAGCTAAGAACTTGTTAGAGAGAAATAAATGATTTCTCTAATGTATCTTAGCAGAAGAAAGCATTAAGGCAGTGAAGGACAAACAGATTTAAGGTTCCATTAGAAAACATTTCTTAATCTAAATTCTTTGTCCTACTGCAACATAGCAAGATGGAAACATAATGGAAAACTAGAAAACATAAACAAAAGAAAACTTCACCATCAACCAAGCCTATGGATCCTGCAAACAATCCTTCTCCATCAACAAGCAAATCAAATCATGCATGAGTTCCAAGACATCAATTTCTCTTCAAGAGCTTCAAAGTACTATGTATTATTCTAGCATCAATCATCAAAATCCAACATTTACAATGAGTTCCAATGCAATATTTATACTGCAAATGAGGAGGTGAAACTCTTCTAGGGTTCAAAATGTTATTAATTACAGAGTAAATGTATTCCTAGCCTTGAAAACCACGCAGGGCATAAAGTAAGAATATCTGCAGCTACTTCTCTATTAAATAACTTTTCCTTAATTTCTGAGATAAAGATAGGTGGAAAATATTGACTTCTAACGCTCTACCCTATCTTTACAATAATTGTTCTAACAGTTTAAAATATATTATTTTGTGTAATAACTGCTTGTTTTCCTTTACAGATAAAGAATGGCCAAAGGAGTCAGTTGATATTTCTGATGAAATAATTGCTCCCTTTTGATGTGTTCGAGGCTATATTTAGGCCTAATTCTTCTTGATTTAATAATAAAACTTCTCTTTAGGCCCTTTAGCCTTCATTTTCCTTTTTAATTGATCTTCTTTGCTGAGTTGTTTGCTTAATTCGACTGTTTCTATTAAAACAACTTGCTTAACCTTTAATCCTTTATCTTTTGGCCTTTAGCTTCCTAATCACTGACTTAAAGGACTGATCTATATCTCTTCATTCATTTACTGTGATAAAGTCTTTGGTCCTTTGTTTCTTCATATCTTCACTGATTCTTCTTTTGTTTTCTCTGTGCAGGGTTTCCCTTTGGTGTGATGGAGGGTTTCATAAGGATCTCAAGGGTCATAAAGCATAGATTTCGTCCCTTTTTTGCAAACCCTGGATCTCTTTTCTTTATTTCAGGTCCTCGGATCGGCATCCTGGGACCTCAATCACTAATTTTGACTGTAGGATGACCCTTCAAGCTCGGGGCATCATTAAACCAGCACACACAAAAATATTTAATTTTAAAACCTGCGCTTTTGGCTAAGACCACTTTTTAGAGGTTTGGTGAGGTGTTGGAGCGATTTACATAGAAAGAGAGATGTGCAGGAGATGGGTTCCATAGGCGGAACCAGGAAAAACAACAAAATAAATTGAATTTGGGCATGAACAGGGGTAAGTGGTTTTGCGGAAAACCGGGTTGTTTTTGCGCAAGGATTAGGTGGTAAGTTTTATTGGCCATTTTGGATGCGATGCCATTCATATGGTGACACGTTTCCAACCCAAAACCACCTATTTCGCGTTGATTTTTTGCGTTAAATCGTTTCGGTGATATGCGCATGAAAGCGATCGTGGGCCGTCAAATCTAGGAGCTCCAAATCTACGGTGAAGAATGGAGCGCGATGGGGGGAAGCTACTCGGTGGAAGGGGATGGTGGAGGACAGGTGTCGAAGGGAGATTGTTCGGCGGGTGGAGTAGTAGGCAGTGGGCCAGCCGGGTGACGTCAACTGCTTTGTCGGGTAGAAGAATGTTATTGGCGGGGTCGAAAAGATGAGGAAGCAAGAAGACTGTTAGATCTAGGATATCTACGGTGGATATTTTTCCCGAGGAAGAAGTAGATGAGGGAATGATTGGGCGAGCGCGATATCACCATTAGATCCGACAGATCAACAGTGTGGATTGCTTTAGGGAAAAAGCAATGGCGCGGGACAAGATATGGATGAAGGGGGTTAAAGATAAAGCGCCAAGGGTATGGTCCTGTGAGGAGTAAAATGGGACCGGGGTTTAAGATGAAAGGGCCTTAGGCTTTAGCGAACGGTTTAGGGCCCCTAGGTTATATGGAGGAAAGGAGGAGAGGGCTTAAGCCCAAAGGGCTTAAGGCTTGATTTTTAAAAGGGTGGATAATCGGCTAAAAGAGAGTCTTTTAAGACTTTTTTGAGGTTCCGGTAGGGTGAAAAGGGTGTTTAAACCAATATGAAGTGGTTTTTTAATGGTTTAAAGGGGTTTTTAGAGGAAATGGAGGTTTTATGAAGAGAAAAAAGGTCTTTTTGAAGGGGAAAATGACTGTTGGGATAGGATTAAATGAATGAAAATTGGGTGAAATGGAGGGGATAATTATGAGATGGTGAACATAACCTTTTATCACAGTTCCTTTGTATCAGCAGGATAATCTTAGAGGTTTTGAGTGAATATTTTCAGTGGATTGGTATAATTAGGATAAATAACACAGTGGGCTTTCAAGAACTCACAAAGTTTTTCATAAAAAATCGTTTCTTGAAAGCTTAAGGACCTTTTTAGCCATCATGAGATATAAAAAAAATTATAGATGGCTAACAGAATCTACCGGATCAACCCCTCTGATAGAAGACAATAGTGCCTATCGTTGTGATGGAAACAACTGAAGGAATTCCAAAGCTGACATTTCCAAAGGAGCTTGAGCTAGATCCTCTACAATATAGTAGTGTTGTGCAATTCTCACATTCATATTGTAAGACTATTTCCGAAGAACACCTTTTGGGGGTGGTCGAGCGATGGACTCACTACTAGGTCTCTTGATCTCGAGAGAACCATAACTAGGAGGTGTTGAAGAGGAAGGGTGATCTGTAACTTCTTGTTCCATAGGAGCTTTGGATAGATTGGGGTAGTCCTTCAATCTCGTGGTAATATAGATATGTTTCATGCCATCCATGAAAAATTGATAGTTTCCATAAAATTGGGTTTTATCTACCATTTTTGTTTGCTGAGAAGGGAAAGGCTCTTTTGAGACAGACGGATTCCCACTGCAGCCTTCAGAAGACGGAAACTATGGCACACCAAGGACAATCCTTGGTGTAATGTTCATCATCACATATTGACAAGAATATTTGGGCTTGTGCATTGAAGAATCATCAGTAGATGGATTTTTCGAATCCTTTTTAGGGTTATCGGATTTGGATTTTCCTTTACCCTTTTTCTTACCTTTTGAGGATTTGTCTACTACGGTAGATTGGATAGCATTTACCTCAAAGGTTTTACCAAGATTATTCTGGTTACTTGAAGGAGTGGAGGGCGCAGCGGAAATAGTGGACTTCGACTTCGAGGAGGTTTAGGGTTCACTACTATCAGCATGGGCCACTACCTTGATAATGCCATCAACCGAAGGCGTAGCAAGAGAATCAAATGATGTTAGATCAATTGAAGGTTGCGGCGCGTCAGGAAGGAGCTCGTATAGAGTTCCAGTTTGGGAATAAAACAAATCTAGGTATTGAGCTCTGGAAATGACTTCCTCTTCTATGGCACATCCATGGATGGCGAGACATTTAGAAATATTTGGAATGAATTATTTTGTAAACCATTGAGTCAAAAACTCATCGAGGATCTCAAATTTTATGAGGTGAAGTCGACGTCGCCATTCGTGAATGTGATCCTAAATGTGAGTAGCATTTGACTGGTGCAATGAGGTGAGGAGGTGGGTATTGATTTCACACTGGACAAGTAACTAGAAGTTACTAATGAAATCCATATCCAAGGAGTTAAAACCAAAGAAGACACCTGGGGGAGTTCAATATACCATTTGGTCACAGTACCGGTCAGAGTACGCTAGAAAAGACAATGACGAATTGAATCGTCGACCCAAGCGTAGAAGAGCACCATAAGTGGTATGTCATGACATGGATTTAGGGGTCTTCCCTAGACTTTCCTTCAAATTTAGGACAATCTCTTGGGATTTTGGTCAAAACTAGCAGCCAATTCAACTGATGTTGGATGGGGTCATTTGTAAGCTTTGACACATCCTGCAGTTCCAACATAGCCAAAAATGGAAAGGGAGGATGATGAGGAGAAAAAGGTCGGGGGTTCCATCCTAGTTGATATGGATTATGTTCCCAATAGGGTGGATTTTATCCTGGATACGCGTACTACCCCCATTGCTGGTAAGGACATTGTTGCAGCTATTTCTGAATGTAGGGACCTTGTTGGAGCTATACCAGAATATTTTCATAAATTATTAGATAAATATAGAAAGAAAACATCAGATTTTTTATTAATGAATGTAAAAGAGAGATATTACAACCCAGGCCTTAATGTTGGAGGCCTCCCTTTTGGTGAAAATTTGAGTCCTTCACTGAAGCTCTAATTCATTCCTTCTCTCGAACAAATTAGGTGTTATCACAATGCAAGAATGTAAAGGGAATGAGAGTTCTGACCAACCCCACAATGACCAACTAGTAGTGGAAGGATGGGGACCAATTTATAGGAAGGGAGAAGAGGTTGGGAGCCCATGAAAGGAGGAGGAAGATCCACTTTCTAAGGGATAAACCCCCATGGATGAGATCAAATCTATAAAATCAGAGCGCTTGACTCTATCACCACCGTTTAACAAACAACTTGCCACCCTAGAACTTCTAGAGGTCGAAGCTTCTCCTCCATTTGAGGAAACACTTCCAGAAAGGGATCAACGCGATTTTCCAAGAAATAAGGGTGTTGATAGCGCTAAGCTAGAATTGTCAACCTGAAATCAGCGTGGGCATGGAAATAGAAAACGCGTTGACCCAGAAAACTAGGCTTTTGACCAATTTGCTTCAGTAATCTTCCAAGGAATTTTTCTTGGAGTCTTAAGGGGATGTCTTTACATATTTTTCTATGGTGGAAACATTGCATAGGGTCTGTCATGGGGCACTTTAGGATTAAGGACGGGAAGTGAGCATGGTGAAAAATTACTGTGTAACAATCAGGGTCACCCTCAATCAACCATTTTTTAATGGAATAAATTACTGCCTCATAATAAGATGAAGCTTGCTTCAATGGATTGGGAGGCTTACGATTTGTTTCTTTTTTATTTTCCCATTCGTCATTTGTCCTAAGCTGAATTTTTTATACCTATAATCTTTCCATTTCCTCCAAAATATTCTAAAAATTGACCTGATTAGCCTTTATAACATGTATTTCCTTGGCATGATTTGTTTCCATGCTGTTGATTAATTGTACCTGTTTTTCATCCATGGCGAGCAACCGATTTTGAATAGAGGTCTTCTGATTAGAATGATTGACTTTTGTGGCCTTTATTTCTTGTGCATGATTTAACTCCATCATTTAATGAGTTGAGCTTGTTTGAGTTGCATATCCTTAATCATTCGATTCAACTCCTTGATGAGATACTTATCATTTTCATTTTCTTGAGTTATTGCTTTGATCTTTCTTTTGTCTCCATATTTTTCTTCAAACACATCAATGATTGATTCTAGAGAATCAAAACTGGTAGTAGGTAAGTCTATGAACCATTACATAGCATCCTTTCTAATGAAAATATGAAAAGTCTCATTTAATGTCCTCATGGTTATTATCATGGCACCATTTTCTCATGCTAATCTGAAAATGAAACTATTTGTATATGTTGTTCAAAGTATCCATTTCCATTTAATTAAGTGTGAAAAGTGTTTATCATGTCTTGAAAATTAAAAAAAGTGTTTTTGGTAATTGTTTTTGAGTTTATGTGTGAGGGAATGTTAATTAAAATTACTGTTTAACCTCTTAAATCAGAAATACATAGTAGCATAACTTCACCATAACAACACAGCAATGTGATGAGGCAGTTCACCCCTCCTGGGCTACATCTGTCGGGTCCAAGGCTTCTAATGGGCATGTCCTTGCTATATTAAGTTGCTCAAATTGGTTTTATAGTGATAAATATGCCTAAACAGGCAGAAACAACTGTTAAATTGAATTCAGAAGACAGAAATAAGCTAAGAATGGCTTTTATTTCACCTCAAACAGTGAAGTGTAGCCCAATGCAGCTCCATTTCCCTCATGGCCCTGATGGCTCTCCAAGCTTCCCTGAAGAAAAAATGGCTTAAGAACACCTCTTTTAGCTCTACAACCTATCCCAAACACTCCAGAATGCTCAGAATACCCAAAAAATGACCAAAATTTCGTCCAAAATGGTTCAATATTGGAGAAGTTATGACCTCCACAATTTTTTGCTCATTGTCACTTGGAAACCCCACCAAATCTGGATGAACTCCAGTTAAAGCCACAAAAAATGGCGGATATATCAGAATAGGTGGAACCGCGCTGCTAATTTGGCAGAGGAAATAAATTTCACTGTCACTTGAACTGTGTTTTCACATGCGGATAAGTCATATAGTTTTCGTTGGTGGTTAAGGGTTTAGCCACCACCCATGGTCACGGGCAGAGGTCTTGTGGTGAGGGCTAAACCCAAAAATTTACCACCAGTTCAAAAAGGTTTAGCAGTTGGTTATGCGCATGGTCACGGGACACGCCGCCTTAATCCCTGAGGGCTTCACCTGATAAACTCCGTTCATTCAACTATTTACACGACTCACCCAATGCAACTGACCCATTTTCATTTAGGTTGGGTCATTCCCAACTGACCCAAACACATTCACCAATGCTGACCTGACTTTGGTTTATAGGAGCCCATTATTTTATGACCCGAGTACGTTCAGTGTGAACCGACTCTGCTCAGGTCGGGTCGGGTCAGCCCATCAATTGTTTTTTTTTAACAAGACTTGAACCATATTTTGAACCAATGGCCTGGGGCCATGTGGTAGCCTCCAGGAAGGCCACTTGGCACCCTGTAATAGGCCTATAAAACTTAAATTAAAAAATTAAATTTGCCATGAAAATTTTCTGAAGATGACAAATTATTTTTGTTCAAAAGTCATGTTTTCAAGGTTATTGGGCAACTTCAAACTTAAATATCTTTCTCATACGACATCGGATTTGAGTCTCATTCATGGTGCCAGAATCACAGCAACGAGGCCTATCCGGTCGTTCATTTTGAAACCAATTCTGAGCAATTCCAATTTTGAGAATTTTTTTCACATGGACATGATCACCTGATCACACCTCCCCATTAGGAATATTTTGGACCCCAAAAGCCTTCAATTACCTGTTAAGAAGATGAGGGTATAGATCCCTCACCTTTTCCACCTCCATCCATTTTCCCTTACTCGGTTTGTTGTCTTTAAGACCAACCCGAACATAATCAACATTTTCCCTCCTCGAAGTGTGTGTCCTTCTGTCAAGGATAGCATCCTCTTTCAGCTCATCCAAAAATTCTAGCAAGAAATCCTCTATGGATGGCAGCTAAATGTCCCTTTCATAATCAACAATTAAAGGAGGTTCATACAAACGTAAATTTTCCACATTCACAACGGAATACATTTGCATATATGAAGGAAAATCTAGTTGAAAAGCATTATTTCCAACTTGTTTAAGGATCTTGAATGGACCATAACGAATAGGCTTCAACTTTTTACCTTCTCCTTGCATTCTTTCCTTACTAATATGCAGCTATACCTCATCTCCTTATTGAAACTTATGATCAACTCTATGTTTTTCATGCCTCTCCTTATACTTGCCTTGACTTTTTTCAAGTTTTTCTTGAACCTGCTGATGTATGAGCTGAATTATTTCAATGAACATGCGAGTTTTTTCAATTTCATTATGCCCATCAATGGCAACATCCTTCTCAAGAATTAAATCTAAAGGTGACTTAGGCAAATACCCAAAGCAAGCTTCAAAAGGTGAAGTATTTGTAGAAGAGTGCTTGGCCCGGTTGTAAGCATGTTGAATGTAATGCAAGAGCTCATCCCAAAGCTTTGGATGCTTGTTGCAATAACATCTCAAAAGATGTACAATGGTTCTGTTCACTACCTTTGTTTGGCCATCTACTTGTGGATGGAAAGCAGTACTCTTCTTCAACTTGGTGTCCATCATCTTCCATAGATTGGACCAAAAATTCCCAACAATTTTGGAATCCCTGTCACTAACAATAGAAGTAGGAAAGCCATAATGAACCCATACATGTTGAAAATATAAATCAGTAGTTTGTTCAGCAGTTATAGATTTCTTACATGGCATAAGAATACACATCTTGTTGAATCTATCAACTATTACATAAAGATAATCATGTTGCTTACTAGATAATGGTAGACCTCCAACAAAATCCATAGAAACACTTTCCCATGGTCTAGAAGGTACCGGAAATGGCGTATATAAAGCAAGCTTCCTATTTCTAGGCTTGCTTGTAGCACATAATGAATAACCTCTAATGAAACGTGAAACACTATCTACCATGTGAGGCCAATAACAATACCTCTATAAATGTGCCACTGTTTTTCTTACCCCGAAATGTCCTTCAATAAGAGAAAGATGAGCTTCTTTCATGATGCTTGGTCTCTCCCCCTGTGGTATACATAACTTGGCCATATGAAACAGCAAATTATTATGCAAATGATAATCATTCTCCTCAACATGATTCCCTTCACTCAAGTTAGCATACACATCCTTAAAATCAACATCTAATGCATACTGTTCTATGTAGCTCTCATGTACAATAGAATCATTCTTAAGTAAAGTAGTAGCACTAATAATAGGCCTTGAAATAATATCAACAAATTTATTTAAAATACCTTTCTTTTACCTTATTACCAAGTGAAATTGTTGTATGAAACCCATCCATCTGAAATGTCGTGACTGTTGTAATTTACTTTGTGACTGAAAGTACTATAAAGGCTGATGGTCGATATGAACAACTGTTTCTTTTCCCATAAAATAGTGTTTCCACTTTTTGAATCTTTTTACCAACACATACAACTCCTTATCATATGTAGCATAATTCACAACAACACCATTAAATTTCTTAGAATGAAATGCGATAGGCTTACCATGTTATAAGAGAACTGCACCCATGGTGTAATCACTAGCATTGGTCTGAATCTCGAATGGTTGTCTCAAGTCCAGAAATGAAAGGACTGGAGCTGAACTTATCTTCTCTTTCAAACACTCAAAATCTTTCTGTTGCTTTCCTCCCCATTGGAAAGCACGCTTCACACTTGTCTCTGCATGCGTAGGAGCTGCTATGGCAGAGAAGTTAGAAATAAACTTCCTCCAATATTGACCTGCACCCAAAAAACTTCTTACCTCTATAATGGATTTGGGAGTAGGCCAATTCACAATGGCTTCTACCTTAGAAGGATCAATTGTCAAAGCACCTCCTCCTACTATGTGTCCCAAATAAACCAAATAAGTCTTTCCAAATTCACACTTTGACATTTTAAGAAACAACTGATTTTTCTTCAAAATATCAAGTACTTCATTAACATGCATGAATTCTCTTCTCTAGTCTTGCTAAAAATTAAGATGTCATCTAAGTAGACAATAACAAAATCATCAATAAAAGGATGTAAGACATCATCCATTACCCACATGAAAGTTGCAGGTGCGTTGCATAAACCAAACGGCATAACACGCCACTCAAAGAGTCCTTGTTTGGTTTTAAATGTTGTCCTCCAAATGTCACTTTCTGAAATTCTAACTTGATGATAACCACTACGTAATTCTAACTTAGTGAAATATTTAGCATCTTTCAGCTGATCTAACAAATCATCTATCCTTGGGATTGGGTAACGATTCTTTACCGTTATCTTATTCAGTGCCCTGAAGTTCACACACATGCGCCAAGTTCTGTCTTTATTTGAAATCAACACTATCAGTGACCCACATGGTGAAGTGCTTGGTCTTATGAATACTTTGTCCAAAAAGTCCTTAATTTTCCTCTTTATTTCATCATTCTCCATGATATACATGCGGTACATGCCTATGTTAGGAAGAGGAAAATCTTGATGTAAATGGATTTCATGTTGAATCTCCCTTTTAGAAGGTAAACCTGTCGGTTCCTGAAACATCTCATGATGTGCGTCAACTACATCATATAAATCTGATTTAAGCTTGGAATCACAATTTTCAAATGACTCATGATTCACATCAACCTTGGGCTTAACCATAAGAAGTACAAAACTCTTACTAGAATTCACTAGCCTTTTTACCTGTCCTGCATTTACCATCCCTATATTTGCCTTCTTGCGATGTGCTCTAACAATGAACTCCTTTCCATCTTTAAAGAGATGATACTTATTTTCATGGCGATGGAAGATCGATTTCCTATCAAATAAGTAGGGACTTCCGAAAATAATTCCTGATATATCAAGCAACACTACATCAAGTTCAACTATGTCAATAAAGTGTGCAGTTATCGCGAAACGCAATATGCACTTTCTTGAGACCTTTAAGTTTGCATCCTTGCATATCCATCCAAGTGGATATGGCTTGGGATGTCGAATGGTCTCAAGTTTAAGCTGTTTGACCAAGTCTTCTAATATGATATTTTCTCGTGACTCATTGTCAAACATTGTGTAAATTTTTGTATGTTTTGAGACTACCCTCACATGGAACAATTCAATTTTTTCTTCCTCATTTGGATTTTTTACATGACAGTTTGAAGTAATAGTGCTTGCCTTAGTTTCAGTTTCCTTTCCCTTTATACTCTTCAAACCCATGGCCACAATTTTGGTTTCATCACCTGAATCATCACCTAAGTCTTGTGGTGTAGTTGTAGTAGCTGCAGTTTTCTTCTTTCCTTTGTTTTTGTTAAACTGAGTTCTTTTTTCAGGATGTAATTTCCAACAGTTTTTCTCTTCATGGCCTTCTCTTGAACAATGTTTACATATCACTTTCTTGCCTTCTTGTTTGACAGATGCATTCATTTTCCCTTTCCCTTAAAGGTTTTATCTTTGTTTTTCCCCTTAAAAGGCTTGTTTCTACCCCTCATCAAAAGTGCTTTTCTCTCTAGCCTCTAAATGTGTAGCTTGTACACAAACTTCATCTAGACTAGTAGGATTGAACATAAGGATAGTATGTCTAAGGTAGATGTGCAAACCACCTATATATTTCAGCAAAGTATCTTGACTTTGTAAGTCTACCCCTAATAAGAGTGTTCTTCTCCTAAACTCTTGGGTATAGTCTTGTACATTTTGTCCCTTAAGTTGTCTAAATTTTTTCCAGTTCATGATAGCCTTTTGTAAATGAGCTAATGGATAAAATTGCTTTTTAATTGCAGTAATAAATTCAGCCCATGATAAAGTGATCTTACCATGTTTTTTAATTTCATCCTTGGTCTTGGCTTCCCACCATAACCAATGCTACTCCATCCATTCTCAAAGAGGCTAACTATATCTTGGTGTCGTCATCATGAAGGTTCTGTATCCTCAAAATAAATTCCAAATGTCTTATCCAATTTTCAAGTTTCTCTGCATTGACTTCACCATTAAACATAGGCAACTCAAATTTAACATCAAGCTTTAAAAATGGACTTTTACCAGTGGTTTTAGACTTGTGAGATTGATTCACCGAAGTTGAGGATGTAAATGTAGAGGAAGAGGATGAAGATGGGGATGGTGGATCACCATTTCCTCCATGTCCTTTCTTTGACTTATCATCACTTTTCTTTCCCCCTGAACAACCCCCTCCTTCTTTCTAGTTTTTAGACCCTTCTCCAACAAGCCTATCATTCCTTTCTTAGTATAGTATCATCACCATATTCGTCATGTCCAAGAAAGCCTTTCGGAACACTCGTTCCTCTTCTTTGGGATCCATATCTTCAAAAGCTTCTCCCTCTCTTGAGGACATGCTTGAAGCTGCTTCTATGGCTCATGGAAGTGGCTCTCTGGCCCTTCTTGGTTGAGGATTACTTTTTGCACTCACCAAGTGTCCTTCACCTCTCTTGAGTTTAAGCCTATTAAGGATCAAAACTTGCAAACAATCAACTATATCTTTGCACAAAACAAATGTTGATAAAACTCTATCTTCTAAGGTTCAAATCCTTAGCTCTGATACCATCTGATCTGAAAATGAAAATATTTGTATCTATTTTTCAAAGTATCCATTTCCATTTAATTAAGTGTGCAAAGTGTTTATCATGTCTTGCAAATTAAACAAGGTGTTTTTGGTAACTATTTTTGAGTTTATGTGTGATGGAATGTTAATTAAAATTATCGTTTAACGTCTTAAATCAGAAATACACGGCAGCATAACTTCACCATAACAACACAGCAACATGATGAGGCAGTTCGCCCCTCTTGGGCTACATCTATCGGGTCCAAGGCTCCCAATGGACATTTCCTTGCTATATTAAGTTGATAAAATTGGTTTTATAGTGAGAAATATGCCTAAACAGGCAAAAACAGTTGTGAAATTGAATTCATAAGACAGAAATAAGCTAAGAATGGCTTTTATTTCACCTCAAACAGTGAAGTGTAGCCCAATGCAACTCCATTTCCCTCATGGCCCTGATGGCTCTCCAAGATTCCCTGAAGAAAAAATGGATGAAGAACACCTTTGTTAGCTTTTAAACCTATCCCAAACACTCTAGAACACTCAAAATACCCAAAAAATGACTAAAATTTCATCCAAAATAGTTCAATATTGGAGAAGTTATGACCTCCACAATTTTATGCTCAATGTCCATTGGAAACCCCACCAAATATAGATGAACTCCAGTTAAAGCCACCAAAAATGGTGAATAGACCAGAATAGGTGGAACTGCATTGCTAATTTGGCGGAGGCAATAAATTTCACTCTCAGTTGAATTGCGTGTTCACATGCGAATAAGTCGGACAATTTCCGCTGGTGGTTAAGGGTTTAGCCCTCGCCAATGGTCACGGGCGGAGGTCCTGTGGTGAGGGCTAAACCCAAAAATTTACTACCCATTCAAAAAAATTTATCACTTTGTTATGCGCGTGATCATGGGACTCGCCGCCTTAAGCCCTGAGGGCTTCACCTGATAAACTTCCCTCGTTCAACTATTTACACGACTCGCCCAAAGCAACTGACCCATTTGCATTTAGGTTGGGTTGTGCCCGACTAACGCAAATGCGTTCACCAATTTTGACCTGACTGCAGTTTACAAGAGCCCATTATTTGATGACCTGAGTGCATTTAGTGTGACCTGACTCCATTCAGGTCAGGTCAGGTCAAGTCAGCCAATCAATTATTTTTTTTTAAAATGACTTCAACCATATTTTGAACCAATGGCTTGGGGCCACGTGGCACCCTATAATAGGCCTATAAAACTTAAATTAAAAAATTAAATTTGCCACGAAAATTTTATGAAGATGACAAATTATTTTTGATCAAAAGTCATGTTTTGAAGGTTATTGGGCAACTTCAAACTTCAATATCTTTCTCATACGACATCGGATTTGAGTCCCGTTCATAGTGACAGAATCACAGCGGCGAGGCCTATCTGGTCGTTTGGGTTGTAACCAATTCTGAGTAGTTCCAATTATGAGCATTTTTTTTACTTGGACATGATCACCTGATCACACGCAAAGGTGGAAATTTATAAGGTGAGTTTCAGTTTTGATGGTGTTGTTACCAAGAAAAATAGGCAACTCGTCAATAGCCTCAATGGCTTCATCCAGAATAAAATTTGGATAGCATGCAATGTTATTAAAATCATAAGGGGAGAACAAATCATTCATTATGTCATGCTCACTTTACCCTGAAAGAGAAAATGGATACCAAAGAAAGGCTCTTGTCCAAGATTAGCAATAAGTCTATGATAAGAAGGCTTCAAGTAGAAATCCTTGCAAAAAATGAAATAAATGGATTCGCCACTTGAACAGGAACCTAAATCTAAAATCAAATATGCAAAAATAAAAAATTAGTCGTATGCCAGGTACAAAAGGACTTGTCCCTGGCAACGATGAAAAAAATGTTGTCTTGTCACCTTACACACACACCTACCAATTAGTGAGAAAATCCTTTAACCCCACAAGGTGTGGTTGGAGGCGCAACTCAGAGAAGAGGTTTTCACCTATTCCCAACTCTCTTTGTTTAAGATATCTCCTAAGTTAGGTAAGGGGGTAGTCCCTAAATGGAAAACTAATTTAAAATTTGTGAGGTTTCTAGGAGATGTTACAGTGAAATGGATTACTTTTTATATTACAAGTAAAAAAAATGTGAGCAATATGATCTAAAACCAACTTCAATTATCATCAACACATGAGATAGGAATAAACATATGTAAAACAAGTGCCTTCAAAATATTGTTCAGAAATAAATAGATATTTTCTTAAAATAAATGAAGTACCTGAAGGGGAAGAAAAAATAATCTTGAAAATGAAACAAAATATGTTAGCACAATAATAAATGTAAGATATTAAAATGCTTTCATGATATGTGATTACTTACTAATCCAAAGCATGCAAATATATCTTGCAAAAGGAAAACAATTAGTAGTCTACTTGCCAAAATATAGATGAAATGATCCTTGCCAAAACAAAATATTCAATTCAAAATTTATTCACAATGACAATTATAATGACCAATTGCAAGTAAAACCATGATATGTGTTAATATGAAATGCACCTACACTAGATTTGGATGCAATTATCTTGGTTATTTTTAATCTAAAATCCATATTCTAGGTGAGAGATCTTCCTTTTGAGCTCTTTCCAAAGGGTAAAAATTGGGGTGACTGTAAGAAAGATGGGATGAGGACATGATGGTGTTATTAACGATACATTTCCCCTAGGTCTTACGAGCCAACGTGTGCCTTCATTCCTAAAAGGGAACCCACCTTCATAGCTGCAAGGTCACACGCCTTTAGCTTACTTTGTACCAATTGGAAGAGCTTTCCAAGAAATTATATTTCCTATGATTTCTATCAACCAAACTTATGCTTGGAGTTTAATTTTAAATATGCAGCTAAGTTAGAATGCCTATTATGATGTGCAAGAAAGTTTGAAAATGCCATGTAAAAGATAGATATGCTTTGATTAAATAAGCTCCAAAACACAAGATCACATAAGCTTCATATAATATTGTGGAGTGAATGTGTTTTCTTTGAATTATTATAAATCAATGACCAACTTAAAATCTTGATCATTGTGAGAAATTAATTCACATTTAAAATAAATTGCAACTCAAGATTTGTATTCAAAATACCCTTGCAAAAGGAACTCTTAAACTTGAGAAACTGAAAAACAAATTGCTTGACATGTAAGTAAATGATTGATTTGAAAGATAAATTGCTCATTACACAATGCTTCAAATATACTCAAAATGGAAATATTACACAACCATAAAGCATAGATGGTTTAGAAAATAGCCAAGCCAAGTAATTCAAAGTATGCTAAAACAAAAATGATGAAGATTCTTACACAATATGAAATTAAATAGCTTTGCAAAAGTGTAAATTTGAGACTTGTAGTAACAATTATTATAAATGGTGCAAGTTTAATGAACTTTAGAAAATTTGAGGAAAGTAAATGAGATGTGTGGCTATGTTAGTTACCAAATTAAATCATGCATGTAAGTGAAAGGAAATTCTAGATCAAAAAATCACCCACAAGTTCTCTCCCAAAGTGGACAGATATGGATGCCAATGGGTAGAACCCACGCTCCAAAAAATCAAAAATTTTATTAATTAAGTTACAAGAGATATAAGTCCTTGAAATACTCCTCCAAGCTCATATTTAGAATGAAATCCTTAGATAGTAGACTTTTCCTTGATGAGTTACTACTGCAAATGAGGCCCAAAGAAGGGCCTTGAAATCTAAAATTTGAAAAGGGTCGCTTTAGATACAAAAAATTAGATCCAAGAAGATGAGAAGTTTGCACCAAGTCAAGAGAGGCTAAGCCTCCTAGAGCCCACGGAAAAGAAATAAAATTGCAGCCCCAAAATGGAACTTGGTCTTGCAAAAGAGAGCCTCAATTTCCCACGGCCAAGAGAGAAAACTAGTCTTGAATTGAGAGCTCGAAGGTCCTGCACACAACTTGCTAATAATTTCAAACGATAAATCCTGCAAGCTATCACAAGAAAAAGTTAGAGAGGGCTACAAAAAAACCAAGTGTTAGTTATGAAATTAATCAATAAAATTACAAATTTATGTATACGATACAAACTACAAGGGCTAAGCTAAAGAGTGTGAGTAAACTCTCATCTTTTCTTAGCCATTATGTATCTCTAAAATAGAAATATTGTAGCAAATGAAGCACAATATTTGAGAAATAAATATTGAATATATTATGTTTGAGATATGAGCCCAAAGCTCAAAACAAAACCCTGCAAGATAAATTCAAATGATAAGACATTGGAAATTAATGAATGTGGGTTCTCCTTGAGTATTTCAAGAGTGTGTTGGTTTCTTCAAGAACTTCCCCTCACGCTTGAAGCTTTATCCAAAGAAATATTTTTTACACAACTTCCCATAAACAAATTAGACCCACATGGGCTTAATCAAATGCAATGAAGAGAAAATTTTAGAGATATATTGGACATAAACTAAAACATTTCTCAATCTAGAGCAAGTAAATAATCCTTATGTTAATGTGAGATAGCTACACATCAACACAATTTGAAAATCATAATGGAAATAATGACATAATGAAATAAGTAGAAATAAAAGTGCAAGAATATCAAGAAGTTACCATACACAAGGAGAATAACACCTCAAATGTAACCCCAAAGTCTTTTGTATTAATTTACAAAGAGTGTACAATCCAAAAGAGTATCCTTAAGCCCAATAGCTCATATTCCATATTATCGAGTGAGAGAACGCTCTTATTATGTAGAAGTTTGGGATCCAATCCCAAGGCAAATGGTAACAATCCCAAAGCACCTTCATGCAAATTCAAATTTCCCAAGTGGCATAAAGAATCCCTCAAGAAAAATCAAATTCCATGATGAAATGATGAGTGTATATGAGTGGGAACCAATTTGGGGCCAATTTCCCACCAAATATTCTCCCAAATCCTCCTAAATGTGCACTAACTTCACAAATTCAAATTTTCCAAGTATGCAACTTCCTCATTTATTATCAAAAATTTGATTTCCTTGAGCACATATCCTTTCCTTGATATTAGGAGTCCACATCACCTTGGGACTTCAATTTAACTCCTCCATTATTTTCCACATAATTTATACATCATTTAGCATGTGTTGATATTTATTTTCCTCCATTTATTTAATTGCTCGCTTAATTTATTGCCACTTTTCCCACTAAACTTAGAAAAGGTGGGTTTTGAGGGTCTAGAACACATTTTTTACTCCTCAAAGTGTGTCTTAGTAGAAATTTGAGGGTGAGAGGTGCATTTTGTTTACTCATGCCCCATACAACTTATCTATACATCACTCATTACATTTCGTATACAATTTTTTTTCCAATTTCTTCCCTACGGGAAATTTTAAAAATTAAAAAATGACCCCCTAGACCTAATCAAATTCCACAATTTTTTTTGTGTGATCTAGTATGGTAATATACACTGACCCTAGACACTAGGACTCACCCAAGGACTCACCATCAAGCCGTGCTCTGTATTTGGGATATATTTGGCGGAAAATTTTCAATTAATTATAAAGCCCTCATAAGGAGATGATAATTAACCCAGTGAAAAAGACCTCCGAGAGTAATACTCACATGATGACAAGGTCCCTAGCTACCCAGACCTGTTACATGACTTGACTCTCCATACTAGTATCACTTTTACATTATCCCTGCAAGGATTGTGGAATTTTAGTATAACGGAAAATAAGAAGAAGGAGAAGTAGAGTTGAAAAAACTCTGGTCGTATGATGATCTCTGATAGTACAAACAATTTTTTATACATCCTTGGGCATGGAGTCATCATAAAATCTCCAGGTTCCACTTTATTGGTCAACATTTTCCTCCATACCGGGATGCATGCTAGATAAGAAGTGATAGTATGCAAGAACCTTGAATCTGCATCCACCAACAAAAGACATATATTAGTAGCATCCATTCAACATATCATCATATGAAATCAAGTACAGAAATGAAGAAATGGAAATCTATTTCTAAAAGAAAAAAGAAAAAATTATTCAAGAAATGAAACTACTTTAACAACATAAATGTCAAGGGATAAGGTTATAAATATAATAGAAAGGATGCCTCATGGGATCAGATGTCCTCAATGAAGTTCATGTTGGGAACCTGCCTACTTTCAGGCAGATCAATGGGCTACGTTTCTGATGTGCATTTTCCAATTCCGAATATTTTAGGACTTTGATCCATCCCAACATTGTGTTGTATATGGTCATCATATTTACCGAATTCTTTCCTCTTTTTTTCTTTTCTTCTTAATCGACTCTTATGTTTATGTTGATGCAATAAAAGTATACCATTATGCCCGATCTTGAAAATGCTCAGATGAAAATTTTGAAGTATCCAAGACTTCTTTGACCTGCCTTTCTCCATTATGCATCTTCTCTGACATGGGTGATGGATCAATATCGCAAGCATTAACCTTATTTCTCTCAATTTCCTTTTTATCCAAGTCACCCTCAATCAATCATTTTTCAATGGAATAAATGACCTCCTCATAATAAGATGAAGGTTGCTTCAATGGATTGGGAGGTTTATGATTTGTATCTTTGTTATTTTCCCATTCAAAATTTTTCCTATGCTGAATTTTTTGTACTTTTAATATTTCCATTTCCTACTACCTATTTTGAAAAGTGACCTAATTATCCTTCATAACACTTATTTCCTTAGCATGATTTGTTTCCATGGTGGTTTTTAATTGTACTTGTTTTTCTTCCATGGCGAGAAACCTTTTTTGAATAGAGGTCATCTTATAAGAATTATTGGCTTCCATGACCTTTATTTCTTGTGCATGATTTACCTCCATGGTCTTAATGAGTTGAGCTTGGTTGAGTTGCATATCCTTAATCATTCGAGTCATCTCCTTGATGAGATCTTTATCATTCTCATTGCTTGAGATTTTTCTTTGATCTTTATTTTGCCTCCCTATTTTTCTTTAAATGTGTCAATGATTGATTCTAGAGAATCGGAATTGTCACCAAGTAAGTTTATGAACCAATCCATAGCATCGCCATATAACAAAAATATGAAAAGACCCATTTTAGCGTCCTTATGGTTAGTATCATGGTAACATTTTCTGAGACAAAGGTGGAAATTCCTAAGGTGAGTTTCGGTACTAATGGAGTTGTAACCTAGAAAAGTATGCAACTCATCGATAGCCTCAATGGCTTCATCCAAAATAAAATTCGGATAGAATCTTGGGGGCCAATCCCAAGGAAAATGGTGACAATTCCAAAGCACCTTCATGCAAATTCGAATTTCCCAAGTGGCATCAAGAATCCCTCAAGAAAAATCAAATTCCATGATGAAATGACAAGTGTATATGTTGTGTAACCAACTCCAAAAATAGAAGAAATGAGATATCAACGCCTTAGAAATAAGCCACTTCGAGGGGGCAACCTCCAATACATTACATGAATGAACAATTCTTGGATGATACAATTCACAAAACCTCCTTTCTATATATAGGAGTCCATGGGGCCATAATGTAATCCTAGTGGGCCACAATGTAATCCTAGCCGACCTAACAATAATAATTAAAGGGCACAATAATAACAAAATGGGGGTTACAAGGGTACAATAATAACAATAAGGGGGTTACACTAACAACAATAAGGGACTATACTAGTAATATAGGGACCTAACATGCCCTCTCCTTCAAAAAAGTGTTGTCCTCAACACTTGAGTAGCTCTGGGTGCTTCTGTATAAAATTCTCATCCTCCCATGTAGAATCTTCAGTGGGTAAGTTCTTCCACTTGATGAGATACTCTGAAATTGATCGATTCCGTAGTTGTCGATTTCTTGTTTCCGTGACCGCTTCCGGTTCCAATATGATTTTTCCTTCCTCATCAAGTTCTGGCAATATTGTTTGAACTAGAATATTTTCACCTATAACCTTCTTTAAGCACGAAACATGGAAAACTGGATGTACTCGCGAAGAAGTATGAAGCTCCAATTTGTATGCCATAGTACCAATATTTTGCAACACCTTGTAAGGACCATAGTACTTTTGTGATAATTTATTATCCTTCTTAGCTTGCTTGAGGAACATTTGTTTATATGTTTGTAGCCGTAAAAATACCCAATCTCCTACATCAAAACTTCTCTCGCTGCGATGTTGATCTGCCTGTTGTTTCATTCGATTTTGTGCCAAATTAAGGTTATCCTTTAAGAGTTGGAGAACTTCTTGCTGATGCTCGATGTGATCTTCCACTGCTTGAACCTTCGAATTTTCCCTTAAAGATGATGTGATGGATGGTGGATGATATCCATAAAGTGCCATAAATGGGGTCATTTTTGCTGCAGTATGGAAGGAAGTGTTATACCACCATTCAGCAAGAGGTAACCACTTGACCCATCGTGTTTGTTTATCAGATACAAAACAACGAAGATATCCTTCCAAACATTTATTTACTATCTCAGTTTGACCATCAGATTGAGGATGATAAGATGAGCTATGAGCTAATTTAGTACCCAAACAAGAAAATAACTCTGTCCAAAAATTTCCCGTGAAAATGGGATCTCTGTCGCTCACAATAACCCTTGGGCTTCCATGTAGCTTTTGAATTCTGTCCACAAATGTAGTAGCAACTGTACTTGCTTTAAATGGATGAGATAATGCACAAAAGTGTGCATACTTGGTAAGTCTATCAACTACCACCATGATGACATTCTTGCCTTCGGACTTTGGTAAACCTGTGATAAAATCCATTGAAATCTCCTACCAACGTTGACTTGGAATGGATAAAGGTTGTAGAAGTCCCGGGGTCTTAATTGTCTCCACTTTATTCTGCTGGCAAACCAAACATTCTGCCACAAACTTTTGAATATCAGATTTAAGGCCATCCCAAAAAAATCTTTCTTCACCCTGTGGTAAGTTTTTAAAAATCCTGAGTGTCCTCCTAAAGGAGAAGTGTGCAATTCCAGAAGAATCTTTTGTTTTAGTTGGGAATTCTTACAAAGATATAAGCGATCTTTGTACCATAAGGAATCATTTTTCCAACTAAATGTATCAGATGTACTAGGATTTTGCTGCAACTTTTGAATGAGTGTCCATACATCTTTGTCCTTCTTCCATTCATCTCTTGCTTCGGTTATCCAATCTGGTTGGATAATAGAAATTGCACAAAGCAATGCTTCCACCTCTTCATTCTTTCTTGAGAGTGCATCTGCAACAACATTTAGCTTCCCTTTTTTGTATATTATTTCAAAGTCATAACCCAACATCTTTGTGACCCATTTTTGTTGCTCTTCCGAAGATAGTCTTTGTTCCAAAAAGTGTTTAAGACTATCATGATCAGTTTTTACCTTGAAGTGTCTTCCCATTAGGTAAGTTCGCCATTTCTTTAGTGCATGCAGTATTGCTAACATTTCCTTCTCATAAATAGGTTTTTGTAAATATTTTCCTTTGATTGGACGACTTTCAAAAGAAATGGGTCTTCCTTCCTGCATTAAAACTACACCAATTCCATTTCCTGAGGCATCACATTCCACAATAAAGGTTTTTGTGAAGTCTGGCGTAGCTAAGACCGGTGCTAGGCACATTGCCTCTTTAAGATGTTCAAAGTCCTTAGTTGCTTCAGGAGTCCATGAAAATGCATCTTTCTTCAATAATGTTGTTAGAGGTGCTGCTATTCTCCCATAATTCTTAACAAACTTGCGATAATAGCCTGTTAACCCGAGAAATCCTCGCAACTGCTTTATTGTCTTGGGGACTTTCCATTCCTTAATGGCTTTAATTTTGTTAGGGTCTACTTTAACACCCTCGTGAGATATAATATGACCCAAATATTCCACCTCTTGTACTCCAAAGAAACATTTGGATGTTTTTGCATATAATTGTTTCTCCTGCAATAGTTTGAGCACCCTTTCAACATGTTCAACATGATCCTTCCAAGACCTGCTATAGATTAGTATATCATCAAAAAATACCAGCACAAATTTTCTAAGGAAGGGTTTGAAAATGGAATTCATCAACCCTTGAAATGTAGAAGGTGCATTGGTAAGGCCAAAAGGTATGACCAAAAATTCATAATGACCCTCATGAGTTCGAAATGTTGTTTTTGGAATATCTTCAGTCTTCATTCTAATTTGATGATATCCCGAACGAAGATCCAACTTGGTAAAATAAATTGCTCCATGTAATTCATCCAATAATTCATCAATCACAGGAATGGGAAATTTATCTTTAATGGTGAGCTTATTAAGCTCCCTATAATCCAGACACATTCACTATGATCCATCCTTCTTGTGTACCAATACTACAGGAGCAGAGAAAGAACTTTGACTAGGTTGAATTATACCCGCCTCTAACATTTCTGCAATCATACATTCAATTTCACTCTTTTGGAAGTAAGGATATCTATAAGGCCCGATGTTTGGAGGAACACTTCCTGGAATCAAATGAATAGCATGATCATGATCACGAATAGGTGGGAGTCCTTTGGGAGTTTCAAACACCTTGGAATGATTGTCCAAGATTTGTTGGAGATCTGCAGAAATAGATGATTTTGATGTTGGAACTTCTAGTGAGCATAATTGTGAAATTACGCCTCGTTGTTCTTTCTTTAGAAGCTTTGTCATGACATTAGAGCTTATTATCCTTCCTGGCTTCCCTGCTATACCTCGTAATTCAACTTCCTTTCATTCTTAAAAAAATTTCAAGAAAATTTCTTGAAATTAAAAGCTACCGTCCCCAAAGATTGTAACCATTGTACTCCTAGTACAACATCAGCACCTCCCATAGGAATGGAAAGCATTGGACTAGTCAATACATATTCCCCCATGGTTAGCTTAATATTATGGCATTTTCCAGAGCAATTTATAGTTTCTCCATTTGCAACCATCACTTGACATTCTGGTGCTGGGTATAGGAAACAATTTAATTCCTTGGCTACCTTACAATGAATAAAATTATGGGTGCTACCTGAATCAATCAACACTATTACCTTTCTCTTCTTGATTTGTCCTTTTATCTTGAGAGTTTGAGGAGTGGTAATTCCTGCCAGTGCATTACATGATATGTTCGGATTCATTTCTTCCTCTTCTGGGGCTGGTTCCTGGTGTATATCCTCTTCTTGTTCATTTTCTTCTTCCTCTTCACAATCTATGTAAAATAATTTCTTCTCAGCACACTTATGACCTTTAGTGTATTTTCTATCACAACCGTAGCAAAGCCCTTTTGCTCTTTTTTCTTCCAATTGTTGTGGTGTCAACCTTGTAGGTTGTGGAAATCTAGGCGTAGCAACACTTCCTTCTTTATAGAATTGAGTGGTAGGCTTCCTTGTCGCCATAATTTTACATTCAACTTTTCTTGCCAACCCGAATGCCTTCTCCAATGAATCAGGTTCCAAAACGCGAACTTCATGTTGGATGTTATCCTTTAAAGTGCCTATGAAGAGATCAATCCTGTGTTCCTCTGGAATATCAGTTACCCTTATATTCAATTTTTGGAAGTCCTCAATGTGCTGCCCCACTAAACCTTTTTGTTTGAGATTTATCAATTGGCTAAAGAAGGTGTTTCTCTTTGTATCTTCATAATGTGCTATCATTTCCTCCGTAAAAATTGACCAAGTGACAATTTTTTTATGGGAGCAAAGCCATTGATACCATACAAATGTATTTTGTTCTAAATGTAAAGTTGCAATGCGTACCTTTTGTGTGTTTTGTACGTTATGGAGATCGAAATATTGCTCCATCTGTAGTATCCATGTTACAGGATCTTTTCCATCAAACTTCCTCATATCCATCTTTGGAATATGGTGGTTCTTCCCGCCAACATTAGAGTTTATGAAATCACAATTAACATTTATTTTCTTCTCATCATGAGGTTCTTCTACTATCTTTTCACCATTAGGAAACCTTTCTTGTATAAACTTTGTCAAACCTTCCATGTCTACTTTTAGAAAATTCTTCATGTTTTCCATTTTCTCATCCATCTTAGCTTCCATGTCATCAATCTTAGCTTACATGCCCACTTCCATGCCATCCATCTTAGCTTCCAAACCAATCATCTTAGCTTCCACGCCTTTCTTCAAACCATCCATCTTAGTTTCCACGCCTTTCTTCAAAACTTCCATTTCATTTTTTGTTGTTCTTTGCGAGAGCGAAATTTGCTCTTGTAATTTTGATATGTCATGTTGCCATTATTCATCTTCATGAGTCATAGTAGAGCCTTATGAAGGCTTAATGGGTGTTGAATTCTTTTTAGGGGCCATTTTAGAATCCAATACTGATATCTATTCTACAATATGCCCTTGGGATCAATTTAACTTGATTATTCAAACAAGACTTGTGCAATTTGAAAAAAATACACACATTTTTCTTGCTTTGAGGAGCTCGATATTGAAATTGTATTATCTCTGTGATTGCAGATCTTCAATATCTGAATTTCAGCACTGTAGTAGCCCTCTAAATTTTCTTTTGAATGCCACATGTATGACCTGATTTGGATTCTCCAAGACAAAGTTGTGTCCGATCTCCCACAATGACCTAATTATGGACTGGTTCAGTAGAGCGAACTTGTATGACTTGCCACGTGTCACTGTTTCATCCTTTGTCTTTGAAATTGATAGGCAATAAACTACAGTCTGTGTACTTGCAACCACTTTTACAGCACTCCAATCCGATGCCTAGAGAGAGAGTTATTGAACTTTTCCCACGATCACCTCTTTGAGATGCAATTCAGGAGCCTGAAAAAGCACTACCTTCCACAGATCATATCTCCAAAAATATTGCGAACCAAGTTCTGAAATTTTTTGACAAATTTCCTCAGGATTTCAGCTTCGCACCATATGAATTTCAGACTCTGACCCTTCGTAAAAAAAACTTTATAGCGCAAATTCCACGATGACCTGTTTATGAGCCTGAAAAAATACCTAACTTCCACAGATGATATCTCCTCAAATATTGCGAACCAAGATCTGAAATTTTTAGACAACCTTCCTCAAGATTTCAGCTTCGCACCCTAAACATTTCAGCTTCTGAAGCTTCGTAGAAAAAAATTTATAGCGAAAATGCCACGATGACCTGTTTGGAGCAGCGAAACCCTAGAATCCCAAAGCTCCGATACCAAATGTTGTGTAACCAGCTCCAAAGAGAGAAGAAAAGAGATATTCACGCCTTATAAATGAGCCACTTCGAGGGGGCAACCTCCAATACATTACATGAATGAACAATTCTTGGATGATACAACTTACAAAACCTCCTTTCTATATATAGGAGTCCATGGGGCCATAATGTAATCCTATTGGGCCACAATGTAATCCTAGCCAACCTAACAATAATAATTTAAGGGCACAATAATAACAAAATGGGGGTTACAAGGGTACAATAATAACAATAAGGGGGTTACACTAACAACAATAAGGGACTATACTATTAATATAGGGACCTAACAGTATATGGGTGGGAACCAATGTAGGGACAATTTCCTACAAAAATTTACACCAAATATTGTCCCAAATCCTCCTAAATGTGCATTAACTTCACAAATTCGAAATTTCCAAATAAACACCTTCCTCATTTACTACTAGAAACTCAATTTCCTTTGCACGTGTTATTTCCTTCATTTTAGCAATCCACATCACCTTGGGACTTCACTTTAACTCCTCCATTATTTTCCACCTCATTTCCACATCATTGAGCATGTGTGGATATTTATTTTTCTCCATTTATTATAATTGTTGGCTTAATTTATTTCCACTTTTTCCACTAAACTTAGGAAAAGTGGGTTTTGAGGGTCTAGAACACATTTTTGGCCCCTCAAAGTGTGTCTTAGTAGAAATTTTAGGGTGAGAGGTACAATGTTTATTACTCATACCCCATACAACTTCTTTAGACATCATTTATTACATTTCATATACAATTTTTATTCCAATTTTCGTCATGCGGGAAATTTAAAAAGTAAAAAAAATGACCCCTTGGACCTAATCAAATTCCACGATTTTTTTTGTGTGATCTAGTATGGCAATATACATTGACCCTAGACACTGGGACTCACCCAAGGCCTCACCATCAAGTCGTACTCTGGCTTTGGGGTATATTTGGATGAAAAACTCAATTTATTATTACGTCCTCATAAGGAGATGATAATTAACCCAGTGAAAAAAAAAAACTCCCAGACTAATAATCACTTGATGATAACGTCCCAAGATACCTAAGCTTGTTACATGACTTGACTCCTCATACTAATATCACTTTTACATTGTCTTCACAAGGATTGTGGAATTTTAGTATAACATAAATTGATAAGAAGAAGAAGTAGAGTTGAAAAACTCTAGTAGTATGATGGTCTTTGATGGTAAAAACAGCCTTTGGTACATTATTTGGCATGGATTCATTAGAAAATATTAAATTTTCACTCTAGTGGTCAACATGCCAAAAAAATAAAAATAAAAAATAAATTATTTAAATTTTATTTAACTACTGTTAAAAAATTTCATAGTTTTTTTTGGTCGGTGAGTTTGGATCATAGTGAAGAACAAAAAGAACCAAGGCACCAAAAGTTTGTGTTAGGTATGATTTGTGCATTGGTTTTCTTGACGAGTTCGGATCATAGTGAGGAACAAAAAGAACCAAGGCACCAAAATTTTGTGTTAGGTATGATTTGTGCATTGGTTTTCCTGATGAGTTCGGATCATAGTGAGGAACAAAAAGAACCAGGGCACCAAAATAATGTAATGACGATGCATTTCCAGTAGGCACAATTGCAGCTATTACAATTTTGGTAACGTGGATAGCAATGCAAGATGTTCTGGAAATCAAAGATAACAATGGAGAACAGGATAGGGCTATAATAAGCTTTGTTTTATTTGAAATTTTTATTGTTACAAAGTTATTTTCCATCTATTTGTTTTTTCCCCCCACCAAAGAACCCAAATTCCATTGAAATAAAAACAAGTTACATATATGTAGGTATGTATATCCCAATTTTTGGGGAAAAAAATATTCTTCATTTATTGTGCGGTTTTCATGTATTGTTTTACAAGTTTTTCATATGTAATAGGTTCAAGTACATGATAAACTTGTTTCGGACTATGTTTTAATTCAAATGGATTTGCAAAAAAACTGTTTTTTTGCTAATCTTGCTAAAAATATAGTTAAAAAAATAAGAAAGAGTGTTTCATACTTCACTATCCACGTTCATATATGCATTAAACACAGTAAAGAATGTTGATAGTCTAAGAAACCTACTTTCCTTTCCAAGCAGAATATGCACAGTAAGTTATATCATATTTTTTAAATAAACATGGATAAAGAACAAAAATAATAAATACATTTGATTTCATGTTACTAAGTGTTTATTTTCTATATCAATTTGATAACATTCCCAAGGATACCTGAGAGCAGTTAGCATATACATGAACCCATTCGAGACTGTATACGCAAGATGTAGTACTCCAATTATAAATACTATAACTATGAACAATGGTGTGGTTTATTGTTGCGCCACAAGAAACAAGCACTACAATAACAATGCATTTCTTGTTTTCTTTATTTTCATCGCTTCAATTGCATCATACATGCAAGTGATAGGACTAAAAAATAATGCATTTTGATGGGCATTGAATTGGAAAGAGCATTAAATACACTACAAAAATTTTCCTACGACCAACATTGTGCAGACAAAACAGATGTCATTGAAATCTTGACCAACTTCAAGATGCATGGCACATTTACGATAGACCATCAAAACGTAGTTGTACGTATACAAGATAGGTTTCTTTGTTTATGTTGTTGAGAATTTAGTAACGACACAATTGCATTGTCGTGCACCCTAATATCTCTTTCCTTTTACTCGGCATTTGAAATTTGATTTCACATTATCAATCCATATACTATACTCATGCGAACAATATTAGCAATCTAATCATTAGAGAAAATAAGACGTTTTTTTCTACCAAGGCAAATTCTAGTATGACATTGTACATAAACATAATCCAATGAACTATTTTTTTCAGCTCTATGTTTTTTTCGGCTTTTTCGTTTCTTACATTGTCTTCTTTATTTATCAAATTTGCAAGTTCTATAACTACTCAGGAAATACAAGTTGGTGAGGTTGCAATCTTTGATGACATTACTTTACAATTACAGTTTTCTTTATTTACAATGTCAACCAATCTAATATTTTCTTCTATTTAAATAATTATTCCAAACAATATTTAAACAAATATCTAAATAAGTCGTTGTTATACAAAGTTGAAATGAAATTCTAAACTGAATAACCAAGATTATGATATAACTTAATAAACATATTTCATTTATACATAAATATGTAATCCATAATAGTTTAATATGTTCCTTTTCTTTAACTCTATCGAGAATATTATAATACATAGCCTTTAGCATATACTAAATTTCAAAATTAATTCAGCAAATAGCAAAAAAATGGGAGTGATTTCTTTACTAATTAACCATTTTCTGAACATTAATGCTTGTACTGATTATGCTCCCGGAATCGAGAACTAATTCATCTGTTCATGTTTTGCAATAACTCTTCTGACAAGGTTTTTATGGTATCTAGTTCATCTTCAAGACGCCTAGTCATTTGTTGGAGTTATAGTATTTTATCCATTAGCATTAAAATATATTTGCTAAGCATTAAGATATCTTGGTTGAGCATTAAGATATCTTCGCTCCCTACATGTACATCCTTCTATGTGCCCCTGCCATTGTTTCTTTTGGCCATTTATTCACTATTATTAACAAATGAAAAAAACAATAGACAAATTATAAAGTGAGATCTTAAAACACTTAACAGTTTCAGAACAACAAAGAAATTCAATTACCTATAACCTACTAACTAGTCTTAAACAAATGAACATATATATAATACGTCAAAGGAAATAAGTCATTTAAATCACGATTGGCATTTAAGTTCTGAAACAACATTTAACTACTATCGATTTTAATGGTATCCACTAACCAATAATCATTATCAATGTGGATAGTACTTATCTACATAATATTTAATCAGAAAAGACTGTTGTAAATTTGTTTACTTTAAATTATATACGTTTTACTTAAATTCCAATTTGACATACTGCAATTAACATGATTATATTTCATGATTAATCTGTCTTACATGCTTTAGAAATCAGCATCGAGATATAATTTTATTAATGTCGTAAACCGCATTATATTTCCATTAACTAATCTCTTTGGTCGATCAACACATTTTTTTTTCCAAGTTATTCATTGAACTTATGTGTATCCAGGAGGTTTACTAGGTAGACTTTCCTTGCTATCAACCAACTTTTACTCTGCAAAATTAATTTCATATCCTAGATTTTAATTCATCACTTGAATTTTTTTTTCCTTTGTCACATTATCCAAATATTGAATGAACTATTTTCACTGAAATAAGTAAATTAGGTAGCTTGGCATGGGATTTCAACGATTGTGTCTCCTTGATCTCGCACTTCCGCTTGCAACTATCCAAACTTAATCTACAGTAATTACGTAATAAAATATCTTATAAAAAATAATGTTATACTACAAAAATAACAACTATAATATGTGATATTAAATTTGATAAATGAAAACTAATATTGCACGTAAACTTTGAACTTTTCCATAGCCAAACTCGACACTCATGTATCAGTTTCGAAAAAAAATCTACAAAATCCTTTAGTGCAGAATGCGGGGGATCACAAAATCAAGCTTAAAAGCTTCATCCACACAATGGACTACCTCCATACTTCCACACATTTGCTTCATTCAACAACATAACAAAAAACAAATCTTATGCTCAATGATCCAATTATCTTTGGACTGCACACAACCTTCACTTAATTGACTGCCAATATTTGATAATCTGGAGATGCATATTATTCATAATTAAAATATTGTAAGATAAAATTCATATTATTTAGTACTAAAATATTAGAAATAAAAACATTATTTATAATTAAAATATTAGCAATAATAGCGTATCGGTCCATTGCTTAGCTTGGTGTTATTGCGAACAACAAATATGGATTATTTAATACTAAAATATTAGCATAAAAGCCTTCAATGTGAAATTCAGAGATACACGCAATGAAAGCTTCCAAGATCCCTCAAGAAAAAATATACAAAAATATTTAGTATAAAGTGCACAGATTCACACAATGAAAGATTGAATGTTTCTCAGCACAATGGACTTCCTCTACAATTCCGTACATGTGCCCAATTTCAAAAACATAACCATCAACAAATCTTGTGTCCAATGATCTGAGCATTCATGCAGTTACAAACTCTTTGCATTCCAAAGTAATTCAACCTTTACTCAATTGACTAGTGATATTTGGAAATACGGAAGTTTGCATTATTTATAAATAAAATATTGTGAGCAAAAAATATGGATTATTCAATACTAAAATACTAGGAAAAAATTATTATTTATAATTAAAACATTACCATTAATATCGACAAGGGGATCCAAAACAAAATCGTTGCTTTAGGAGTTCTCCAAGCTTGAAATATTTAAATATTTAGGAGCTTGACTTCAACTCAATATTTCTAAATTGACTTCTGATTGGTGGTCCCTACACAACATAGTCCTTTGCATCCGCATTTCCATTATGTGGAGGTCCACACACTCACTTGTGCGAAAGTTCAACTCATTGTGTTGACCTCCACACATCAATATTTCATGCAATGATTCATTTTTAATAACGTTTCGTACATCTCATTCTGCTCTATTATATAATTGCAAGGAAGAGAATAAATGGGCGTAAAGTCCTAATATATTAACCATCAATACATATTAACTAAATTCTTTTGTTATAATATAATAGACTATGCATTTGGCAGAAGAAATGAATCAAATGAATTTATAAGCATAATCAGGGCCACCGTTAAACTCTTATTTTAATGCAATCAAATTAATTAACTCTATAATATTAATAAAATATGAGTTGTGTAGTTGAGTATTAGCTATAAGAAACAACATTAAGGTATTAATTAATATGGTTAAATTGAACCGGCATTTGAAGTATTAAGCTTTTATTTTAGAACAGTTACAGTCTTAATATTTACAGTAATAGCACCATGCTTTAGCCTATTCAAACAACGATAATTCACATGCGAGTAGGGTGGTAAAAAAGGCTAGGATGTATCATAGTTGTTATCACCCAAAAAATGAAGTTTCATTTGACAAGGCTGAATAAGTTCATGTGTCAAAAATTAGGTTGTAGGATTCATTTTTTATGCTTGGTCAAGGGAAATATTAAAAAAATTCTTGCTTTAGATTACCCTAAGGTCTAAACCCACTCATTTTCAAACTCCCTCATGTCACATCACTCATCATTTTCTGACTGATTTCAATTTCCAAGGTTTTTGTACCGAAAATTCCATTTTAGCCAAGAAACCACAGTTTTGTAGCGAAATACACTGTGAAAATTCACTTTTCTCTACGAAACTGCTGATAGTTTCGTGGCGAAAACAACCAAATTAACACTAAAAACACTACGAAAGCATGGCTTCTTGTCTATATTTTCATTCTAGTTGTTAGGTGTCATAAAATTGTTGGGAATGAGTAGGTTAGATGTCATTCGAGTCATGGAGGGATAAAACCAAGGTACATGCTCAGGTCTGTAATCATCATGATCAGTTCAGGTATGTATGAGTCATCATAAGGTCATGAGGAGACATCAAAACTTCAAATCCTTTCCTAATTCATTCATTCCTTGTTTCTCATTCATTCTTGCGTGATATTGAGCTCTGGAGAGCTAGTACACTAAGCCAAAGTTGTGGTTAGTGTTTTCAAAGGTTTACATTGAGCATCGTCAAGCGAGGCTGCAATTCATCAAGCGAGGTTGTGCAGACATTGAAGAAACCATGGCAGAGAAATAAATACAAACAAGGGTGGTCAATGCCTGAGATATGAACCTGCAGACATGAATTTTATCAATGAAGATCCTACAGTAGTGGAAGTCTTCAGGAGGACAGGTTGCCTACAGTTTTGTGAGAAATTACAAGGCTGTCGTACATATTTTTCCAAAGATTTTCTTTGAATTTCAGTGGAACATCCACCAAAGTAAGAATGCTAAATCTATCCATCACACCAAAGTTTATTGCAGCTGCTACAGAGATCCCAAGAGGATAGGAGAAGTGGTTCAAAGGTTTCAAGTTTAACATGGAGCAGTGCAAAGAATTCATGAAGCCTGAAAACAATGAAATGGATCTCACCAATGTTGTTCCAAGGAGCTGCATAAAAGACAACTATTCAAAATTGTTGCTCATCATCCAAAAGTACTTTACTTGTGAAGGTAGATACCACAAAGTATACTCATATCATTTCAAATTACTTCTGCACTTTACTAGTAATATTTCCCTTGATCTGCCTTTCTATTTCAAATAGAAGTTTGTCAAAAATGGCAGATAAGGTCCAAGAAAAGTCTGAAGGGAGTGAGACTTCATTATTTCATCATGGTTTAATGAAGTTGCTTGTCTTAGATGAACTCCAAAGGTTAGGCAAACACTGGTCATAATTTTTGTTTGTTAATGGTTTTGAGTTGGATGCCCTTACTCCTTCAAGAACTCCTAAACTTAGGAAGATTCCATCACCATTAGCAGCAGAGCACAGTGAACCATTGATAACAGAACCAAGTGAACCTGCAAGAGTAGAACCAAGTGAGCCAATTGTGATGGAGACAGAGCAATTCTAGAGTTTTGACACACCAAATATCCCACCTGCAAAACAAAAGTCAAAAGTGGTCAAACCTACAAAAAAAAAAACAAGATGTGAGTAAACAAGAAACAAAAAGGAGGACAAGGAGCCAAACAGTGGCCTTAGAAGAGAAAACAGTGGTTGTAGAGGACAGAGCAATAGCTAAAGGAAATCTTGAATATATCTTACATGCCATTGACATAGAAGAAACTCCTATAGTCCAAGATGAGGACATAGAGGAAGGTGGACATAAGTTAAAAAAGGTTAAATCTGCAAAGAAAATAGAATTTGAGGGAGAGGATGCAGGTTTCATGTTCCAAGCAAGAAAGCCTATGACAAGGCATGCTAGGAAACTTTTAGAGAGCAGTAAAGAGCTTCCACCACCTACTGTCACAGTCCAACCATGACAGAAGGTCATTAACCTTTCATCACCTGCAGAGAAAGATAAAATTAGCAAAACAAAGAAATTAAAAGAGAAGGTGATAGAAAAAATAGAGTTGCGGGTCCTTGAAGAACAATTGAAATTAGCCAATCATGGAATTGGTGTTATGAAAAGAGAAGCAAGGAAACATGGTGTAGAGAAGATTCAATTTGAAAATACAAAGGCAATTTGGGAAGAACGGGTTGACATTGTTTCCAAGACTTTGGATAACACACAGCAGCTTATCAAATGGACCATTCCAGCAAGGAAAGAGGCCAAACATTTCAGGACGATGAACACATAGTTTAAATCCACCAATAGAAGATTGAAAGACCAGGTTAAGGACCTTCAAGAGCAACTTGAACTAATTCATGAATAATTAGAGAAAAAAGGCCTTAAAATGACAATGCTTGAAGAGCCAATAGCTCAACCAGTTATAAATGAGGAATAAATGCCTCAAGGATCATAAGGTGAGTTGGTTTATGGTTTTTAAGGCTAATGATATATTAAAAACAAGGTTTTGGCACTTATGAGGTTCATTTTGCAAGTTATACAAAAATATGGATTTTCATCACTTTTCAACTGTTTCGTAGCGTGCCTAGGCTTGAAGGACATCAAAACGCTACGAAACTATAGTAGTTGTTCTTTTTCATTTTTGAACCAGTTTAGACAACTGAAAATAGGTGAAATTTATGTGGGAGAGTTGTCTAAGGATGATGAAGGCCGCACCATAGGAAAGAATCAAAAAAATTGAGATTAAATGGCATTTTTGAAGCGCTACGAAAGTATGCTACGAAACTGCCTTACTTTCGTAGCGTACTATGTTGGAGCTCTTTTAGCAGGTTTTAGAGCATTTTCAGACAGTTATATCTTATCTAAGAGTTAAAGAACCATGACAATAATTTATTCAGCAATCAAAGACCAAGAAATGAAGATAAATTAGCAGCCAAAGCATTCGTGGAAGAAGAAGATCAATTTGCCTAAAAGCAAGATTTTGTTTCCAGTTTTATAGGAGGTTAAATTAAGTGGTCATGTAATGAGGAACCCCATCATCCCAATTCAAACATGTGAAATTATACATGTCAAAGATGTAATTTCTTTAGAGGATAAAGTTGTTAAATGTAATAATGAGTAGTTTGAGTCCTAGTTGGATAAGGACTGTCAAGTAGGATAGTTGTCATTTTGTCATTAAGTAGATTTTTTATGGTTATGCAAGGTGTAATTAGGAAAAATTTTGATGAATTTGGACAGGAGGCAGATCATCTCATTATGTAATAAGTCTATTAAAGGCCATAGCGTCGAATTTGTCAAGGGTTGGAGATTTTTTGGCAAAAGACAAGCTTTATGTAATTTGACTGTTTCAGCAATACAGAGATCTGTTACTCGACCAACCTGAGATTCTGATTGAGTTTTTAATGCCTATATATCTTATTTATATCTTTTATGTATCCCATTTGCAGTGGTTTTCATTTATAATACTCAAAATTCATTCTTGTAATGCTCTGACTTCCTTTATAGATGAATTGATTGCGTATTTTCATACTTCATGTGTGTGTGTGTACTAATACTAAAAACTCTTACCTGCCTTAGCTTCCATGTCAAGTAAGCTCACTACTGAATCACTGAAAGTGTTGACTCCATAAGCCCAATTTTTGCATACTGATACTATTTTCAACCTACACTCATCATAAGTAATTTTTTTCTTAAATAGAGTTAGCCATCTAAACACATATTTATTCAATATCATTAACCCTTTGAGAGAGCCCTCTCAGACTGAAGAGTCTAAGATTCAGTCAAAAGATTGGTTTGAAATAGTTACATGATATTGTCTGATTAGCATCTTATCAGGTGCAATTTTTTGATAACAATAGCTACCCGCACTGGTGGAGTCCAGCCCATAGCATGTGTGGAGGAAGTCTTTCCAAAGATAATGTGTATAGAGGAAATTGTGCATATGACATTGTGCGGAGCAAGCATGGGATGAGACATAAATTTGGGTGAAATGTGGACCCCACTTAATTAGATGTAGAAGTATGGAGATATGCATTATTTGTGACTAAAATATTAGCAACAATATCATATAACTCCAACGCTTGCTTCAGTGTTATTGCGAACATAAAATATGAATTATTTAATACTAAATTATTACCAACAAAAGCCTTTAGTTCCAAGTGTGTTGATCTGCACATTAAAAACATCTTCCACACAATGGACTTCCTCTGCACTTCTGCACGTATGCCTAATTTGAAACATATTTAGAAATAGGAACATATGCATTATTTACAATTAAAATATTATCAATAATAGAAGCATAAAGTATGCATTTTTAATACTAAAATAGTAGCAATGAAAGCCTTCAATGTGAAGTGCGAAGATCCACACAATGAAGGCTTCCAAGCTTCTTCAGTACAATGAATCAATTAAATAGAAATAGTAAGCATTATTTACAACTAAAATATTATCAACAATATAAGCATAGACAATGTTATTGCGAATAGAAAATATGAATTATGTTTTGATACTAAAATTTTAGCAATGAAATCCTTAAATGTGAAATGCAAAGATCCGCACAATGAAAGCCTAATAGTATCCTTTACATAATGAACCTTCTCTACACTTCCAGACATCCCATAAACAAAGATTTTGTTCAATGAAATGTGGTTTTTTATAGAATCACTTAAATAGTGGTAGCATACATTATTTACAATTAAAATATTATCAATAATGTAAGCAAAAACAATGTCATTATCTGAAGAATGAAAACTTGAAAACTTCAATTACGCAATGAACATTCTCTACACTTTTGCATCTCCTATAAATAAAGCTTCTACAAAATGAAATGTGGTTTTATACACAACTTTGTGTGCATTCCACGCAACTTTTACTCAATTGATTATTGATATGCATTATTTATAGATAAAATATTACCAATAATTTTAGCAATAAAAGAATTTACTGCAAAGTGTGGAGATCCGCACAAAGAGCACTTCCACACAAGAGCCTAAACAAAGAGCTATTCGAAATATTCAAAAATACAAAGATAAGCATTATTTACAATTAAAATATTACCAATAATTTTGCATATGTCACATGCTTACTAAAATAGCTACTCGCTCTGCTAGAGTCAAGTCGAAAACGTTTGTGGAAGAAGTGTGAACGGAGAAAGTTGTGCAGATGTCATTGTGCAGAGAAGGCATGGGTTGAGACAGAAATGTGGGTGAAATGTGGACCCCACTAATTTAGTTGTAGATATAGGGAGATACATATTTTTTATGACTAAAATATTAGCAACAATATCGTATAAGTCCAACACTTGCTTTGGTGTTATTGTGAACAACAAATATGCATTGTTTAATACTAAAATTTTAGCAATCAAATCCTTTAGCGCCAAGTATGGTGATCCACACATTGCAAGCTTCCTCTGCACTTCTGCACATATGCCTAATTTGAAACATATTCAGAAATACGAACATATGCATAATTTACAATTAAAATATTATCAATAATATAAGCGTAAAGTATGCATTTTAATACTGAAATATATGAAGGCTTCAAAGCTTCCCATGTACAATGAATCAATTAAATAGAAATTGTATGTTTTTTTTACAACTAAAATATTATCAATAATCTAAGAATAGACAATGGTATTGAACAGATTTGCATTATTTAATACTAAAATATTAGCTATAGAATCCTTTAATACCAAGTACAGTAATCCACACATTGAAATCTTCCTCCGCACAATAGAGTTCCTCGGCACTTTCGCACATATTCCTAATTTGAAACATATTCGGAAATATGAACACATGCATTAAGCCTTCAATGCAAAGTGCAAAGATCCACACAATAAAGGCTTCAAAGATTCCTTTGTACAATGAATCAACTAAATGGCAATTGTATGCATTATTTACAACTAAAATATTATCAATAATATAAGCATAAACAATGTTATTGCGAATAGAAAATATGAAATATGTTTTTATACTAAAATATTAGCAATGAAAACCTTCAATGCGAAATGCGTGAAAGCCTGAAAGCTTCATACACACATTGAACCTTCTCCGCACATCCCATAAACAAATATTATGCTCAATGAAATGTTATTTTGTACCAAATCACTTAAATAGCAGTAGTATTCACTATTTATAATTAAAATACTATCAATAATATACGCATAAACAATGTTATTATCCACACAATGAACATTCTCTGCACTTTTGCACGTCCTATAAACAAAGCTTCTACTCAATGAAATGTGGTTTTGTAGACAACTTTGTGTGCACTCTGCACAACCTTTACTCAATTGACTACTGATATGCATTATTTATAATTGAAATATTACCAATAATACTAGCAATAAAAACGTTTAGTGCACTTCCGCACAAGAGCCTAAACAAAGTGATATTCAAAATATTCAAAAACATCAAGATAAGCATTATTTACAATCAAAATATTACCAATAATTTCATATACGTCGACTGCTTACTAAAATATTAGCAATAAAAGCCTTTAATGCAAATGTATTTATCAATTAATAACGATTTCAAATGTCCATCATTTACCAGAAATGGCAGTCGCTGCTTCCTGCGCACTTCCACACAAGGTCCTAAATAAAGAGATATTCAGAAAATATGAAAATAAGCATTATTTACGTTTAAAATATCACCTATAATATCGTATACATCAATCTCTTACTAAAATATTAGCAATAAAAGCCTGTAATGCCAACGTATTTATCAATTAATAATAAGGTTGACCGAAAGGTGTACGAAATTAGCTTTCACTTTGCGAAAAGCTTTATGCAAATAGAATCAATTAAATAACAGTAGAGGCAGGGACTATGATACATCACAGTTATTCCCCTTGTTCTTATTTATAAATATAAATATAAATTAAATTAATTAAACCTATTTATTAACTAATTAAATTATATATATATATATATATATATATATATATATATATATATATATATATATATATATATATATATATATATATATGTTTCTTTCAACTGTGGTCCATGGTCAATGAGTGGCCGCTACATCCACTGGTAATAATTCGAGTAGATCCACCTGAAGGGATTTACCCATCGGCTTATCTAGTCGAGCCTAACCCCAAGGGCATCGAGGAGATTTGACCTCGTGACCTCCCAATTGAAAAGGTACTTAGCAACGGGAACTCAACCAATTGAGTTATCCTTTGGGCCTAACTATATTTGTATATATTTAGGTTTATAATTTAAATAGATTACAAAATTAAAATTTAACAACACACACACACACATATATATTCCCATTATTTTAAATAGTATTAAATAAAATAATAATAATAAATACGCAGAACCCCATGAGCCCATCCTGTAATAATTACATAACATATATATTATAAAAAATATGTGGGCCCTCACGCGAGCCCCTCCATGTGTCCCCCACGTCATGTAAACCCCATAGTGCCCAACATTACAAAGGGAGTGCACATTACAATGATTAAATTTTTTTTTTTTTATTAAACCTTATCCCACCCACCAAGCACGCGATCAATTGACGGTCAAAAACTACAAATCAAATGGTTGTGATGTCATAGGGTCTAGGAATTGTGCAGCGTTTAATGCGAAGATGCACCCCCGATGGACTTGGCGGCTTAGATAAGCCTCGTACAATGGCAGAAATAGCCATATGGTCACAATTTGTTGGCTCATTAATGGGCTCCTCACCACTCGATGGGCTTGGTTCTGTCACTTTCGTCTAGTTCTAGATTCTATTCAACCCCACTTGTGATCTCCAACAAAAATAATATATTGGAGCTAACATTTCGTGGAGAGAAAAAGTTCTTATTGCTCAATTAAGAACTAACTCGCATCAACTTCGGTGTGAAACGGGATGGTGGAAGAGACCTAAAGAAGCTTAGGAAGAAAGGGTATGTACATTTTTCACTTCTGGGGCAGTCAAATCAAAAAATAAAAACAAAAAAGATTCATTTTGGAATGTGATGCTTTCAAAGACATCAGGGACAGTTACCGCAGTATGTTAGCATCAATTCCATGGCATTGTATTTTCAGTGAGGGAACTGTTAAAAGGTTGGGTCAGCTCATCATCAATTTCAGTAAGAAAAATATTGAATTACAGAAGGCAAAAAACGAGGAATTTGGTGGTCCCATAGACTATGTTTAGTCTCGTGGACATCAAAATATCACTCGTTCATTCATTCATATGCATTACCCAAAATGACCCTGTGACATGATTCGTCTCCACCTCACTTGGTGACCACCACCTATGCGGCTCCTTCCTCACAATAGGTTTCGTGGACTTGGTCTTCACAACTCAGTTGTGGTATGGAAGGGTATGCAATGAACTCAGTGGAGGTTCATGCTTTTGTACATGCATAAAACATATATCTGAACAACTCCATAAAACCACCAAAAATCGTCTTGTAAGGGTTTGATTATATATATATACATATATATATATATATATCTGTGTGTGTGTGTATATATATACTAAAGTCACAAATTTGTATTTTATAAGGGGTTTCATATATTAAGCATATTTTTTTATATATATAATCACATTATCTATATGCAATTAAAAATTAATATTTAAAATTATAAAAAATAAAAACCCTTTTCTCTTTCAATGGAAGCGATGCTCTGCACCTAAATTTTAACCCTCTAATGCTAAAACTAATTAATTTCCTTAATTTTATTGCATAATTAAACCAGATCAATTATATCTATGCCTTTTGTGGCACATGTATTTCATTCCCTAGGTGATTTCTCACAATTCTTGTCATTAGAATTTTATCAAGTAGTTAACAAGCAACCTATATTTTTTCCAATATGCACTGAATTGGCCCAATTCAGACCTGGTGTTGAAAACTAGACTCTGATACCAATTTGTAGTGTCTCTAACCCTCAACCAAGGAACACCACACATCCAATACGGCATGATCCATATATAATTAAATGTGTAAGCGCACATACTTGATTCAGGAATTAATTTTTACCATGTGTTGATTGATTATAATTAAGATGAATGCACCACTACATGCCATGAATGCATTATTTTTTACATGTAATTTATAAAGGCTTAATAATGCAGCAAAAATAAATTTACATTAACAAAAATTAACCAAAACCATAAAACTAGGGTTTAACATGAAAAAATTAATAAACATGACCAATGTAAATACAATCAAAATTTATGGACTTATCTGGTAATAATAAGTTGACCAATTGTGGGCTCTCCATGTTCCACCCAACCATAGACCACGTGGTTCATAAACTCAACCACCAGTCACTCCCAAGTTAGGACAACAACTCCAAAGGAAACAGCTGACAAACAACAAATCTTAGGCCATGACACCAACCCTAGCAGCCTTCACCTCCAGCAACAGGCTCGTGTCTCCCTGACCGACACCCAAGTGGCATAGCCCGAGTCTTCTTGTTGTTGGTTTCCAAGTGTCGAACAAGTAAACCAAATAAACCCCTCATTTAGTGCGACAACCCAACCCTTGACTCTCCAACTATCTCCAACTAAGTTCCCCACCAAAATTCCATGGTTCCAAGCCATAATCAAGGCTAACAAATCCTCGGAGCCACCAAGCTATCGAAGTAGCTTAGGAGCTCACATAAAATTTGGATGCATCCAATTGATACAATTAACTAAATAAATGCACCTAGGCCAGTTCTAGAATCCAATCCCAAGACTCTCTGACTCATTAGTCACTAGGATTGAATTTTCTCCCTCTCCAATCATGAATGGATGAATGATTCCTCATAGAAAAAACTACACTTTTTTTTATCTGCATGGACTTATCTCGCCATGTGGAACTTTCAAGAGACACGTGGGCCCTAAGGTGCACTTTTCACCAAAACAAAACCCAATTGTTGCCTTTTTCTTGGAGTCATGCCCCTCATACTCTTCCAGTGGAGTGGGCTCTGTAGCTAAATTTATTTTATTAATATTAAAAATATATACAATTTTATAATATTTACATCATGGATCCCTTGACCACTTAGCCAAAACCAACACATCAGTATCTAATGCAACTGCATGGCCATGCAAGCTTCATAATATAATATATCATTCGACTCACCATCCTAACAGCCAAAATTATTTCTCACCAACATAATATGTTGAGTACATATATTGACATGATCAAAAAAAGTAGGGGTATTACAATAATATAAATGGATTGTGCTAATGTTGTATTAAGGTTTCAATGGTTACAATCATTAGGAACAATAGCCCTTCATTTCTAGGGTTTTTCATGATATTTTTCTTATAAGATGAGAAAATTGAACATAGAGGTATCTAAGGGACACCCTCTAAAGCAATAAGGTCTAACAGAATTATAAAATTTCTAGAAAAAGGACACCATGGTGTAATTTCACAATTGTGTTCACTAGATGTTCAAATATCTAAAATCATTTCTCCTTTGGATCTCCAAAAGTTATCAACAATCATTACAAGGTATTCAGATAGATTCCTAAGGGTCTTCGACTTGCTTGAACCATGACCATGCTATTCATTTGCAACCAACAAGTGTACCACCTAACGTTATGCCTTATAAGTACCCATATGCATAAAAGAGTGAGATTTAGCATATGGTTCAAGAAATCTTAGAGGATGACATCATTTAACATAGACAAAGTGCTTTCTCTTCAATAGTGGTGATGGTTCATAAAAAGGAAGGTCCATGGGATGTGTGTCTAGATTATAGAGAGCTCAACAAAATGATCACTAAAGATAGCCTTTTGATTCATGTCATTAATGAATTATTAGATTAATTACAACGATAAATTGTTTGTTGCAATTTGGATATCTATTCTAGATATCATCAAGTCAAACGAAGGCAGGAAAACATATCCAAAACAACCTTCAGAACCCATGAAGCTCATTATGACTTTTTGGTGATCCCATTCAACCTTACTAATGAACCTTCAAGATTTCAAAGCTTGATGAATTATATTTTCAAACCTTTCCTTAAAAAATTTAGTATTTTTGATGATATAGTATCCATAAAAAATCCTAAGATGAGCACATACAACATGTTGGCATGGTCTTAAAACTATTGGAAGGGAATCAATTATATGTGAAGCCACTCAGGTGTGCCTTTGGGATTCAAGAAGTGGAATAATTGGGTCATCTTGTATCTCACAAATGTCAAAGTGGATCCTAACAAAACTAAATCAATGATGGTATGACCAATTCCAAAACCTTGAAGAATTTTAGAGGATTTTTAAAATTAATGGATTATTATGACAGTTTTATTGGAAAGATACTTTTGAAATGGATTTATTCACATGAAATAACTATAAATTCTTGTGTATGTATTGCGCTAGAGTAACTAAAAATCGATTTCTCTTAGTGCGATAGGAATATAATTTTATTAACCTATGTATGTTTGAATAGCATCCAATCCTTGACAATTTCAAACCAATGGAATACATGTATCACTAATTACTTGGACTCATTCACCATATTCATAAGTATTATAGTTAAATAGAAACACCCCTAACAATGTAATTAAAAAATAAGGTATTTTCTTGAACTCCAGAAACATCCAAATATTTTGAAAACTTAAGGAGGTTGTGTGTACAACTCTTGTCCTAACCATGCCCAACCTCACAAAAGCATTTATTGTTGAGTGTTATGCCTAAGGACATGACAGTGGTGAAATTTTAATGCAAGAAGGAAGACCCATTGCCTTTGAAAGAAACCAAATTAAAGTAAAGAACTAACTCAAACATATTTATGAAAATGAAATGTTGTCCATATTACATATAGCTAAGAAATGGCACCCTTACCTAATAGGAACACACTTCAAGGAAAAAACTAATTATAATAATTTTATTTCCTTCTTGGAATGAGAATTATCTTCAAAAGAGTAACAAAAATGGGTTACAAAGATGCTAGGTTTTAACTTTGAAAGTATCTGCAAGAAGGGAAAATAAAGTGCAATGGAAATGTATGTATTTTCAAGGAAATGAGAAGACACATAATACTTACTATGTGTCATTTCCATTCTACAATGTATTGGGTGGAAGAAGCAATGATGGAATTGAAGAAATATCAAAAGTTATGCAAGATCATTGAATAAATATAATAGGACCCAAACACATTAGATAAAAATTATGCCAAATAATGATTCATTATGGTTTTAGGTTTAACTATATTTATGTAAGAATTCCCAATTCAAATAGAAGGCCTTTTTGGGGTTGCAAACTTCTCCTATAAGGGAATGTTTAGATTTTTTGAAAACTTAGAATGAGATCAAGAAGGATTTTTTTGGGGAAGTTCTTAATATTGATGTTCAAAAATATGTGGCTATATGTGTGGTTTTCCAACAAAATAATGGAGAGACAATCAAGAGGCTAGGTATCCTAAAACCATTAGCCATATCAAGTCAATGTTGAGAAGAGGTTCTAATGGATTTTATTATTGGTCTACTCAATCTTGAAGGAAAGAATTTCATCATGGTAGTGGTGGATCAACTCTCAAAGTATGCCCAATATTCTCTTAATCATTCTTTTAAAGCAAGTAAAATAGCTACACCATTCACAAAAATAGTTCAAAAGCTACATGTAATACCCAAGATTGTTATCAGTGATAGATATATAATTTTCACTTTTGATTTTCGAATTGACTTATTTTCTTGTTTGGGTACTCAATCATATCATAGTTCATCTTGCCATCCTCAATTTCATGGACAAATTGGAATTGTCCATAAATGTCTAAAATGGTATCTTCATTACTTTGCATATAATAATAATAATAAAATGGGTCAAGTGGTTTCCTTTAGTACAATGGTGGTACAATATATGCTTCCAAAATTTATAAAAAAATGTCCCCATTTAGAGAACTTTACGGTTATCATTCTACATCCATCACATCACCCTTGAGAGGGAAAGCAAAAGTTCAAGTAGTGAAGGACCACATAGATAACCAACAAGAGGTTTTCCAACTATTGAAGGACAACTTGGCTACATCACAAAACGTGACGAAACAACAAGAAAATCAATATCATAGTTAAAGGGAATTTGAAGTGGGGGATTGGGTATTTTTGAGGTTATAATTTTACAAACATATGTTGCTCAAGCAACAAAAGGAAGACAATAAATCAACGCAAAAGTACAATGGTCACCATAAGGTTTTGTGGAGGATTGGACGTATGGATTACAAATTGAAGTTGTCTCCATTTCATGCATACATCTGATCTTCTATGTTTCTTAATGAAAGCAATTGTTCGCAAGATCCCAGTTCAATTTTTTTACAAAGAAGGGAAAATCACACTATAACTAGAAACATTCCTTGAAACAAGGATCGATAAACTATAAAATCAATAAATTACTATGTACGACATCAAGTGGAATAAATTATTAGTAGAATACAAAACATGGAAAGATTATTTTTTCATTCAAAGCATCCAAGTGTTGAGGGAAATGCTTGCTTGAAGCATAGGGGACTAATGGTCCCTAGATATTGAGTTATTATATTTCTATTTTCATATTAGTGTTGTCCTTATTGGTTAGCTAGACCCTTTAATTGTAATTGTACCCTTTGTCTCCTATATACAACAAGGAGACCTAGTTTTAGAAAGTATCTTATCTTGTACATCTATTATGTTGTAAAGAGAGGTTGTCTCCTCGAAAAGGCTTATCATTCATTCAACAACAAAATTCTCAAGGCATGGAGTTACTTATCTTTATATTTTTAGACTATTTAGGTATTTATTGCAGAATAAACCTAGAGGTATATGGCAAGGGTTAAACGTTACCCCCTTACTGAAATCTAATAGGTTGTTTCATATGGTGTGATTTTCCTTGAATAATAGTGATGAATCAATTCACAATCGCATTCACATATATAATAGCTAATAATAATTGTGCTCACTATCAGTTAAAAATTTAGTCATAATTGATGTTACCACCTTTAAAATATATATATAATTATTTTAATTCTATTTCATTAAAAATTTTATAAATAAATAACAATATGTTATTTTATTGATTTTATATTTTAAATAGTTTTTCCAAATGTGATTTTAAATGTTTTGATTTTCCATTTGAAATTTTTTTATAAAAATTATCTTAATCATAAGCATTCTCAAGCCCAATATGGAAAAGATGTGTCATTCCATCTAAACCATTAGTGGTTTTCAGAATTCGAGTTTTGACAATCCATGGTTTTTCCCAAACCCATGGTTTTTAAATGTTTTAAATTATTTATATATAAAATGGAGAGAAATTTATGCACACATATCATAATAGTTTTAATAAAAACTAATAATGAAACTAGTCTAGATCCATCTTAACTATGAATATACCAAACAATGAGAGGGATCAAATCCCTTGAGGTGCAAACCTATTTTAGAGTGAAAATAAATTTGATCCCTCTTAACGCTTGGTAGATCTAGAGTTGAGATGGATCTAGTTTGGTTTTATTTAAGTTATTTTAAAAATAACACATGCGCTTCATAACTATTATTGTAAATCAAGTAAGACTACAGTGGGAATGAACCATTGGGATAAAAGAGAAAGATTAAAGAAATTTCACTTGATTGTAAGATGTTGCAATTTAACTTCAATGATACTGGGCATATCGACGTTAAATGGCCATTTAACTTATATTGTTATATTAGTTTTTAAAATAATAGGAAAACCTATGATAACTTACTCATCAAATATTGAAAACAACCATCACTCACATGTGAATCCGCATTAACTAATCTTCGTTATTCAAGAAAAGTCATGACAGTTGGAATAACTAATTGGTGATCTTTAAAGGGGATGCTTTCACTTTTAAAATATGCCTTATATTAAAACCTAATATGAAGGAGATGTGTAATTCCTTATGGACTCAACATAGAATTGACATATGGCATTTAAAAATATATATTAAAAACAAAAAGTATTTTATTATCGATAGTAAGTAACATCTTCTTACATCATTTCTATGTCGAAAAAGATAAAGTGACTGAAAATAAATACATATACATATAGATATATATATGTATATGTATATGTATATGTATATGTATATGTATATGTATATGTATATGTATATGTATATATATATATATATATGTATATGTATATGTATATGTATATGTATATGTATATGTATATGTATATATATATATTGTATTTTAACTTTACAGTATGAAGGATATGTGTAATTATGTTATTGTTTAAAAATATTTTAATATGGGTTTTAAACCAGCCCAAAATCCATCTTAACTCCGCTCTACCAAGCGTCGAGAGGGATCAAATCTTGTTTCACTCTAAAATAGGTTTGCATATCAAGAGATTCGAAATCTCTTGGCACATGGTAGTTTGGAAGAATGTAACTAGTGTCAGTCTCCATAATTGTATTTGGTCACAATGAAATATATTTGTTAGAAGGAAGAAAAACATTTTTCATTATTAAATAAATTGAGTTATTAAAGCATGGGTTTCATGCTTCGTTCAATTGTTTTAGTAGGTCAAATCCTCCATTGAAGTATTATAAGGTTTATTCCAAGTGTCCTTGTCCATGTTATAATGTAACAGACCTTTTTGGGTTTTATTTGTCAAGATATAATTTATTTTAATGTAAATTAGACCTTTTAGGCCTCCTCCACCAAGTCGACCTCAAACTGGGAAAGTCAGACTAAACAGAGGGAAAAAAAATTCTATATAAAGGCAGCAAATCGACCTTATTTGTCACACATAATAAACAAGTTTGATCTGAAACTTCTGGGGCCAGAAAAAGTGTGAATTTCTTAGGAAGAAGAGGAAAGGGATAGCGAAGAAGAAAGGGGACCTTATCAAGTAAGAGAAGTCAAGATTTTATCTCTCCTATTCCACACGTGAAAATTTATGGAGTATTACAAGGGGGTTAATTTTTGCAGTAGCTGGGGAGGCTGAAATTCTGAAGTTGGGACCGAAATTCTGAAGTTGGGGCCGAAATTTCTAGGTTGTTGTTGGGTTGAAGCTACTAGACAAGAAGAGACTACTATAAATTTCTAAATCAACTTGGAAGGCTGACTTGGTGGAGGAATAAGGTCTATTGGTCTAGGGTCTTGGTCTATCTCATTTTGAATCTACTGAAGGAATATTACTTTGACTGGGTTGTCCCATATATAGGGGTTTTAGCACTGGCTAAGTGCCTACATCTGGTGTCCATGATCTTCTTGTTTTTTCTTTGATGATTTCTTGATGAAAAGAAGATAAATAAGCTAATAAGAAAATAATAATATCAAAAGTGATTATCAACATAAGAAAAAATTTATTCCTTTCTGATTTTCTATGATGGTATCATAGCTAAGTTGAAAGAAGGAAGAAAAAGGAAGCCTGAAGATATAGTGAAAGGAGACTAAGAAGTTTCAAGGTCATGTCACAAGGAGTAGAAGATATCAATATGAAAAATTCAATGAAGGGAGAGAACAAGCTACAAGGAGACTCTAGCTGCGGGGACTCGAAAAAGAGGATAGATCTTATTCTCGAAAAGAACAAAGTTTTGAATCTTGTTCAAGGAAAACTCAAGAAGCTTACAAATGAATTAAGTGAAGCACAGAAATTAAAGTTCAGGGAAACAAAAATATTGGCTATGAATCTATTAGTGGATGGAGTTAAGGACAACCTAATCCCATACATATCCAACATATATTCCACTAAAGAAATGTATGGAGCTCTTTCCAAACTATTCACAATCAAGAACATTGGTAAAGTAACAAGTCTCAAGAATGAATTAAGGACTATTAAGATGACAAAATATGACAGTGTATCATACTTATTTATAAGTATATCTATAATAAGAGATGAACTCTAAGTAATAAATGAATTTGTCCCCAAAAAGGTGCTCATAATTACTTCTCTTCTAGGACTACCAAAATATTGGAGTGCCTTTGCATTAGGACTTAACAGTTGGAAGGATGCACCAACATTTGAGAAAATGTGGAATGCATGCAGTCAGGAAGAAGCTAGAGTATCGTTAGTAACTAACATGAATTGGGATGAAGAAGAAAACATCTCTAATGCTTATTTTTCTCATCACAAGAAGAAGCGAACCTTCAAGAAGTTCAAAGTACCAAAGAATAAACTTGACCAATCAAAAAATTGAATGTTATAATTGCCATAAGATGGGTCATTATAAAATCCGTTGTCCTCATAATCCAAGGAATAAGAAGAGAGATAGGGATCAAGAAAATATTATCGATGAAACACCACCAAAAAATAATAATACTAAGGGATCAAAAGTCAAGGACTTATACTACTAAGTCTTATCCTACATATCCTTCTTAGTCTTGTATCGTTTTCCTTTATGTTTTTATTTATAGAATTTGTAGGTCTAACATTTTGTGTTAAGAAAATTTTTGAATTATTTTGATAATCTGTAGGTATCCCTCAAGATTGTATTAAGAGGGAGCCTTCACCATTTGACTAAAAATAAGTATCTTATTATTTGTTTCATCTTTTTATATTTGGTTTCCTCCTCACATCAAGACTTGTTTGTGTTGTATGGTAATAACCTTTTCTTTATATTTTACTTGGTTAGGAAATATTATTGAACGCTCAAGGTTTATAGAGAAGACTTAAAAGGATATAATTGAAGCATGGAAGAATTTATGTTGCAAAGGAATCCTTTCAAGAATTGATTTCCTACAAGGTTTGTTAAAGAAAAACTCAAAGGTATGTCTTAGACTATAATCTTTATTATAAATTTCTCTTCATGTAAAAGGTATGATTATTCTTATTTTTTAATTTTTCTTTACATTACTGACATTGTTATGTCTAGTGTTTTGAATCACAAATATTATTGTTAGGGTGGCCAATCATTAGATTGAATCTACTCTTATGATATTATTTGATCATTCTTGTGTAACCCTAACTCTTAGGGTTCACTATAAAAACCTAGCCTCTTATTGCTAAGTGTGATAGTGTTTTTTTGGTAATCGAGTACCAAATAACACCTGCAAAGGATCACAAAGATATTTGGTGTTGTTAGTGGACAGACTTAGATAAAACAAAGCATTGCAAACAATGAAAACAATGAATATATAATTATAAACTAAACAAAAGATACAAATACAAAATAATACTTCATGAAGCAACAAGTCAACATAATAATACAAAAAGACTCCCTTTATTGACTACTGGTGGTAGAAGATGAATACAATAGAATACTAAAAACTCTTGAAGGGGATTCTTTGAGCTATGGTGCTCAAAATCTTCATCAAGGAGATCCCTTTCCTCACACTCTTTAAAATATTCTCCTCTCTCTCAAAATAAGTGTGAAGACACTCCATTTGTGGAATCTTCTTCTTTCACCAAGATGTTGGATTGCATGGAAGAAATATGGCCAACATGCTAGTGCTCTTAATTCTTTTGATTCAACAATGAAATGTGGTATTTCTCTGATAGCAATTTTTCCAGCATAACAATGTCTCATGTTTTGGTTCTCCCATGGCTTGTTTATATAGAATTTTTTGCATCCATCTTCCCTCTCTTGTTCATGAATGATAATTACTTATGAGTAGGACAAGATGATTTCATTGATGGTTGCATATCTTTAGGGCGACTATAATTCAACTATCCTTGGTTCATATCCTTTCAAGGAATCATCTCCAAGTGTTGGAAATGGTCCCTGAATTTGCTGAGTCATCCATTTTCTTGACCACGCAGCTTTTGAAGAAAATATTGCACAGTGCGCGACTATTGAAAAGTCGTGTAGTCTTCAATTTTGTGTTCCATATAGTTTATACTTTTGGGAGAAATTAAATATTTTGATCTTCATAATTTCTTTAGCTTGGAAAATCTTCACTTGTGCCTTCTTTCGAATTCCTTTAGGCGTCTTCTAGATTGTACAAACTTGTGTACGATTTTATGGTGTTAATAATTTCCCATTGATGTATGAGGTTAGGAGAAAACGTATAGCTGAAATACATTGCATTTTTCTATTCTTATGGAGAATTTGATCAATTTTCTTTGAGAGAGAGAGAGAATAACTTGTTATGTAGATGAGTAGAGGAACCCATTGACTGAGGATAAAGGGTAACCATGATCTGAAGGAAACCTAAGTGATAAATAAAAAAAATGTATAAGAAGTGGGCATGTCACATGCTCATTATGATGACTAGTTAATACAATCCAACAGATATTGGTTCTGTCAAGTCACACTGTAGTAGGTAACATGATGATGGTTGGTGATGATAACCGTCGACAACCTCAAGAGAATTTTATTTGAAAAAATAGATTAAATCTAGTGCCCCCATGAATTTTCTAGGTGAAGCACTTTCTAAGTGAGGTGCTTATGTATGCATGGGTTTTTTACTTTGGGAACCTCCCTTGCATCTTGGTGTAAGCATTGTTGAATGAGGTGCTTAGTGATGCACGGGTCGTCGACTAAATGGCAGATTTGCATTGGTTATAAAATATGATACCACCCTAACATTAAAACTAACATTGGTGTCGAATTCCAGGGGAACCGATGATATCAAAGGTCAATTTTGATTCCCATTGTTCCACCCAAGGATGTTCCTTAAAGGGGGAACGCATCCAACGTACAACCTCCATCCTGGAATATGAGTGGTGAACTTGACAGGAAAGAAGCATCAACCGTCCAAGAAGTGTTTATATGAGGACTCAAGATATCTAGTGAAGCATATTGTAACATGGTGGGTTAACAAGGCATGATAACGAAAGATGGCTATAGTAATGGTTATGGAAAATTGGTCCGAGGTCAAATTTTTAATGCAAGTGGCGACAGTCAAAGAAATTTTTGGTAAGGGTAGCCTTGGAGGTGGTAGGACATCCAGGTTATCTATAAATATGCTATGACTTACATGATGAGGGTAAGTGGATAATGTGTGAGCTCCGACCAAGGGTGACTAGAAACTTTCTCCTGGTATAAGACATGAAAATATGGTTGAGAGTATTTTTCCTAAAAAATAGTTGTAAACTTGAAAAAAGAATGAAAAGGTGGTTTTGATTGTACAAGCATAGAGACACATTCCCCAAGAACATGTTGGCCTGCATAATGATGTAGGGATGGTGTTTGTTTGTTGAGGGTGGGGGGCTCATTGGCTTGTATCGGTGTGGCATTGATGAGGCAAACGAAGTAACGCAAATGGGCTATGTAAGTGTTTGGGGGGGGGGGGGGGGGTCATAGGACAAATGTGGAATGTGATAGTGCGTCTTGCTTGATCCATCATAAAATATCAGGGGTGGCCTGGGAATTGGTTTGATGGGTTATTATTGAAGCATAATGAGGTTTATCTTCAAGGCATGCAAGTGAAGTGGTTCTCGAGCCTGAGTATGTGGTCATGGATCCTGATAGTTAATGGGGGTCTCTGAACATGAAGTGATCCATGAATATGGAGGCTCTATCGACTGGAGTGGATGTTTATCATATGAAAATCTCAAGAGTAATCCTATCATGTTGAGTGGTGAATTATACCAAATATGTTATATGTCTATCGGGGTGTTGATGGAAGCAGGTTGTTTGTGATGTACCTGCGATGTTCACGACCAATACCCCAAGTGAAAGCATCTTTTTAAAACATATGAATAATCTATGATTGGCTTAATGATATGAATTAAAAAACAAGAGAAGATGCACCTGGAATGATTTTATGGGAGTTTCGATTCCAAAAAATGAGTTTTGCAATAATTGGAATGGAGAGTACCATGATGAAAATGGTGTGGTTATGATCTTGATGTCTCTGATGGATTTGAAAACGGAGATTCCTAGCTCTTGTACTAGGCTTGGGAAGATTTTGAAAAGGGCGATATATAGGGAAAAGGGACCTAATGTCACCTCATTTTCACCAACCATTGTGGGAGGCCTGAGCTGATCCAGGATTTATTTCTTTTCATTACAGTCATCTAGTGCACCAGGGAAGTGCCTGGGGACAGTCAAGCTAGAACCTCAAACCTCTACTTTGTCAATTTCATAGATTAGGTGAGGTAGGTCGTACAGGGTTGCCATGTATAACCATTTAGTGAAAAAAAATCTTACCGCGCAGGCAATTATGCCTCAGGATCACGGTCGTCACGTATTTCTAAGTGATTCATGTGACGACCCCGCAAGCGAATGGCTGACAGATGGATTATCACTATTGGAGCGACGCCATGATTCAGTCGCCCCAGCATGTAGTGTCTACATGTTTGTGTTCATCATAAACACACAGACGATGTGTATGCTCAATGAGCAGATGTGCAGTCCTAGACATGGCCTCACTCGGGCTTGGGAATTACAGATGTGCTTATTTCACATCTATTGAAGAAACATACGTGCGTTACGCGCCTGTGATGACCATACATGCACGATTTTGTTAAAAAGGATAATATTTAGCCTAGGAAGCTGATTTTTTGAAATTTGGCATCCTTAATGGCAGCATGGGTTTTGGTTCTTAAGATACAAACCCTCGGTTATGAAAGGAATCAGTGCTTAATACATTTTAAAAGTGTGTCACAAAAATAATTTTATCATGAAGTCTTTATTCTATCCCTCTGGAAACTAGTTTTCTAAAACCCTTAATGATCTGGAATAATAAAAGATTTCACAATCCCATTAATTGTTGATATCTGAATGGAAAAGAAGAACTGTAGAGGAAACTCAAAGTAATATATTGTAAACACATAAGCTATTACTTTTAATTTTCAGAGAGAATTCATGGAGAGAGAGGAAACTCAAAATAATATGTTGTAAACATGGAATCTATTACTTTTAAGTTACATAGATAATTTGTGAAGGGAGAGGATTTGGAGTGAAGGAGTGCTTATTAAGGCTATTTAACTCTTAATTACAAATGTAAATGAGAGACCAACTGCTTCTTTAATTCACTTCATTCAAGGAAGAAACAACATAAAATGACACAAGAAACACGAATCACCATCAACAGTTGCAGGAAACTTGTTGCGTATTTCATTCACCCTGTTATCACTATAAAAAAAAATTCCAAACTTGGATATTTTATATTTGTTCCTAAGTCATGGTCTTAGAATAGGGGTTAAGTCATTTTTATGTTTTAAGAGTCTAAATCATAAGGTTAGAGTCTCATCTCCATCATCAAATAAGGTCCAACAATTTTATTTCACACTTTAAAGGTCCCATGTCATGTTTCGAAAATCATCTGTCTAGTCACTTTGAAAATATTTTCGAATAAGCCATGAAACCACATTTTTGTAGCGCAGACAGTGTAAAAAAATTCTTTTGCGCTATGAAAACGTTGGTCATTTCATAGCGCAAAACCCTGAAAATACATTGCACACGCTACAAAATCGGGGATTCGTAACCAATCCTATCCAACTGTCAAATCCATCAAATTCCGTTAAATTTTCATGAGTAGGTGTCAATCCATGAATCCTTTCTCCCACATGCAACCATTCACAACCATCATGAGATTCGTTAGGGGTCATTTATTATCCGTCATTTTAAAATTTGAAATGGGATGGTTGTCCTTGGTTATATATTCTCATGCAAAAACATTTCTTGCATGTCTTTCTTCGAATAAAAAGCTCATGGTAAGCATAAACCAGAGTTTTTGAACCAGTTATCAAGCGAGGTTGAAACAGTTATCAAGCGAGCTAGTTTCTCTTAAATCAAGCGAGCCAGTTTATTACAGGTTTTCTGAAGCCACAGGGATTCCAAGTGAAATATGACATAGCAAAAAAGAAACCACAGATCAGGCCATTGTTTGAGAACAGAACCCAAAGGCATAGAAGCTCTCACTAAGGATAAATCAGTTGAAGAAGCTTTCAAGAAAGTAGGATGCTGGAGATTCTGCTAAAAGATACAAGGAGGTCATAATCAAGTCACAAAAGAATTTTCCATCAATTTCATAGGTTCAAATACAAAAGTTGGATGTTTAAACTTACCAATTTCTCCTGAAGTTATATCTTTAGTGATAAAGATTCCAAGAGGGGAAGAAAGGTGGTTCAAGAACTTCAGGTTTGAAATGGAACCTTGTAAAATATTTTTGAAGCCAGAGTTTGTGGACACGGATTTAACCAGAGAAATGCTAAGAAGTTATGTCAAAGATACATATGCTAACCTGCTCTCCAACATTCAAAGGTACTTCACTGTGAAGGAAGATACCATAAGGTGTATTCTTACCATTTCAAACTCTTATTGCATTTCACTGGAATAATTTCTCTGGATTTACCTTTCTTTCTATTTCAGAGTTTGGCCAAGATGGCAAATAAGGTGCAGATGAAAACTCAGGCATGTGAAATTTCATTATTTCATCATGGTCTTGTCAAATTAATAGTTTTGCATGAGCTTCAGAGGGTGAATAGAGAATGGTCAGAGTTTTTGTTTCTGTGTGGATTTGGGGTGGAAACATATGAAACAGGTGTTAGCCCTAGGGCCAAAGAAAAATCACCATCTAAAATCACTAACCCTGCAGAAACAAGATCGAAGAGGTTTGTCAAGTTAAATCTTAGAAAACAAGTGAAAGGGCTGGAGATTAAAACACCAAAAATTGTTCAAGAAACCCCTCAACCTGCACAAAAGAGGATAACCAAAGATAAGAAAGCAGTACGGGAACATTCAACCAGTAAATCAGCTCAGAAAATGTTGACTAGAAGTCAAATAGCAAGGGAAAAAGACAAAACAGTGGTTTCAGAAGAAGATCCAGGTTTAAAGGGTAGCTTGAATGATAGTTGAAACCTATTGATATTAAGGAATCTCCTTTAGTGCAAGAATATTTTATAAATTTGGATGAAGGGAAATCTAAGAAGAGAAATTCTTCCAAAAAACTGGATTTTAATGATGAAATTTCAGAGTTTGTGTTCAAGCCTAAAAGGCCTCTAACTAGGAATTCAAAAAAGTTACAAGTATTGTTTGTGGAATTAGATAAAGTTGGAGAAATTTCAAAATATTATGAGGAACCCATGGACCTTTCATCACCTATGTTTGAGGATGACAGAAACAGAGTTTTCCATACACAAAGAGAAAAGAGAAGTTATGAAGGAATGAAAGAAAAACTAAGACTAGATAATTTTCAAATTGCTAGGCTTAAGAAGAAATTAAGAGAACATGTGGTGGAGAAGATAAATTTTGACAGAATTAAAGCTCTATGGGAACTTGAAAGAATTTCAAATCCTGAAAAAATCAGCAATGAAGCTCATTTTTTCACCTAGACCCTGCCTGCAATCAAAGAGGCCAAGTTTGTGAGAAGGGTAAATGTGACATTAAGGGCTACTAACAGGAGGTTAAAGAGGCACATTGAGGATCTTGAAATATAATTGGAAAACTCTGAAGAAAGTCAACTACAGCAAAAGTAAGACAGTAAGTCACAAATCCCTGATATAATTTTGTTTTGGGAAGGTCATCACTTTTGGAAACCATGGCAAAGTTGAATTATAGTGTTTTCAAAGTCCATTAGCATAAAATTCCTCATTAAATACTGTAGATATTCTCAAGGTTTAAATATGATGAAGAAACTTGGTAAATATGGAGACACACATCAGTTTCGTAGCGCGCTATGAAACTGCTGTAGGTGACATACATAGCAGTTTCGTATCACGCTACGAAACTGTTGTAGGTGTAGTTTTAAACATTTTGATAAGGTTCCAAGAGGTAAACACCAGGTTTTTTAAGTTTTGATGCTGTTAGAAGATGGAAATCAGTCACCAATGAAGTTTCAGGTGTTAAAACAAAGGAAATTTGATGTTAAGAGATGTGTTACAAATGCATAGTTACTGCGCTACGAAAACAGTTGATATTTTCGTAGCACAGACAGATCAGATCTCTGCACACTCTTTCATGTACACAATTTTGCACAGGTGGATGGACATGGTTATGTGAAAGTGATAACACATTTCACTTTTCTTAAAAGGTTCATTTTTGTCAGCCAAATATTCAAGGAGCATAAATGAGGGTTAAAGCTATATTGCAGGAAACATGTTCCTACTTTTCAGGACAGATAAGGGATAAGTTAACAGAATGTAACAGCAATATTATGGACATTATCAAGGTCGAAGATTAGGAGGAGCAGCTGTCAAACATAATATTTAATTTCCAGATAAGGTTTTTTTAGTCATAAGAAGGGGTTTTACTCCTAATTGTATTAGAACTCTAGAACAGACAGTTAACTGTCACATGTAATTAATAGGCAGTTTTAGATTAAATAGGTGTCAATCTAACATAGAATTTGAATTATTTTGAAGATGGATCATAGAATCCAATGTTGTAATGACTCTATAAGAGAGATGAGGTCTAATTCCTCAAGGTTGGCAATTTTCATTAACAAGCAGACTATGTTATTGTAAAAAACTATGTATTTTTATCATAATACAGATGTTGGCTCACTACTCAGGATTCAGAAAGAGTTTTTAATGTGTGATCTTCTTTTGGTTTTCTGTATCTATATTTTTGTAGTGGTATAAATATATGTGACTTAGAATTCATTAGAAAATTCTCTACCTTTGTGCATATTCTTGTAAACTGTGTTTTGTTCACTCTGTTTTTGCTTCATTGATACAACTAAAAACTCTGAAATGCCCTAACTTCCAATGAGCTGATGTTGATGTTTTGTGGGAAAATACCTAGACTCCATAGCCCAATAGATTTTTTTTTATCATTATTTCAACCAGTCATACACTTTTACACTATTTATTCCTAGACTTAGCCATCTAATCCTTAATTCAAAATCTTAAACCTAGTGAGAGAGCCCTCTCTGGTTGAGGAGGCTAAGCCTCAACTGAAATTCTGGTTTGAAATAATTACACTGAGGTAGCCTGACCAGTAGCCTATCAGGTCCTATTTTGGTGATAACACACCCATCAGAAAAATAAGTACAAAATTTAGACCCCAAGAGGTCCAGAACTCGGAACCCTTCTTCTCTCTTTCTATCTTGTTTAAATACATCAAAAATAGTTCGTAACTACTAGAATTTCTTGAAACTAATTCAACTACCTAAAATATTAAAACTAATTATTACATGCAATTGAGGACATCACTATAGCTTCGACCTTAACAAACAAAGAAAAAAAAATAAAACTTGAAATAGTGTTCTTTTTGTTGAATCTAATTTGTTGTTGATGTGTCTCCCTGAAGTGTTGATGTGTCTCCCTGAAGTGCTGATGTGTCTCCCTGACAAATCGAACATCCTTACCCTGCATTTCTTCCAAATTTAAATATTTTTCTTTTCTTATTTTTGTCATGTCTTTTCTATTTCTGATGTGGTATTAGAACAGTTCTGAAATAATGCATATTTTCCCAACTTGACCCAGCTATTGTGTTTCCAACAATGCCACCATATGCTCCTTTTGCCCGACTCTGCCTATGCCTCGACGTTTCGAACAATGTTATCATGTCCCCTTCTACCTGAATCTGCCTCTTTTGCTCGTGCCCGCAACGTTTCGTCTTCTCTTCGCCCTTGCTCTATGTTGGGTCACTTACCCGAGTCCATTGCCCACGTTCATGTTTCTTCATAAAGCAACGCAACTGCACATAATCCTGGACTTTAAATAAATTCAAATTTTCCTTTGAAAACTATTGCGTCCATCCCTTTATCACATTTCGCATTTCGGCATTCATAACATATTCATGAGCGCCATTCCTCCTAAGCTTGTGATGTGCAATGTGCGATAAAGGTAGGGATGACGTGGCAAGTGGACGTGGGGTCAATCGCAATTGATGATATAAAACCTTGTCGTATTTCACATTTCGGCATTCATAACATATTCATAAGCGCCATTCCTCCTGAGCTTGAGATGTATGATGTACGATTGGAATATATTAAATCATAGTTCTGAGTTGCATTGTGTCCATCCCTTGTCGCACTTCGCGTTTCGACATTCCAGCGTTCTACGTTATAATCCTCTTTTGCCCTTCTATGCGATTTTTACAAAGGAAAAACCCATGTACCCGAACTTATAAACCTTTCGAATTTAGCGATAACTTCCACCGCATCCGCTTCGTTATCGCACTTCGCACTTCGACGAATCTCGTTATCTTATGATCGTTATCCCTTCTGAGCTTGCGATGTGCAATATGCGTGAGGGTCCCACGGCCGGACTTTAAATACTTTAGATTCGATCTTCAAACTATATCACATCCAGTCCTCATATCGCATTTCACATTTTAGCAATTCAACCATGTTCTATTCCTCATGAGCTTTGCAATTGCGATTTGCGAAATGCGATTAGGCCTTCCACATGCGATTGTGATTTGTGATCTGCGATCAGGCCCTCCACATGCGATTGCGATTAAGCCTTCAAACACTGGTTTTGTGCATATATTTGCATGATTTGACCTTCACCTGTATGCAATGTTCTGAACGCATCAATCCACCCAAATCTTAAACTATTATGAACGTGAATAAGCCCGACTTGACCCTTGTTGCATGCTTTTCTTCTTTGTTGTTTCCCTGGCTTAGATTACACCTCCAATGTTGCTACTTCCCTCATTTTGGTTCCAATGCACATGTGATGGTGAATCCTCGTTGAGCTTGTGGTTATCCTTTTGAGCATGTTGCAGGTTTTCTTGATATTTTAACAATTGTTCCTCAAAAAAATTGAATTGCTCAGAACCTGTCTCGACTTTTAGCTGAGTCAAATTATGCTACAACATCTGGCTCCAATTGGGGACAACAGTTTGGTAGCAAAGCGTTGAGAAATTTTAGATCAGTAGCCTTTATTAGGCATGGATTCAAAGAGCACTTGTAGATCAGTAGTCTTTATTGGGCATGGATTCAATTCAAAATGAGTGTTGATCCAGTATGAAATCCTCCCGAAACCTGCTACACTTTGGACTTATTCCTTTATTCTTAAATTGAAAATACTGAAATAGAAATACTACAACTAAAAATTATCAACTTCTGCGCTTATTTATGCACAATTCCTATATAAGTATTCATGTCTAAACTTAATCAGGTGAATTCAGCCTTCCAATGGCACCAATCCAACATCTGCATGTTAGACCTAATGCCTCCATACTGTTGAAATTTGAAGATCACAATAGGGAGGTACCATGAAATTTTTTCAGATACAAATATTTGCACATACCTTCACATAAATGCTTGTTGCTGACAAAAGAAAGTTTGCATATAGTCAACTACTGGATCATAGAACTGATGAGATCAATTATCTATTGCCTCCTTTTCTTGAACATCTTGCTAATGTATACTTCTTTGAACATAGCAGCTTCCTTCACTATTTGACTCCTCAATTTGAGGTTGTATGTGAGAAGATTGATTGTTGTTTTTTTCTTACTACCATTTAGGCCGAAAAGAGAAATCTAAGGTTTGTTACTCATAATGCTGATGTTCTTCGTATAATGCCAATTCTTGACAAAAATATTCCCCCTCCTACAAACACACCTGAGGCACTCCACTACTTTCTACTCTATTAACAAAATCATTAAAATTATGAAAATTGTAATGATCTTCCAGGCGTTCAACGTGTAGTTCAGTTTTTGCAACGAATTTTTGACCAGAATCTTCAGAATTTTTAAATTCTTTTGTTTCAGAAATACAAGAATCCTCTAACACCTTTTCAAAATCCTTGTTCATCTCTGAATTTGCATTCTCTTGTAAAGAAATTCCAATGTTTTCTTGATAGGCCCTCTTTCCTTCAACAAAACTTGTTCTTTCAACATGACAGGAAAATTTTCTACAAGCCCACAAATTATATTTGATTTCTTGTGCATAAAGAAACATCAACTCTAGAGTGTAAGGCTTTCTCTCCTTGAGATAAAAATCCAAGACACTAGAAAGAGCCCTCAAATAGTATATCATAGCTGCATCTTCAAGAGGTTGAATTTCTTTCGACATGCTGAAATAGATTTTTTGAAACCTCCTATTAAACACATCAATCGAATCATTACTCTGCCTCTGAATGGAATATAACTCCAAAATTTGTTTTTCATATGGCTTGTTCTCGCCCCAATATCTAAGAAAGATGTCTTGAAAACTCTTCCATGAACTAATTGAACCTTCCTCCAAACACTGGAGCGAATCCTAAGCACCCCGCTTTAATGAATGACAAAACATCCTTAAAGCCACATATTCATAGATAATTTGAAATTTTTCCAGAAAGTATCAAATTCTAGGAGGTGTTTTTTGGTTGCAACCATCACTTTCTCCATAAAAACTTATCATAAATTTAAGGCTTTTTAAAGGATATTGATGAAGAACTGTAGGCAGCACCAAGGGTTTGAAAATCACCTTGGTTCCAAGCTGGAAAGAAGCAGATTTTTTATGAGGTAGAATATTATCACCCAAAGATGATGAATCCTCACCTTTATTCCTGGACTATGACAAATTATCTTCAGGAATTGTAATGCAACACTCATCGCTCCTCTCATATTTAAGAGATAAAGTTGTGTCAAGATCAATAATACAAGCAGAAGAAAAGTATTTTTTCTCCAATAAAGAATGTACTTTTGGGCCTTATAATATTCTGAGAATATAAAGAAGGAAACAATCTTCTTGATATGTAAGGGAAAATATGCCACTAAACCGATAGTGAAAAATAAAACTTCCTTTAAAATATTCAAACTCTGATACCTGTTTTTTCCACGATGCTTTCTCATTTTCTTGCTAGAAAAGTTTTTTATCTAATGAAATCTTCATAAAGGGAGATTCCAGGTGAATAATAAACAACCAAATTTTATATCTAAATCTTGTTCACCATTAAGAAATAGATCTCAATACCCAAGGAAAAATAACTATGTGCCTTCATCCCTGGCAACGACGCCAGAAAATGTTGGTTCTTAAGAGATAATCCCTCAGTTGTGAAAGGAATCAGTGCTAATACATTTTAAAAGTGTGTCACATAAATAATTTTATCATGAGGTCTTTGTTCTATCCCTCTGGAAACTAGTTTTATAAAACCCTTAATGATCTAGAATAATAAAAGATTTCACAATGCCATTGACTGTTGATATCTGAATTGAAAATAAAAATTGTAGAGGAAACTCAAAATAATATGTTGTAAACACAGAATCTATTACTTTTAAGTTTCAGAGAGAATTCATGGAGAGAGAGGAAACTCAAAATAATATGTTGAAAACACATAATCTATTACTTTGAAGTTCAAGAGAGAATTTGTGAGGGGAGATGAGTTGGAGTGAAGGAGCTCTTATTAAGGCTATTTAACTCTTACTTACAAACGTAAATTAGAGACCAACTGCTTCTTTACTTTACTTCATTCAAGGAAGAAACAACATAAAATGACACAAGAAACATGAATCAGCATAAAAAGTTGCAGGAAACTTGTTGCTTCTTTCATTCACCCATCAGAAGAAGAAGTACAAAATGTAGCCTCCATGAGGTCCAGAACTTGGAACCATTCTTCTTTCTTTCTATCTTTCTTAAATACATTAAAAACTATTTGTAACTAATAGAAATTACTGAAACTACTTCGACTACCTAAAATTTTAAAACTAATTATTACATTCAATTGAGGACATCACTATAGCTTTGATATTAACAAACAAATTAAAAATTGAAATATTATTCTTTTTGTTGAATCTGATTTGTTGTTGATGCGTCTCCATGAAGTGTTGAAGTGTCTCCCTGAAGTGTTGATGCGTCTCTCTGATAGATCGGACATCCTTGCCCTACATTTCTTCTAGAGTTCAATATTTTTCTTTTTTGCTTCATTTCATGTCTTTTATGTTTCTGATGTGGTATTCAAATAGTTCTGCAATAACACATCTTTGCTCGACTTTACCCAGTTGTTGCTTTTCCAATAGTGCCACCATATGCTCCTTTTTCCCGACTCTGCCTATGCCTCTACATTTCGAAAAATGTTATCATGTCCCCTTCTACCCGACTCTGCCTCTTCTTCTTGTGCCAGGAACGTTCTGTCTTCTCTTCTCCTTTGCTCTGTGTTGGGTCACTTACCCGAGTCCACTTCTCGCGTCAACGTTTCTTCATAAAACAACGCAACTGCACATAATCCCGGAATTTAAATAAATTCAAATTTTCCTTTGAAAAATATTGCATCCATCCCTTTATTGCATTTCGCATATCGGCATTCGTAACATATTCATGAGCGCCATTCCTCCTGAGCTTGCGATGTGCGATGAGAGATAAACGTAGGGATGACGTGGCAAGTGGAGGTGGGGCCGATCACAAATCACAATCGGCAATATAAAACATTTTCGCATTTCACATTTCAGCATTCATTAAATATTCATGAGTGTCATTCCTCTTGAGCTTGTGATGTGTGATGTGCGACTAGAATATATTAAATCATAGTTCCGAGCTGCATCGCGTCTAACCCTTGTCGCACTTCACATTTCAGCATTCCAACGTTCTATGTTATAATCTTCTTTTGCCCTCCGATGTGATTTTTACAAAGGAAAAACCCATGTACCTGAACTTAAAAACATTTATATTTTAGCAATAAATTCCATCGCATCCGCTTCATTATCGCACTTGGGTGAATCTCATTATCTTATGATCACTATCCCTTCTAAACTTGCAATTTGCAATATGCGAGAGGGTCCCACGGCTGGACTTTAAATACTTTATATTCAAGATTCGAACTATATATCATCTGGTCCTTGTATCTCATTTCGCATTTCAGCGATTCAACCTTGTTCTATTCCTCCTGAGGGTTGTGATATGCGATCAGGCCTTCCACATGCGATTGTGATTTGTGATCACGTCCTCCACATGTGATTGTGATTAAGCCTTCGAACACTAGTTCTGTACGTATATTTTCACATCTTGGCCCTGAACTGTGTGCAATTTTCTAAATGCATCAATCAGCCCGACTCTTGAACTGTTATGCACGCGAATAAGCCCAACTTGACCTTTTCTCCGCACTTTTCTTCTTTTCTGCTCCTCTTGATTAGATGACACCTCCAATGTTGTTGCTTCCCTGATTTTGGTTCCAGTGCACATGCGATGATGAATCCTCGTTGAACTTGTGGTTATCCTTTTGAGCATGTTGCGGATCTTCTTGAAATTTTAAAAAATGTTCCTCAACAACCTTGAATTGCTCAGAACCTCTCTTGACTTTTAGCTGTGTCAAATTATGCTACAAAAATGGGAATTCTCTGGAGAGAGTGGGATTGGAAGCCCTTATGGGTAATGGTCGTAGAGGACCCTGTGGTCAATGAGACACTAACAGGGTGGGGGTGTGAATCTAATTTATGGAGTTGAATTAGAGCATCCATTTTAATTATCAATCTAGGTTGGTAAACTTAAAAGCACAACAAGGAATATGGATCTTAGAATAAGTTAGGGTAGAAAGTAGTTGTTTAGATGAATATAATGGAAATTCATATTACAAATATAGAAATACTGAAAAACATAGAAACTTTAATCTATAAGCATGAACAAGTGAATGATTGAAATATAGCCAACAAGGAAGAGGCTCTTGACTTAGAGATCGCGGTTGTCCTTCCTATTCATTTGTTTTTGAACAAAACCAAGTTCACCATAAATCATAGCACATGTTTAAATAAAGTAATTGATTTAAGAAAGCAAGAAAGGAGGAATGCATAGACAGAAATTTTAGTTCAATTCTTAGTTCACAAGAAAGAGGCTCCAACTTGGATACCTAGATTGTCCTTCCTTATCCAAACTAGTCACTGAAATGAGATCATTTCCAAAAGTTGAATGGTCATGGCATAATAAAAATTTTATACAGAATAAATTCACAAGAAAATATAATGGAAATATACATAAAACTAAAATACTACTTTTTCACAATTATGCACATCAATGAACAAAATAGTGTACTTATCTAGAATGGGGGCTCTCCACCTTTGCTTGGTACACCTCTCAAAAAAACAGGTACAGAAATTCACCATTCAAATCCCGCAGTAATGAAGCATAAAAAATATAGAGCAATTCTTCAAATGTATTCAGAAAGAGAGTAATCACAATGATAATAATAGTGTTGTCTTTAAGTGTTGAATAATTGTGCTTAAATAGGCTAAAAGTATAAAAAAATCAACTATAATGGCTATAACAACCAGAAAGAGTCTTATTCCACTTATTAGGATCGAACTAATCCCTTTGTTTACACAAAATTTGGAAATATTCCACAAAATCACAAAATTGCCCCTAAATCAGGGGATTTTTTGAGTGACTGGTCAAGTTTGACCAACTTTGATTGGGGCTATTCTAACTCATTTGGAGTGTGCCAATAGGAGTCTTTCCATTCTTGGTTCCTTTACTTCTTGAATATATATTCATTTTATGCCCAGGTGTCCTACAAATATGACTTCAATAGAGACATTACGGGAAATTCTGTTTCTGCCAAAAACAATTTTTAATAAACAATTTTTACTAAAAATTCCAAAAATTAAAATCCATAACTAATTTACCTTAAAGTGAAAAAAGAGGAAAAAAGATAAAAAAAAAAAATATGATCATGATATGATGGTAAGGGATGATATAAAAGTGGAATATGCATGGTGAAAAAAGGTCAAAATTGAGGGCTAATAGTGGGTTACTGAAGTTCCTTCAGAACCCCCTCCTGAGGTCGCATGATGGATTTCTGCAATTTCTGATTCAGTTATGGGATGTTGACGAGCAGGCCTTTGTCATCACATGGACTATTCTACCATTTAGTGCAGCAATAGATATCTATTTTGTGATAGGATTGGTAACCTGAGGAGAGGTTCTGCCACAATCCTTGCCACTTGGGCAGGTGGATATTCGACGATGGGCTAAGGATCATTGCGATGGTCCTAACCCTATTGAGGATGGATGCATAAAACCACCCTATATCCGGGATCTCACCAAGTGAGTAGCGCTGGCGACGATTGCAATTTTGGTAGGTTTGACGGCCCCTCATCGAGTATTAGGGCTGGTGATTTCAGTACTACAGAGGTTGCAAGCGAGTCATTTTTTTTGTTGTGCCCATTTTGTATACAGGGGGATGGTCTCCCAGTTGATAGAGGTTCGCGAGCAATAGGGTCGCAACTTTTTTTGTGCGAGCATTCTATGTAGCATCCTATATGAGAGGGTAGTGATGCTATGTCATTTTATCGCAGTTCCCCTTGGTCATGCTAAGGATCATAGGATGAGACAGTGGGTGCCAGTGATGCCATGAGATGGTGGAGGTGCAACAGGGAATTATTGGAACACTGAGGTAGAGGCTTGGTTTCATTCCAACCCTTAGTTAATCCTTGAGTATCTGTATCATGGGGTCAACTTCCAGGATGATCTGGATATGGGTCTTCCTCCTCGTGAGGTTTGTGGGCGAGCAGGTATGCTTTTTTATTTCTATATTGTAGGTTTTTGTCATATATGTTTTATGATGTATTTTTTATATGATGATGATATCTTGCTTTTTTATATTGCATATATTGGGCCGCATTGGCTACCACTGGCCTACTTAGTAGGCAAAGATCTGCGACATTTGAGGGTTGTTAGTGACCATGTTGTACCTAAGCAGTGGCGAAAATGAGATGTTCTAAGCGAGGGGGTACCTGAGAGGCCTACTCAGCGCCTTCGATTTGAGATTGGTGGTCCATCTGGGGAGGGGACCAACACGTTTTCTTCGAGTGAAATTGATAGGATTTGAGATCATTTTGAGGCAACAGAGGCATGACTCCAAGGGTACGAGGATTCTTGGGGCTGAGTCAAGGCTTTGACTAGAGGTATGCCCAAGGAGGGTTGGGCGTGGTTGGCCAAGGTCATCGTGGAGATAATGATGGCACACCAGCGAGCACATTGACCAGCTTTGCGTCGTATAGCTTTGGCGATGGCCACGGTTGGTCCCATTTTGGCTCCTAGGTCAAATATTGGTCCCCGGAACTAGGAGAGAGGGCCTCATCCCTAGATTTTAGATGATATTATGTAAGTACCAGGGAAAGCACCTATTATGAGGATGTTGCCGTATGTTTTTTTTGACATATTTTTCCTATCCGTGAGCCAATGGATTGTATAGCTATTTTTTGTACCCAATATATATTTTTTGATGTATATATTCGAGATATATTTTTGGTGGCTCTCATGAGGTGTTTGGTGTACATGCTTATACTTTATGGTGTATTTGATGTATGTATTTTATATGTATTTTTTATATATATGTTTGATATGATGCTTATGGTTGATGGTATTTATGTGATGCATTTGATTCTAGGACTTGATTAGCTATGAGATCAACTATGTTATTTTGATCTCTTGGTATATGTGTAAATGTGATGTGATCAAAACTTCGAGCTAACATTTTTGCATGCAGATATTTTTGAAAGAGGCATGGATCATGAACCTGAAAGGTTTTTTTGTTGAATATTGCAACAAGAAACAGTGAAAGTGGCATCCGGAAACACCATTCCTTGATCCTAGTGAAAAATAAGCACCTAAACTAGGTGGGGCCCACACAGGCTACTTTTAGGTGTATGGCTATTTTTAGAATGACGAGCATATTCTAAAATTAGCAAGATTATGATTCTAGATGGTTGAGAAAATTCTATCTTTGGATGAATTTCTATTTTTAGAAGATGGGTGAAGTCTATTTATAGATCGCTAATCTAAAAATAGAATGGTGAAGGTTTATTATTAGCTAGCTCCAATAATAATCATACAATAAATAGTAACTTGTTCTCTTGGAGCACTTTATTTCAGTGAACAGATGTGGCACATCAGTGGGTTGAAGGAATTATGCAATTCCTAGGGTGGATGGTGACTCAGGCATAGAGGACTTCATTATAACTGATAGTGGCAAGTTGTAACAGATTTGGAAGAGTAGTTATGTGAGTTTTTATTTAGTTTAACTCAGTTCAGTTACACTAGTGGTGCTTGAATATAATGGCTTGAAGGAATTCATCGATAGCGATTTTCCTAAGCCTACTTCGGCGGATGCTACAATACTTGACGCATGGCAAAAGAAAGTAGCAAGGGCGAGGAGGATTCTATTGTAAGGTGTGAAAGACCATATTGTGTCAAGCCTTCATGGGAAATCCACTCCATTTGCAATATGGAAGGTTTTGACAGATCTTTTTCAAAGCAGGAGCGACCATAGGAAATTGGCGTTGAAGGATAAACTCAGAAAAATCAATATGGAGAAGAATGACACTATTCTAGTATACTTGACAAATTTTGTCCAATGCAGGGATGAGCTTGGGAGTGTAGGAGTCAGTGTTGCAGATGATGACTTGGTGAGCTTGGCTCTCCTTGGGCTTCTGAATATTTGGCACAGTTATCAAGACTCTTTCAATCGATGGGAGAAACTACCGAATTGGGACCGACTGTGGTCGGATCTAGTGCAGGAGGAGATAAGGCGGACCACCAGGGATGGCTCTTCATCAAAGCATGATGATGAAGAGGATTGTGCTTTGGCTGCCCAAGTGAAGAAGAAGGGGAATAAATTCCATTCTAGATCTAAGGCCGGAGAAGATGGAAAGGAGCACAACATGTCCAAAGTGAAGTGTTTTCACTGTCACGAGTTTGGACATATTGCCACAAATTGTCCACATCAGAAGAAGAACAAGATGGTTGCTGGAGCTGCAGCTGGTGAGTCCCTTGCCTTGTAATTTGAGATTTACTTCTCATTGATCGCATGCATGGTGTCTAGTGCATTAAGATCGGGGTGATACTTTGATAGTGGTACTTCCTTTCACATGACAGGAGATGAGAAATTGTTCAGTGACTTGGTGGAGAAAGATCTCCATATGAATGTTGAGTTGGGCGACGATGGACGATACAGTGCGACTAGCATTGGTACCATTACCTTTCAGAGGGCATCGGGTAAACTCTTTCAATTAAAATATGTTGTGCATGTTCCAGGTTTAAAGAAGAATTTAATCTCAGTCGCAATGTTAGAGGATAGAGGCTATGATGATGTATTTAGTGAAGGAAATTTTTCCTGCGGCACAAAGCAATAGGTCAAGCCAAGAAGGTTTGGATTCGAGTTAAGAATCTCTACAGAATTGAAGTGGATGGGATTTATACGGAGCTTCCTACTCTTGGGCAGTGCGAGGAAGACATGCAATTGAAGCTTGAGAGGGAGCAGGATTTGCATGCAGGTAAAAGTGAACCTCGGGATGTGGATCAGTCACAATATTAGGATCATGGAGTTGGAGCAACCACTCATGCAGAGAAATTTCGTGCCAGATGGGCAGAGGGAGTGCATGCAGCTATACCACCAGGCGAGAGGTGGTGCAACATGCATGAATAATCCCAAGAGGATATTTATGGGCAGGATTCATTGAGATGGTGTGGATCTCATGAATTGAACCTGGCTACAAGGAGCCCACAAAGAAGCAGTAGCCTGATCAGTTGGATTGATGCAGTTAGATCAAAGTGACAGTGTCAGATACTGGAGCGCGGATAAGAGTTGACAGCAAGTGCAGAGTACATGGATGCAGAGGTCAACAATGTAGTGGTTCGAGAAGACATGTGTAGTTAGTACCAGCAGAAGTCAAAAGACTTTGATGACAGATGCATTATACTGATTCAGTTGTTTGGAGGCTATTCAGTTTCAGAAGTGTTGCATACAAGAGTTGCAGGGTAGATGCATGGAGTTGAAGGGCACATGCAAATACATACCTTTCTTGTTGAGAGGGAGTGTTGAAGGTTGCAACAAGAAATAGTGAAAGTGGCATCCGGAAACATCATTCCTTGATCCTAGTGAAAAATAAGCAACTAAACTAGGTGGGGCCCCCACAGGCTATTTTTAGGTGTATGTATATTTTTAGAATGGTGAGCATATTCTAAAATTAGCAGGATGTTGATTCTAGATGGTTGAGAAATTTTAATCTTTGGATGAATTTCTATTTTTAGAAGATGGGCAAAGTCTATTTATAGATCGCTAATCTAAAAATAGAATGCATGTCGGTTATTATTAGCCCTTAATAAGAAAAGGACAATAAATAATATCTTATTCTCTTGGATCACTTTATTTCAGTGAACAGATGTGGCACATCAGTGAGCTGGAGGCATTACGCAATTCCTGGGGTGGTTGGTGACTCATGCATGGAGGACTTCGTTATAATTGATAGTGGCAATTGTAACAGAGTTGGAAGAGTAGTTATGTAAGTCGTTATTTATTTTAACTCAGTTCAGTGAGATACACTCAATTGTGCTAGTTGTAACTGAACATACACTAGTGATATATGAGTGAATTAATTATTTAATTAATTCAAAAGTAGTGTCTTACTTGCAACTGAAGATATACAGCAGTTAACTACTTGCATGTTAGTTCTAGTGGAGACGCAGTGGAGAGATAGGTGAAAGGGTGAGATGGAATATCAGTTGTGACTATAGTGATGCATTCAATGCATCTACACACACATTGGAGATTCTTATGAGGATCAAGATTGTTAAAGGGCAGAAGGCTGAATTGATTCAGGATTCTTCTTCAAAATAGGATCACATAACAGATAAGAAGCCTATTGTGAGGCAAGAAACGGTGCATGATAAGGAAAACACCCCTCGCATGACAAGGTGATGATTGTTGGTTATACCATGAGCCCATGCCATGAGTCAAAGGAGATTTTACATGTTCCATTGATACACATAATATATGATATTTGGGGTTTTTAGATTTAAGCTTTCCAGAAACATCTGTTATGTGCGATTGATTTTTCTATATGTGTTTTGCAATTGGCGTTTTAATTTCCGGTAAAGAATATGGCAGGGTAAGACTTGTATTTACATAATATTAATTTGTTGGGACGGGGTGAATCCAAGATATACATGCATATTCTTTATACTTCTACATTTTTCAACTCGTGATACAACAAGTTGTAATCATAATGTTGTGAAACTAGTCTAAAAATAGAATAAAAGAGAGATCAACGACTTTGAAATAAGCCAATTCGAGGGGAAACCTCCTTTACACTACATAAATGAACAATTCTTGGATGATACAAATGACAAAGCCTCCTTCTTTATATAGGAGTCCACGGGGTCGCAATATAATCCTAGCCGGCCTAATAATAATAATGCAAGGGAACTATAATAACAATATTGGGGTTACAGGGGTACAACAATAACAATAAGGGGGGCTACACTAAAATAATAAGGGACTACACTATTAATATAGGGACTTAACATGCTCCTCTCCTTCAAACAAGCGTTGTCCTCAATGCTTCATTATTTCTTGATGCTTCTGTATAAAATTCTCATCCTCCCATGTGAAATCTTCTACAAGAAAGTTCTTCCACTTGCTGAGATACTCTGAAATTGATCATACTTTTCGAGTTCTAGTTTCTGTGATTGCTTCAGAAATTATTTTGATGTGATGTTGATCTTCCTGTTGTTTCATTAGATTCTGCACCAAAGTTAGGTTATCCTTTGAGAGTTAGAGAACTTGTTGTTGATGCTCGATGTGATCTTCCACTAATTTTTCATCCATATTATCTATTATTTTATCTTTCAAACCATCCAACTTAGCCTCCATTTCTTCTTCAGTTTCTCTTCATAAGATCGAAATTTGTTGCACTTGGTACCGTAATTTTGATATCTCATACTACAAGTCCTCCTCTTCATGCATCATAGTATAGCTATTTGAGGGCTTAATGGGTATGGAATTATTTTTTGGAGGCATTATAGAACCCAATACTAATAAAAATTCTAAAGTATGCCCTTGGAATAACTTCAAACTATTTTTTCAAACAAATGTTATGCAATTTTAAAAACCAAATACACACCTTTTCCTTGCTTTTGAGAAGCTGGATATTGAAACTAAATTATCTATGTGATTTCAGATACTCAATAACTGAAATTTGGTCCTGAAGTAGCCCTATGAATCCTCTTTCAAATTCCATGGGTCTGACCTGATTTGGAATCTCCAAGGCTAAGTTATGTCCAATCTCCCACAATGACCTAATTATGGACTGGTTCAGTAGAGTGAACTTGTACGACTTGCCACGTGTCACTGCTTCCTCCTTTGGCTCTGAAATTTATAGACATGAAACTACATTCTGTGTACTGGTGACCACTTTTTACAGAATCTCAAACTCATGCTCAGAGAGAGAGTTATGACGCTTTTCCCACGGTCACCTCTTTGAGATTAAATTCGGGAGCCTGAAAATATCCTAACTTCCACAGATCATATATCCAAAACTATTGTGAACCAAGATTTGAAACTTTTACAAGAGGTTCTTTAGGATTTCAGCTTCACTATGCGAAAATTTTAGCTTCTGAAACCTCTTCAAAACATATTTATAGCGAAAATTACACGATGACATGTTTAGGTTAAATTCAAGAGCCTGCAAAAAGCCCTAAATTTCACATATCATATCTCCGAAAATATTATGAACCGAGCTCTGAAATTTTGCGACAATTTTCCTCAGGATTTTGGCTTCCCACTCTATATATTTTAGCTTCTGAACCTTTGTATAAAAAAATTTATAGCGAAAATTCCACGATGACCTGTTTGGAGCAGCGAAACCCTAGAATCCAAAGCTCTAATACCAAATGTTGTGAAACCAGCTCCAAAAATAGAAGAAAATAGATATCGACGCCTTAGAAATAAGCCACTTTGAGGGGGAAACCTACAATAAATTACATGAATGAACAATTCTTGGATGATACCAATGACAAAACCTCCTTTCTATATATAGGAGTCCATGGGGGCCACAATGTAATACTAACCGACCTAACAATAATAATGTAAGGGCATAATAATAACAATATGGGGGTTACAGGGGTACAAAAATAACAATAATGGGGCCTACACTAACATAATAAGGGACTACACTATTAATATAGGGACTTAACAATCAAGGAAGACGTGCAAGTGATAGATACCTATTAGGGAGGCATTGGCCAAAAGGCCTGTGATGGCCTCGTATTCAACTTGATTATTGGTGGTTGGCCCGATACATAGTCTGTTAGTGAGACAAGGTATTCGATCTGTAGAGTATATGGCCTAGGCTACAGCATCAAGGTTCTACGACCATTAAGAGTCGTCGTCAACAAATCTATAATGATAGATTGGAGGATGATCCATTTGCGATACATGGTGAGAGAGAATTTTTTAGATTGAATCCATGATGAGGTGATCATCATAAAAATGAGGTGATTGCATACATATTTATTCTAAGGTACTGAGGGAATTTTTTTATGGGTGAAATTTTTTGAGGTAGAGTCTGTTGATGTGATTGTTTAGGCATGTCCCATCCGGATCTGATAAAATATATTCCCCCTTGAGGAGGAAATTCTTGAAAATATATGGACCCTTCCATAATGTCTCAAACTTCCTAATCTATAAAGCTTCTTGGGCGACATCATAGCAGAGGACAAACTCTCCTTCGATGAATGAATGAGGGGTGATGTTGAGATTGAACGAGGCTTTGACCCTCTTTTTGTGGGCTTCATTATGTTGGAGAGACTCTCGTTGAATTTCTTCGACCAGTTCTAACTATGCCAACCTTTTCTCTAGGGGTTTGGTATCAATGAGAATTTCAATAGCCGGATGGAGTGTGTGGATTTCACGATCAATGGGAAGCATGACTTCCACCCCATAGACTAATTGGAAGGGTGTGAACCCTATTGATGCCTTGACCGCGGTGCAGTGCGTCCATGGGGATGAGAACACAATGTGGTTCCAATGGGTTTTGTGATTGTTCACCATGCGCTACAACATTGTTTTAAGGACGTTGTTGACAGATTCTACCTGACTATTAGATTGGGGGAAGTATGGTGATGCAAACTCATGAGAAAAACAAAGGTGTTGGGATAATTCCTAGAATATTTTATTTTCAAAATGTTTCCTGTGATCAAATACCAATTCCTTGGGGATACAAAACTGTGTAATGACATGGTTAAAGAAAAATTGTGCGACGTTTTCTACGATGTTAATGTATGTGGGAATGGATTCCCCCAACTCGGTGAAATAATCAACGACCATCACTATGTATTTGTGGTTGCCAGATGATGTAGGGTTTCATGTCATGAAGTCTAAGCCCCATTTGCATTAGGGTCCAGCAATGATGACATCGTGCAGGGGAGCTAGAGGGGCTCGTGCCTTATGAGCATATCGTTGGCATCGCTCACAGCGTTTGACTGATTAAATGCAGTCATAAAAAATGGTGGGCCAGAAGTAACTGATGCGTGGGACTTTTTGAATGGTGGCTATCCCTAAGATTTTTCCACCGCAAGCCCCACTGTGATAGTCATTCAAGACCTATGCAACTTGGTCATGATTTAGGAACATTCGATAAATCATATACCCTAGAAGGAGGTAACGGGGGGCCTGATGGCGCCTTCGGTCGTCACGAGTGAGTTAGCGTTTGAAATTTTGAGTTCATAAAAAAAGGAGGATATCACCGTACCAAGGGTTATCCATGAACACTAAGAAAATATGTTCATCGGGTAGTGCATCATTAACAAGAGATCCTTGGGTCTTTGTTGGGAGATCAGTGATGAATTCAGTGAAGATGAGACTATTTTTTCTTTTAGGGGAGCTAAACTATAGATCAAATTCTTGTAGTATAACTACCCATCGAGCATATTTATGATTCATCATACGTCGGGTTAGAAAATATCACATGGGGTCGATAGTTGCTATGACAGTGGTAGTTCGAAGGATGATATAATGTTGAAGCTTTTGTACTTAATACACTAGGGCTAAGGTTGTTTCTCTTCTGGCTCATACTTCAATGCAGGCCCGGATAATATCTTACTAACATAATAAAAAATTTGTTTTGTGTTGTCTAGTATGTCCTAGACTAACACCCCAACAATTGCTATATTTGATGCAGATAGATATAAGGTGTAGTCTTTATTGTGGTTGGGTGGGCTAGTCAAAGGAGATGAATATAATGCATATTTTAAACTTCAAATTATTTTTAAGTGTGTCCATCCCATTGTAAAGGGATTTATTGATGAAGGAGATTCGTGATACTAGCGCAGAAGTATTATAGTTGGGGACAAAGTGTCATAATAAATTGGCCTTACCCTGCAGTCTTTGTCATTGCTTCAATGTTTTTGGAGGTGGAACTTCTTTAATTTCATGTAATTTGAAAGGCTTGACTCTAATACCTTGTTTGGAGACTATGAATCCCAACAAACTTCCTGTGTTGATGCCTAAAACACACTTGAGAGGGCTCAAGCGCGTTATATTTTCGACATCTTTGGAAAAAAAGGCGGAGGTATTCGAAATGGTTAACACATGTCTTGGATTGTACGGTAAGGTCATCCAAATAGATGATGATGAGGTGAGCCAATTCATGAAATATGTAGTTCATGGCCCACTGGAAGGTGGCGCCAACATTTTTAATACCGAATTACATAACTTGGAATGCGAAGGTACCCCAAGGGGTAGTAAATGTGGTTTTGTATCGATCTGTATGGTGAATCTGGATCTAATTGTACCCAAAGAATCCATCCATGAAGGATAGGGCCTCATGGTTGTCGCAGGCGTCTATAACTTGGTCGATGAACGGTGTGGGATAATTGTCTTTGGGACAAGATTTGTCCAGATCTCGGAAATAGGTACAAACGCGGATGGTGCCTAATTTTTTAATAACGGGTATAGGGTTGGAAACCCAAGATGTGTAAGCGATTGGATAGATAAATCCACTTTGTGGATTTTATCTATTTCTTGTTTGATTTCTTCTGCCTTAGAGGGGTGTAATTGATGTTGTTTATTCTGGATGAGATGGGCATCAGTCCATGTGTCAATATGGTGTTCCAAAATGGTGGGACTGATGCCTAGATTCTCTAAGTAATCCCATGTGAAAATATCCCTATATTATTGAAATAAGGAGGCGTATGAGGCTACCTCTTCCAGAGAGCATGTTCCTCCCAGGTATATTTCTTCGACCCCGCCAGGTTTTTTCGAAATATTTATCTTAATGGTAGGTGAAATATTTGACATGCTTCCTTCCTCAAAAGCTTTAGGCATTGGGATGGGATTTTTGAACCAATTTATTCTCCTCGATGGTAGGAAATATTTAGATTATATGGCATAAATATCATGGGTTAGTGTGCCAGTAGTAACAAATTATTTTTCAAGTAGAAAAAACGAACAATGGTGCACGATCTCAATGGAAATTCGGGTTCCATCATGGCCTCTAGAATATCTTCATCACAATGAAAAATATTATCTAAAGTTGAATTGGTTTGTGTGAGGTCATGAGGAGGAAATTTGGGCCTAGCAGTCTCGTTTGAAAAGAAATAATATGATTCAATGGTTGATGTCGTAGAACCAAGCGAAGTTGGCATCGTCCAGATATGATGGGTCTGCACCGTCAATGGTGTTACTACTGGTAAGGTATTTTTAGAGGTATCGACACCAAAAAATGATGAGAAAACAGCACAAATCATGGTTCTCATGGATGATGAGATGAATTGTATGTGATTTTATGTGTCATCAGCATTAGGTGGTGGAATAGTTTCCGTAATGGTTCGTTTATAGCAAGAGGGAGGTAGTTCCTGTTGTTGAAGAATGTAACTAGGTTCGGTCTTCATAAATTGTACTTGAATAAATACTTATTGTACTTGTCAAAAGAATAAAGAAAGGAATTTTATAGTATTATTAAATGACTTATTAAAGCATGGGTTTCATGCTTGGGTCATATTTATTTTAGGTCAAAGTCCATATTGTAGACTTCTAGGTTTTATTCTGAGTCTATAGGATTATTGTAGATTTAAATTGATCCATATTGGACTTTTGAATCATGCAAATAGGTCAAGTATTAAGTAAAATATAATTTATGAAGCCTCCATACCAAGTTGGCCTTAAGGTCATCAAGTCAGCCCAAGCCCATGAATTTGAACTAGAGCCTATAAATATAGTGGAATCGAACTCACTTGCAACCATCTCACTCTAACACAGAAATTTGATTTTGAAGCTACATCGAGGAAAAACTTTGAATTGGAGAAGGATTTTGGATTCATTTTTGGGCAAGCTTATAGAGTTGAAGAAAATCAAAAGTTTGGCACCACTCTCTCTGCATTTCGAGCTATATTTTGGGATATCAAGATTCTCAAAGTTTTACTGCAATAGTTGTTGCATTAGGAGCTGCAAAGATGTTGCTACCAAGAGAAAAGGAAGTTGAAGCTTGTATTGTTTAATGTTGCTTCTTGGAGAAGTTTTATTGGTCCTAAATCGAAGTCTTTGAAGCTATATAGAATTCTCTTCCTTAAGATTTAAGTCTCAAGAAGCAAGGTCAAAGTTCCAAGTCAAATAAACTACTTCACAGTGCTACTAATTTTTTTTATTGCTATCAAATTCAGGAAGGATCACAAGGAAGGCTGACTTGGTGTGGAGGAATTCTGGGTCAAGGTCTAGAGTCTCAAGAATCACTATTGAAGGAATAATTACTGATTGGGTTTTCCCCAAGAGTGGGGTTTGTACCTAGTTGTTGGCCTACATTTAGTGTCCTTGATCTATGTATATTTTCTCTTTTATTTTCTTGATGAACTAATAAGAAGAAATAAAAGAAGAACATAATAATAACTAAAGAAGATCACAAGTAAATAATCAAGAAATGAGGATATTTCTCCCTATCTAATTCTCTAACATGATATCAGAGCTTTGGTGAAAGAAGAAGAAAAATGGCAGTCTCGAGGACTTGATCAAGGACGTCATAAGAAGTTCACTATAGGAAATAATTCTTTGATACATTCAAGAAAATATGTCTAACACTATAAAGGGAGAAAAAAATATTGAAGGAGATGCAAATTATAGCTCTTGGAAGAAAAGGATTGACATCATCCTTGAAAAGAACAAGGTCTAAGATTCAGTCAAAGGAAAAATGAAAAGGCCTACAGAAGAATCAAGTGATGTTGATAAGGTAAAGTAGATAAATTTGGAATTATTAGCTACGGCTTAGATGGTTGAAGGCATAAAGGAAAATCTTGTCCCCTTCATAGAAAACATTGATCATACTGAAGAAATGTATGAAGCATTTTCAAAACTATTCACCATCAAGAATATTGGAAAAGTGGCAAGTTTGAAAAATGAGCTAAGGACTAATAATATGACCAACGAGGATATTGTTTCCTCTTTCTTTGTTAATATAGAAAGGATAAGATATGAGTTTCTTGCCATTGATGAAATAGTGCAAGATAAATAACTAGTAATTACAGCCATTCTGGGACTACAACCTATTGGGGTTTTTTTGCTTCAGCTCTCTATTAGAGTGAATTTTAATCACAAGCATACGAAAAAATATCACTTTAGTTGTGCATAACAAATAGCCCTAACATCAAATGTGGCTATCAATTTCCTTAGATCTGCAGTAGGTGATCAGAATAAATGCTACAAAAAATCCATATATATGCAGTTAAAGAAATTAAACAACGAAAATAAACAAGAATTTATCCATACATCCAATAGATAATACAAGAATTTATAAAGAATTTTTTGTAATATGAAAACTGGGAAGGAAACACAAAAATATGTTACCAATCCCCCTCAATGGGATGGGTTCCTGTATGTCCTTAGTGCTTCAGACCCAAGATCTCTTTCTCTTGATGGTGCAGAAAACCTAGACAAAATATAACTCAAAGGTAGCTCACAAGAAAAACTAGAAAAAATATAACAATGGTGGAGGATCAAAGTCAGACCAAAATTATAGATCAAAAGGTGATCAAAAAGGTAGTGAAGGAATGGAAAAACCCTTCTATTTATAACAAAATATTGAGTTAGTCTAGGTATTGGTGCATAGTTAAAATATTATTAACCAAATCTAGATCCAACTTACTTGGAATATTTTATTATTTTTGGTGGAGGGAAAAGGAATTTAGAATTGGTTAAATCCCTTTATTTAGAAATGATAAATAAATAAATGATTTATTTATTATTTCAAGGATGAGGTTAAGGAATAATTAAATAAATAATTATTTAAAAATGATTTATAAAAAATCAATAAGGAATATTATTAAATAATGATTTAAATAATTATTCCTAGAGAATAATAAGATAAATAATAATTTATCTAATTAATTCTCATGTTTTGGATTAAATATGACCAGAAATAGTTAATTATCCCTAGATGAAAATCAAACAAATAAGGATTTATTTAATTATTCCTCATGGGGTTTCCTATTTAGACCAGAAATAATTTATTAAACTATGGGTTATTAAATTATTTCTCATAGTGAAAGAAATTTTACTATGGTAAAATTGGTCTTACATGGTGTACTTTAGTCCATCTAATAGTAACAAGTTAGATGAAAAAAAATTGGTGTAACAGATTTTCCCCCAACATGCAAGCGTTAGGAGCTAATCGTATGACCGAAGTACGTTGTAAGAACACAATCACTAGACACCGAAGGGGGGTCAGAGAGAAAGAAATATAAGATGGACTCAAGCAAGAGAGGACAAGACCATGAGGAGGCGAGACTTATAGGTGTGACAAGTCTCTTTTATGAGTGATTACCTATTCTCAATGAAGTGGGGGAGGCATACCTATGCCCGCCAAGATGACAAAGTACAAAGAATAATGGTACACCCAACAAACATGGGATGGAGCTATATAGTATATGCTAGCATAAACATGGGATAGATAAAAAACATAATTGATCCCACATACATACTATGTCTGGAAAAACAGCTAGGACTTATACAATAATATTTGAGTACATGAGATATAATAACAACCAAAGAGACCCTATAAAATAGGAAAGGGCTCTGAAAATCTAAATCATACATGCAAACTAAAAAGGTGTTGCAAGCGGCTAAGGCCGGAACCATAAAATTTGTAGAGCTACATCCAAGGATGTAGTACAGAGGTCATCCGGGTATGTGGGGGGCTACCTAAAGGGCCACCCCCTCATGAGGTCTGAAACATCTCTCACACACCCGGGAATCACTGGTACAATCTTCTACATCACTGAAACATCAAGTATTCGGATCTCGATCATGCCGTACAGAGCTAGAAATAAGAAAAAATCAAGTCAAAGGGCAATAAAGGGTCCTTTTACCTGATCTGAGGTACCGAACAAGAGTGGAAGTTGGAACCAAGGTACGTCACCCTCTAGACCTATCTTCTAGAATGAATAAGTTGATGTCGACAGGAGGAGGTCTTCCATAGGTGAGGCAATAAGGAATCCTCAACTAAGGCACGAGGGATAATAGTAGAGCTACTGATAGACTGACACCAAGGATGATGGTGAAATGGGGGGTACTAAGTAGCGGGTTGACGAATTCACTTGTTAGAGCATAAAAAGCATGAATGACCTGGCAGCTACTAACTCGACTCTGGAGGGGATAGGGAAAAGTATGACTGAAGGCCAAAATGTGCGACACGAGAGAGGTACAAAGCAATGAAGGATTGAAGAATGTGATGGGAGACAAAAGGAACTCAGGACAGACTCCATGGATGTGATGATGTCTCAACTCGGATGCTCTAAACAAGGGCGAATCGATGATGCTACCACACAGAATAGGCCTAGTGGGGACCATAAAAACATGAGTAAAAGATGGTTAATCACGACGAAAATAAACATGAGCATCGATGAGTATGAAGGCGAAGTGGTGCCCCAAGTACAAGTGGCACAAGTGAGGAAATTCGATTTTGATAAGCAGCGAAGTGACCCTTCAGGGAAAAAATGCTTCCGAATGAAGTATCAAATCCCCAAAAACAAAAAATAGCTACCTAAAATAAATAAAACACGTGTTTCAAAAGGGAAATGCTAAGGGTAAAATTTATTAAGGTAGAGCGCATTACGAGGATTAGGAAGAGGGTGGCCTTCAAAATCATCTAGAAGGTACGCCCCTTTACCCAAATATTTACTAATGATGTAAGGGCCTAGCCATAATGAGTCAAAATTCCGACAATCGAGGAAATCATGAGCCTGGTCATACACTAGAACGAGATTGCCTTTGTGAAAAGTACAAGGGTGTACTTTTTAGTCATATTGAGCTTTGGTGTGCTTCTTAGCCGCTTCAGTGGTTTGCAATGCAACACGACGATCTTTGGCAGTGCGCTCAAGCATGATAAGTCTTTGTTCTAAAGGTTGGATTTCATGGAGAAGTTCAATGGCTAGGTGAAGGGAAGGGATTTCACACATGATCGGTAAGACTCCTCACCAAAAACAAGGTGGAAAGGAGTAAACCCGGTGGCAATTTTAACAGAATTTCTATAGGCCTAAAAATAGGGAAGAGCATAAGGTGTTAGTTGGTTTTGTGCTTGTTCACCGTCCGTTGAAGCATAGTTTTAAGTATTTTATTGACTGCTTCAACTTGGCCATTACCTTGGGGGTAATAAGATGATGAATATTGGTGCTCAAATCCCAACAGATAGAATAGCTCACGCCATGTCTCATCTTCAAAATTTCAGCCATGGTCAGAGACCAATTGTTTCAGAAACCTAAATCGAGCAATAATATAATTAAAGAAAAAAAGGGTTGCGGTAGTTGCCATTTTGTTGAACGTTGGCATGGCCTCAGGCCGTTTGGTGAAATAGTCAATCGCCATGATGATATACTTGTGGTTACCAACAGATGGAGGTCGATACTCCATAAAGTCTATGGCCCACTTACAGAAGGGACCAGCTGAGATGACAGGATGGAGGGGAGCCGAAGGGGCTCGAGCCTTTGGGGCGAAAATTTGGCAATTGGAACAGTGTTTGACTTATTCAATGCAACCACCAAAGAGAGAAGGCCAAAAATACCCAATGTGCATGATTTTCTGGGCAGTAGCGAGACCAGAGAGGTGGCCACCACAAGTGTCACTATGGTATGCATTAAGTACTTGCTCATATTTAGTGTGCGTGAGACAATGAAGAAGGAAAATATCTACACCGTGACGATAGAGGTCATCACCGATGAGAAGGTAGCGGGGGGCTTGGTGTCAGATACGTTGTTGAGCATCACGAACAAGATGGAGCATGAACTTTTGGGTCCGTAAATAGGTGAGGATGTCACCATACCAAGGATCATTCAAAGTAATGGAAAACAAATGTTCCTTAGGAAAATTATCATTAATTGGTGGATCTTGCGTACCAGTAGGTAAGTCAGAAATGAGTTCAGTGAGGGCTAAACCTTTCTTACTCTGGTGAGACAAATTCAAAGTCGAATTCCTGAAGAATAACAATCCAATAGGCATACTTCCCATTGATGATCCCTCAACTCAATAAGAAGGAAATAGGGTTGGAATTAGTCACAACCTTGGTGGAATGCATAAGGATATAATGACGAAGTTTTTGGACGTCGGACACAATAGCCAGTGACAATTTCTATTCGTGTGAGTAGGACACAGAGGGGCCTAGAAGTTTCTTACTAACATAATAGATAACATGTTCGATTCCATTGTCATCTTCCTGAATAAGAACCCTAGCGATCGTGTGGGTGGAGGCTGAGATGTACAGGATGAAATCCCTATCAAATTTAGGAGGACTAATCAAGGGAGCGGAGGTGAGAGCATGATTCAAGGCATCAAAAAACTCTTGAGCATAGTCATCCCATATGAATGGAATGTTATATCTAAGGAGTATAAGGAACCCATGTGCGGTGGTGGCATAGTCAGGTACGAACCAACGAAGCAAATTAGCTTTGCCTTGGAGGCTTTGTAACCAGCGTAAGGTATGAGGAATAGGAAGCTCAAAAATGGCTTGAACTTTCAAGGGGTTAAGCGTTATATCACCTTTAGACACAATGAAGCCCAGAAGACAGCCGGCAGGAACACAAAAGACGCACTTCAGCGGGTTGAGGCAGATATTATACTTGCGACATCGGAGAAAGACGGTACGCAAATCATGGAGGTGTTGCGCCCGATGTTTAGAATGCGCAGAGAGGTCATCTAAATAAGAAATGATAATATGAGCGAGGTCATGAAAACAATATGATATGGCCCATTGAAAAGTGGCTCCGGCATTCTTAAGGCCGAATGGCATGACCCTATAAGCGAAGGTTCCCCACGGACTAATGAACACAGTTTTAAGCTGATCAGCACAACGGATAACAATCTGGTTGTATCCAGAGAAACCATCCATGAAGGATAGAACCTCATGCCTCACACACTCGTCAATGATTTGGTCAATTAATGGTGTGGCGAAGTTGTCTTTGGGACAAGCTTTGTTCAAGTCGCAAAAGTCAATGCAGACACGGATGGTGCCTTGTTTCTTGAGAACGAAAACTGGATTGGACACCCAAGTGGTGTATTCAATGGGATAGATAAAACCAGCTTGCTTGAGCTTATCGATTTCGACTTCAAAAGCCTCTCGTCTAGAAGGATTAATGAGTCTCAAGTTTTGACGGATAGGATTAGCATCAGGCCATGTATCGATATGGTGTTCGACAATGGCAGGATCAAGTCCGGGCATTTATGAATAATACTAGGAGAAAACATGGTGGAATTCCTTGAATAGCTTAGTGTAAGCCTCAATTTCTTCCAAGCTGCATTGTACGCCCAAGGTAATTTTTTCTTCTACCCTTGGTTTTTTAGAAATGTTAATTTTAATGGTAGGAGAGATATTAGCCATATTTCCTTCTTCAAAAGCATCTGGTGCAGGAATGGGATTTTTAAACCAATCGACCTCATCGAGAATGAAGTCTTTTGATTCCACAGAATATTTGTCATGGGACTTCTACAGGAAGAAGTATCCTCGATGGTACATATCATCCCATGAAAAGTCAGGAGTGATCATAGCTTCCATAATGTCTTCATCAGAATCAAAGATGGGGGGAATGGTAGAAGAAAGAACACCTGATGCAGCAAAGCTACCTGAATCATCATTATGAGAAGTGAGGTTCACATGCGCATCGTCATGGAGGGTGACAAAATAAAAAGTAGATGAAGAATCTACTGATGTTGAGCCCAAGGTGATCATTGAAGGGAGGTTAGGCGAAACAGAAGGGGATGCCCTAGAGGGGTCTTCCATCGTAGATCTCATAGATGATGACAGTTCGAGGGTAGTGGCCAAAGAATCCATCATCTCTACATCAGGAGGGGGTATGTCAATGGGAGTGGATGTTTCCTCTGGTTCTGCTGAAGCAAAACTTGCAAGTAAGGGAGAAATGGACTTTTTGTGCTCGACCTCGAATTGGAAAACCGCTTCCAAGGAGGTGTGGAAATCATCGAGGCGGGGACATAGGTGAGTATAGTGGCCATGGAAGTCACACAAAGCACAAGGTTGATTTTTGTGCAACGTCTTGAGTTTCTTGGCTAAAGCCAGTAAAGTAGCATGGACTTCTGGGATATCAGACTCAGGAAATGCTTCGTTGACCATGGATTTGAGACGAGGCAATTCGAGACAATTGTGGGCAGCATGACCGACAACATGACACAAAGCACATGGAGGTGTACTCTTTCGAGGCTTAGGAGGAGTAGGTGTTGTCTGGGTATCCTTGTCCTTAGGTACCTTTTTACGGGCTTTCCCCCCCCCCCACTCGAGGTTGTCGCAATATGAGTAGATTGATGTTGAGGTGGCTGAGGTACAAGAGAAAAGGGAGGGGTCGTAGTGACCGATTGGACCGGGGTCAAAGTAGTGTAAGGTTTGAGCTGACCAGGCAGGGTATTAGCTGGGGAATCAATGTACCAGACTGGGATCCCCAAGGTCATGTTGGGAAGGGTCAAGGTACCAATCATAGGTACTGAAAATACTCCAGAAGGGGGAGCAAGAAATGTTATATGACCAGAGGGGTAATGGTCACGCAGAATAGCTCATAAATGGTTAAGGCTAGGGGGAACTATTCCATGAGGAAAAAGAGGATTATGGACACCAGCTACAGATGAAGGGCCTTGAGGAGGAGTTCTGGAGGCTGATTCTAAGTACTAGGAGCAGGTTGCAAAGGGTTAGGCTACTGACTAGTCGAACCGAACAGTTTGAGGTCGGACCGCGACGATTGCATCATGCAAACATTTTACGAGATAGGGACAGGGATAAGAGCAGGGAGACTAGGGAATGAACCAAGCAAAGAGGAATCTTTATAGACTTTGGGTGAGAAATTGTTCGGAGGTTCGACTGTTTGTTTATTGGCCACTGAATAAATAATGGACTCTGGAGAGGTGTGAGACTTCGGTTCGAAATATGTCATCTGATCTATAGAGATGATCTTTCCGTTGTGAGGAAAGCACATCTTATGGTGAACCGTAGATGGGACAGCATACATTTCATAAGTATAGCTACGACCCAATATAATTTTGTATTCTAAGGGGGCATCAATGACTTCAACGTCAACACAAACAGTTTTTCCTGCAAGAGTAATAGGAAAGCTGCGAAACATGCCAAGGGGTTAGGAAGAGTGGTCATCCCACGCACGGAGGGTGATAGTGGAAGGCGCTAACTCGGGCAATATGAGATTTTTCCAAATAGAAGTGGACATCATGTAGGTGTATGCCCTCTCATCAATGATACATCGGGAGACGTTGGCATTCCAGATCTTGATAGGTATTTGGAAGGCGATGAATGCAGGTAGGGGTGGATGCTCTGACTTGTCAACATCGCAGAAAATCAAACAATCATCTGAAGGATCCAAAACACCCATGGCAGTTAGTAGAGCTTTACATTGTGAAGGGCACGACTGGAGGACTTCAAGCATTAACATGGCCGCAGGGATTGCGCCAAGTCATCTACTATACTGTAGGTGTGGATAGCTTTACCGGAAGTAGTGTTTCAGCGTAATGGTCCTTTGGGGATCTTGGTATGTACCTCTACCTTAGGCTGAGGGATCTGTAAAGGACCACTGGGTGTGAAAATTAGATCTATGGGACCTGAGGTCTGGAGCTCGGTTGCGGACATAGCGGGAGGGTTGGTGTACTCGTGAGACCGAGTCTAAAGGTTGAGATCGGAGATATTGACCTAGTTAGATTGCATAATAAGGATCTGGTAATCAGAGGTACCAAACGGAGGAGGTTGAGTGGTCGCCTAACCTTCAGGGGGTTGGGATGCCACATATCCTTGTTGGGGGGAATGATTGGTAAACACAATCGGTTGAGTAGGCATAGCATTAGGAGGAACCGAAGCAAAGGCTTGTTGTCCTCGAGATGTTGCTTGAGCTTCCCACAGTTGACGCATCTGAGGTAAAAGGGGACAATAATGGGTATAGTGACCATGGGCACCACATCAAGAACAAGGCTTATTTGTACGAAGAGGCATGTTCTGCTTGGGTTGATCGCCCTGTTGTTAAGTTGCAGTGTTAGATGCATTCCCTTGGGCATTGTTTCCTTGATTACCTTGAGCGGTGTCATTATGGTTTCCTTTCCTCTTATTTTTGGAAGTGGGAGGATTAGTCGCACTCTGCTGCACATACACCTGACCCTGAGGAGGGGTGGTTGCTGCTGTAGAGCTTGAGAAGGCATGGGAGGCTGAGGTGCTTGTAATAGAGGAGATGGACCACCTGGCTGTGGATATGGATAGTAAGGAAGTTAAGCAACATTGGGGTAAAGAGGTTTGGAAATAACAGGCCATAGCATCGGAGGATGCAGTTGGGAAAACGTGTGAGGCATGTCGTCTCTTGGATACATGCTGTCGAGAGGGGGAAAAGTACTAGAGGAGTTGGCCCCTCCCTGAGGGAAACCATAACCCATAGGAGGATGAGTGTAAGGATGTAAAAGGGATCCAACGATACTGTCAGCGACATGAGATGCCCCTGGTGCATTAGCACCACCAGATCTAGGGAGATCAAGTAAGACGATATAAACATAACCAGATTGCACGTAGATTAAGTCATATTTCAACGCAACTTAGAGGGCTTCTTCCTCAGTCTGAGGAAAGTGAGATGCGACATCTTTACCAATAGAGGGAAAAAGGGATTTGAGAAACCAGTCCATGTAGACATGGTCTTCAAAAACTAGATCTCGACATAATCTCTTCCTTCTTTTCCATTCTTGAACATGGTTAGATAGGCGGGTGGCAGAAGTTTGACAGAAGGCGGTCAAAAGTTTGGTGTCGATCTCATAGCGAAGGGGAAGCTGGAAGTAGGAAAAAAACGCCTTTGCAAGAGTCGAAAAAGTAGGATGAGTGGCAGTGGCTTGGTAGGCATACCACTTGGAAGATTCTCCAGTAAGCGCACATTGGAATAACCAAAGACGGATAGAGTCATCAGTGATAGAGATGGATGAACACCACATGTGGAAAGAACAAACATGGTTGGTAGGATCCTCTCCAGCATTTCCTTCAAACTTAGGGATGTCTTAATGAAGCTTGGTTGGCATAGCAAGCCAACCTGGATCATGGTGTGTAGGGTCATTAATCAACTGGTTGAACTCGAGAAGGAATATTATTTCCATATAAGGAAGCAAGGGAGTCGCTGGGACCGTTCTTGTTGCGGATCCACTAGTAACGGCTCCAGCATTAGAGCCTGGGCCACCAAAAGTGGTAGGTTCTGCACTAGACATGATGAAGGTGAAAGGTGGAGGAGAACCAAGGATAGGAACATAAGGAGAACTAGATGAACTGAGATCAGAGTCGGAATGGGGACTCAACAGAGGACCAACTTAGACCCTACAAAGTGGAGTAATTCTTTCTAACAGAAACTGAGGATGAAGGCCTTGGAGTCTCTGGGATAAACGCCTTGGGGGCACAATGATGGAAAAGATACATGCAACCCAATAAGGAAGAGAGGTAAGCAAGGGCACGAAGGTGTGGATTAATTAATTAATTACAATTCTTTATTCTTGGCCTGGCAGTGTAAACCAGGCACTCTTCGCTTTAGGTGTGCGTGTGTGTGATAAGTGTGTTAATTTTAACTAAGCCTAGACGTGTGTATAGAGAAAAGAAAAAATATTATGTGTAACTGTAAATAAAACTGAAAGCAACAGTAAAATAAACAACTAAATATATATAAATTTAAACCCAAAAATGAGGGCTTCCCAACAACTAGTATAAGGGTGGGAAAAATCTACTAAAAACACACAATATGGCCAATAGATCTAAGGTCAAGAGGGATAGGGATCTAAAGGTCAGATCTGTTGAAAAGAGGCGTAGAAAACAACAAGAAACTACAGGGAAAAATGCTAAAAAATAGGTGGCGAAAGGATACAACCTAAAGGGAAACGTAGGGGACCCTAAAGGGAGGACCAAACAAAACTAAAAAGAGGTGTTTTCGATAGAAAAATAACTTATATGAAATGGATCTAAAAATATAGGTTCATATATGAAAAATGGCTGAAAAACACTAAAATATCAGAAGATTTGTTGCAGCTAAGGGGCTTGTTTCCTACTTCGACGAGAAAAAATAAGCAATTACAGGTCCAAAATGGGAAAATTCGGAGGTCAGAGAACCCTGAACAGTGCCCTAGACAAACTCTAAAAAATAATAGAAAAATCCATCAAAAATTTGAGGTCGTAGGTACTGACCTGTTTTTTGCTGAGGTCACAGTTTTTGGGCATTTTTCTGCTACCTGAGAGCTAAGGTCGCAGGTTTTGGGTTGAAAGTGTGACCTGCGCTTCCGGCTGTCTCAACGACAGGTTTCAGAAAAAATTTGTTGTCTATATCACAGCTGATACCTATTACCCGCGCAAATGGTCCAGAAACACACGGAAGTTAGAATTTTTACTGTTTTAGGGTAAAAAAAGGTTAAAAACAATATCAAGGAATGAAAAATAAAAATCTGAAGAAAAACCCCAGTGGCTGAAGCAATTTTTCATGCAGGGATCTGAAAAACGACAATGGTCATAATTAAAAACCTTTGTGGAGTCGCCAGTTGTTAGAGTGAATTCCAATCACAAGCGTACGAAAAAAGCTCACTTTAGTTGTGCATAAAAAACAGCCGTAACATCAAATGTGGCCGTCAATTTCCTTAGATCTGCAGTAGGTGATCAGAATAAATGCTACAAAAATCCAGATCTATGCAGTTAAAGACATTAAACAGTGAAAATAAACAAGAGTTGCTCCATACATCCAATAGAAAAGACGAGAATTTATAATAAAAAAATTGTATTATGACACCTAGGAAGCGAACACAAAAAGATGTTACCAGTCCCCCTCAATGGGATGGGTTCTTGTATCTCCTCAGCACTTCAGACCCAAGATCTCTCTCTCTTGATGGTGCAGAAAACCCAGACAAAATAAAACTCAAACGGAGCTCACAAGCAAAAGTAGAAAAAATATTACAATGATGGAGGATCAAAGTCAGACCAAAAGTATAGATCAAAATGTGATAAAAAAGGTAGTGAAGGAATGGGAAAACCTTTCTATTTATAACAAAATATTGAGTTAGTCTAGATATTGGTGCATAATTAAAATATTATTAACCAAATCTAGATCCAACTTACTTGGACTATTTTATTATTTTTGGTGGAGGGAAAAGGAATTTAGAATTGGTTAAATCCCTTTATTTAGAAATAATAAATAAATAAGTGATTTATTTATTATTTCAAGGATGAGGTTAAGGAATAATTAAATAAATAATGATTTATTTAATTATTTAAAAATGATTTAGTCAAATTCAACAAGGAATATTATTAAATAATGATTTAAATAGTTATTCCTAGAGAATGATAATATAAATAATAATTTATCTAATTAATTCTTATGTTTTGGGTTAAATATGACCAGGAATATTAATTAAATAGTGGTTTAGTTAATTATCCCTAGAGGAAAATCAAACAAATAAGGATTTATTTAATTATTCTTCATGGGGTTTCTTGTTTAGACCATAAATAATTTAACAAACTATGGGTTATTAAATTCTTTCTCATAGTGAAAGCAATTTTACTATGGTAAAAATTGGTCTTACATGGTGTACTTTAGTCCATCTAATAGTAACAGGTTAGATGACCAAAAATTGGTGTAACACTCTTCACAGCTGGAAAGAAACACCCACCTTTGAGGAGTTATGGACAACATGCAGTCAAGAAGAATTAAGAGTCTTAATGGTAACCAACATGAAGAAGTTTAAAATTATTATGTTGCTCATAATAAAGGAAGATTCAAGAAGAAGGGGCCAAAGAAGAAGGTTGATATGTCTGAAATTGAGTGTTATCATTGTCACAAGATGGGACACTATAGGAGTGATTTCCTTGATAACCCTAGGCGCAAGAAAAGAGAAAAATATCATGCTAACATGGCTGAAGAAATATCATCCCCAAAGAAAGCAAAGTTTAAATATGACTTAAAGGACTTAAACTACTAAGCCCCTCCTCTTTTATATTTCATTTGTATATTTTATGTAGTATAGGTTTAACATCTTCTTGGAAATATATTTCCTTGTTTTATAAGTTTTAGGTTTTCCCTCAAGCTTTAGAGGGAGCCCATAAAAACTCCTCAATATAAGTATATCATTCCCTCTATTTGTATTCATGTACTTATTTAATATTTTTATTATATTAAATACTAATCACTTGTCTACCTCTATTCCTTGTCTAGGAATCAATATGTTGGATGTCCAAGAACCATGGAGAAGGCTTCAAGGATCAAATGAGAAGACCACACAAGTAAAAAGGTTTGTCAAATAACTAAAGGTATGTATTGAAATATAAAGTCTTGTTACTCTCTTTTAAATATATATTTCTATGTTACTAACTATTGATATTTCCAGCACTACTGAATCCTAAAAGGATTCTTGCTTGGGATGATTCATCACCTAATGAGTCTACCCACCTTATACACCTCATATTGCTTATATAAATAGAACCTTAAGTATGTTTTCTAGAAAACCCTAACCTAAGGGTATGTTGACAATATGTGAAACCCTGAACCTATTTAGGGATATTTATGAAGAAATTTCCATTCTGATTAACATATTGATAATGTCGAGTTTAGGATTTTGATATGATCATGGAAGCTCTAGACTTGCTTGATTTTAAATGATGTTGATAGAAATATCGAACCTATGAAGTCTCATTTAATAAGGGTTTTCTTTGAAAATTAACCGAAACCCTATGTTTTAGTTAGGTCTACAAGTAAAATCCTTGTTATGGAAAGTCCTAGGAGTGAAACCCCTAGGTATGTGTTCTCTTGATTGAATCCCTAGCCTAGTCTAGGACAATATATGTCTAATGTATTAATGTTGACTAACATATTATGTGCTTATAATGGTAATCTCCTAGATATGTATGTTGACTTATTTTCTAATGGTCCTAAGAATATAGGGTTATAAAACAAACCTTAGTCAAAGTTTGAAAGATCTAGGATGATGATTGAAAAGTCTAGGGTCTATAAATAAATCCTACTAATGATTAAATTCTCAAGTATGTATGTTCATTTGAATCTATATAATGTATGTTGAGAACTTATAAATGAAAATATAGGGTTTACATCAAACCCTAGTGGAAGTTACTCATGATGTTTTATTAAATTCTAAGATTTACATTAAACCCTAGTAAACTCTCTTCATGATATGTTTTGATAATTGATTTGAAATATAGGGTATGCAACTAACTCTAGTGAAAGACAATGTCTAAGTTGTGATTAATCTTGATTGACTCTTTTATGAAATATAGGATTTGTATGAATCCCTAGCGGAAAGTCTAACATGTGAAGTCTAAAGGTTGTTAGATATATTGTAGATCTATATTGGTTCTAGGGTTTACTAAAAGATGTAGAAATGAATATTATACCTTTGAAAGAAACATTGAAACCCTAGAAAGAATGAAATACATTGTGAAGTAGTCTAGGGTTTATGATAAAAATTCCCTAGCAAAAATGTTGAAGAGTATATGTCTCTTGTCTGGGTATCTGATATGTATAAAGTTGAAAATGCTTCTGTAATTATGATATGGATAACTTTATGCTTCTATAGTTTTGGTTGTACTTTCTATCTAAATTTGTGCAGGTACATCGTGAAGATGAGAATCTGATAAGTATGATCAAAAAGGATGGAAGACATCAAATATTCTCCAACACCTAAAGAAGAAGTTAATATCCCTACATTAAGAGGGAGCCTCGATAGAAGAAATCTCCCTAGTTAAGATGGAGGGCATAAAAACGTTTATGGTTGGAGAATATATTTGTGGAAATATATGTTTCCACATATAAATTAGGAAGAGGAATATTCTCCTAAAATATTATATTTATATTCCTACTATAATTACTTGCAGGGAAACATCGAAACCCCAAGATTTGTTTTGATTATACATTTGAAATTATTGATGATTGGGGTTTATGTTTGCATAGGTTAATCCTTCAAAGCATTTGATAGCATGTTGGTTACCAATAAATTTGATTAGGAGAGATTGGTTGTCCTTGATCTGCTGGATCAAGGTGTGATGAGGCTTTCTGAGTGAAGCATTGCTTGGAAAGACATCGAGTCGACACTTTGTGTTGATGTCTGGTTGGTAGGGTGCCATTGGGTGGATGTGCACCTAGTTCCCTAGGTTGATGGTTAGCAAGTAAACCTGATGGTACCTATAGAGGCCAAAAGATTTAGTCCATCTTAGTCCCACTTGGATATATTTCCCTTGTCAGGAATATAGTCCATGGCATTGAGGTGCCTAAATTGTTGAGCAAACAATGGATAGATTTCCCTGGTCAGGAATCTAGTCCATGTCATTGAGGTGCCTAGCTTTTTGAGCGACCAATGGATAGATTTCCATGGTTAGGAATCTATTCCATGACATTTAAGTGTCTATAGATTATTCATAGTTCATATAGTTGATATCTACCTTGTACTATTGATTTATGAATACCTCCCTAGTTAAGAGGGAGCGTTGAAGAATGTAACTAGGTTCGGTCTTCATAAATTGTACTTAAATCAATACTTACTGTACTTGTCAAAAGAATAAAGAAAATAATTTTATATTATTATTAAATCACTTAATAAAGCATGGGTTTCATGCTTGGGTCATATTTATTTTAGCTCAAAGTCCCTATTGTGGACTTCTGGGTTTTATTATGAGCCTATAAAATTATTGCATATTTAAATTGATCCATATTAGGCTTTTGAATCATGCAAATAGGTCAAGTATTGAGTAAAATATGATTTATGAAGCCTCCACACCGTGTCGGCCTTAAGGTGATCAAGTCACTCTCAAGCCCAAGAATTCAAACTCAAGCCTATAAATATAGTGGAATCGAACTCACTTGGAACCATCTCACTACAACACAGAAATTCGATTTTGACGTTGCGTCAAGGAAAAATTGTGAATTGGAGAAGGAATTTTTGGATTTGGTTATGGGCAAGCTTATAGAATTGAAGAAAATAGAAATTTTGGCACCAATCTCTCTGCATTTCGAGCTATAGTTTGGGAGATTGAAGTTCTCAAATTTTTACAGCAACAGTTGTTGCATCAGGTGCTGCCAAGGTGTTGCTACCAAGAGAAGAGGAAGTCAAAGTTTGTTTTGTTGAATGTTGCTGCTTGGAGAAGTTGTATTGGTATAAATCGAAGTCTTTAAAGCTAGATCGAAGTCTCTACCTCAAGATCGAACTCTCAAGAAGAAAGGTCAAAGTTCCAAGTCAAAGAAACTACATCATAGTGTTGCTATTGTTGTTGTTGCTGCCAAATTCAAGAAGGATCACAAGGAAGGTGGAATTGGTGTGGAGAAATTTTGGGTCAATGTCTAGAGTCTCAAGAATCACTATTAAGTGATTAATTACTCACTGGGTTTTCCCCAAGAGTGGGGTTTTTTCCTGGTTGCTGGCCTACATCTGGGGTCCTTGGCCTATGTGTATTTTCTTTGATATTCGCTTGATGAACTAATAAGAAGAACATAATAAGAACTAAAGAAGATCACAAGTAAATAATCAATAAGAAGAGGATCTTTCTGCCTTTCTGATTCTCTAACACCTGTGACCTTGTTGGCGTACAAGGAGAAAATGTTTCCTCTCAAATTGGAGGTTGGCATTAAATCTTAAGATATTGAAATGTTTGTAACATAGGGCATGCTTTTATACTGTGGGAGTTACTAGTGCAGATGTCACACATAGGGTAAGTACTAATCAATTAGATGGTATGTGAGTCAGTATTGCTCATAGTGTAAAATGACGATGCTTGGTTAGGGTTGAGAGATGGGGATTTTTGAGTGATTTCCATCTTCATGTCTTATTACTAGCATGGTGTGACGTCCTAGGGTGGGTTTCGTTTAATGCTATGCAGGTTTCTCTCAAACATGGAAGATATTGACACTTCTTCGTGTCATGAAATTGAAAGCATATGCGGAAATAACAGTGTGTTATTTTCTCTTGGTTAGAGGGCTGAATTTGGGGAATGGGGGTTACTTTGCGAAGAATATCAGTAAAATTTCCCAACTCCTAGAATTGGTTGACCAAGTGGTTGGGTTTATCGCATAGGGTACATGGGAGAGTTGGCTTGGACCATGTGTTTTTAGGGCATTTGGTATTTTTCCCATAGATAGGTTGGTGATGGTGAGAGGAGGTTGAAGGAATTACTAATGGTTTTTTCTCCTCTTACACATAGAATATGGACCTAGATTCTTCATCCCCCTAGGGTGTGGTGTTGTCTGAAGATTCGGCGTCTGAGCCGGCTAAGTCAAAGTTTTCATCAATGAACTAAAACATGAATTCCAATATAGATCAGAATCAGGAAAGGTGGGGAAAGTGTTGTACATGATTGTTACTTGCACAAATATGACAAGTATGGCATCTGCATCTAGATACATTTATTTGGGAAACATGCTTGATTAGGTACCATCGACGATTAAATTCCATTAATTCGGAGCATTGGGTGATCAAATGGTCAGGTTCATTGCACAAGGTGCAGACTAGGGCAGGAGGTGTAGACTATTTTTTCCTCCTTGTATTCTGATGAGTTGGGCGAGGTGGGTACGAGCATGAAGCTAGTTCCTCTCGTACGTACAATATTGTCTTGGATCCATCATAAACTATTCGTGTGGCTCCTATTGGTGGATCTTTGGAATTGGATTACACGAGTGTGTGTAACACATCTCTATATCAAGGGATTTTGGGGCAATGATGTGTATAATGTCTGTATTCCACACATATATTGCATGCATGGTTGGTGTGTAATTCTTTGTTCTGAACATTTGTGGCCTTTTCTCTACTAGGTAGAGTTGGGGTCATGATCATTTTTTGGGCATGGAGGAGAGTTTTTAACTCCTCTAACTCAGGGCAGGTGTTGGTAGGGTGGCCAACAATGTTACATAAAGTGCAAGGTGGAGGTGTTATAGGAATATTTTGGGTGTCCACCTTCTTCCCTTTTTCTTATCCTTTTAAGTGGCACCAACTGGTGTCGATACAGGTTCTTCCTGAGTTATGATGGCCTCCTGAGAGGCATTAAGAATGACACCTGTAGAGGTGATACCTGAGTTTCCTAACATGGCCAAAGGGGCTAAATACCATATTGATATCATGAGAGCCATATTTGGCAATGTAAGTTTTGCCACGACTTGGTTCGAGACAAAACCAGGCGAAGGATATAAAAAGGGGGTTTGGGTGATAGCGTATGGGAGGAATATTGAGTTGGTAGCGGCGACACTTTGGGTATAAGATGATGATTCATGACTTGGTTGGGTGTTTGATGAATTCATCATGCACACCACAACTCCTTCATTTGGTGGAGCCTCTTCTGGAAACACAGGGGGCTCTCTAGGATATGTTCTATGGAGAGTGGATGGTTTGAACTTACCGGGAGCGAACTTTGTGTATGTTGTAATCAACTCGGGAGAAGAATCTACATATGTCAAGATGTCGTCAAGGGAAATTACTGGCTTCTTCTTGTAATATGTGAGCTGGTCAATAGTAACGAATTTCCCTTCATGGGGGAATATCATAACTCTAAATATGGAGGATTCTACTGCAGTAATTACATACATATAACTCTGACCAAGAAGGATGTTGTAATCCAACTGTACATCTAATACTTTGATGTCAATGAGCATTAGTATTTCCAGAAATATGTACTGGTACGTCTTGGAATGGACCTACAGGGGCGGAAGGGCGCCCATCATATGTTTGGGCATAATGTCATATGTTTGAGTTCCTGAGATCCTATTTTCTACCAAACCATTTTTAACATGATACATGTGGATGCTCCTTCATCCACGATGCAACGATGAATGATGATGTTTTGGATCGATACCGAAATTTGGAAGGCGACTAGAGAAGGGAGTCATAGGATCACTTTATCTAGGTAGAAAACCATTAAACGAAAATCAGAAGGGTCGATTGCACCTAATGTGGAAAGTAGAGCTTTCCGTTGAGCTGGGGAAGATTGAAGGACTTCTAATGCTGACATAGATGAAGGAGATTGAGCCAATTCATCGACAATTTTGTAGCTATGGGCAGCCATTGAATTATGTCATATGGGCCTCAAGGCACCTTTTACCATTTTTGGCATAGGTTATATACGCATTCAAGGAATGGTCAATTGTTTTATAGGCATGGTCATGTTCGAGGTAGATGGGTTGGTCTATGGGGGAGCTTTATAATTTCTATTTCACGTTTGCAGGAGAATCTCTTCTCCTGCCATGAAAATTTCGCGATTAGAGTTATTATGGGGGTTCCCTCCAAGGGTATTTTGCTGGGGTCGTTGATGTTGTTGATTATTAACCACTCCCTAAAGGGGGGAAGGGTCCTGCATTAGTGCAGTTTGCTAATTTTTCCCTCCATCTCCCCTATTATCCTGAATCATTTTTAGCTTATGGAGTTGAGGAAAATGGTGATTATAGTGAGCTTATTCCCCACAGATGGTGCAAGAATGATTTGTCCTAAGACTAGTGTTCTTCTTTTGCCTTTCTTAGTTATTTTTGGTTTGTTCCCAGTTCTGATTTCTGTTGGGGTTTCCCCCAACTAAAATTCGCGTGTGGTGTTGTTGACTGTTGCCACCTCGATAGGTTCTCCCTTTCGTTTCCTCTTTGTATTTTTCTTAGAAAAATTAGGTGGATTAGTTGTATTCACCTGGTCAAATGACAGCTGGTTTTTAGCATGGGAGGGTTGCACTAGATTAACCCTTACGTTATTTTCTATTGGTGGGTTATTTTGTTGTTTTGCGGGGAAAGGAGAATATTGGTTTCCTTGTCCTTGATTGGTATATGGATTTTGGGAAGAGGACATTGTTTTTGTGTTCCTAGAGGAGTATTGGTTTCCCTGCGACAGAGGGTATGGTCCTACATGTGAGGGTCGATATTGGTTAACCCTGCAAATCATATTCGGTATCGGTGCGAGTTGACCGGGGTAGTATCTTGTATGTGGTGTGTTTTGCGTTGCATCAAACATTTGACTATTGAACAAGTATCCCAGATACTAGTAGGTGTTGTTAGGTTGAGTCTAGGTTATAGACCCTATCAATCCATCGGCATCATTAGATGTGCCTGGTATATCTTTATAAGTTTGCAGGCACGGGTCATCTAGAAGAATATGATAGATATATCTAGATTGGGTGTATATAAGATCTAACTGTTGATCTTTTCTAATGGATTCTTCCTCGCTATGCGGGGATTCATTTTCCACGTCTTTTGAGATTTATGATGAGAGGTATCTCAAAAACAAGTCCAAAAGGACTTTGTCTTCAAATTACGCTTTACAAAAGCTACGAAGTTTCTTCCACTCATGGATATGATCTGATATGTGTGTATAAGGTGTTTGTTTAAAGTGGGTAATAATTTTCAAGCCCGTTTCATGTCGAATAAGGAGTTGGAAGAATGTGAGGAATTTTGTAGCTATAGAACTACAACTTCCATGTGACGCAGAAGGTTGGTCAATATACCATTTCGTTGCTAGCCCATTAAGGGTGCGTTGAAACAAACGTAGTTGAATAGTTTCATTAGTGATACTATTAGATGAACACCATAGGTGAAAAGTCATGACATGGTTTCTTGGGTCTTCCCCCTTCTTTCCTTAAAATTTTGGAATGTCAAAAGGGAGCTTGGTGGGAATATCTGGCCAATTTTGGCCGTGCGTAATTGGGTCATTGGTTATCATACTTAAATATAGTAGTTTTAAAGAAGGTAAGAAATGTATTTTCGATTTATCCACCATCGCGAAACGACTTTGAACAACTATATGCAAAGGGGTCCTCTATGGGGAAGTCTGAGAAGAACTACCCTGGTGGGTGCTCCTTCGACTGTCCGGAGGAGTGGTATGTGGGCTCCCCAAAGGGGTAGCGATTAGTGACCCTTGTGGAGTTCTGAAATGTGTATTTTGTTAGGGAGGGATCTTGTGAAAATTTGCACTGGTAAAGGAAGATCCTATAACGGTGGTTGTGTGATGTCCTCTACACCTAAAAGGTGGGAGGCCTGCCACACCTCCCAGTAATGGGCAGAGGTTTAAAAAACGTCTAGATCAATGGGGAGTCGTGGGGTCCCCTATGGTAGAGACTAGCATGTGCGTTACTTTGTAATTTTTAGGGAAGGGGATATATATCAATGCTTTAAAATCACATACATAAAACAAAGAGAAAAATGCAAAGTTTATTTTCCTTTTATCTTTAATCTATGTGATCAATCAAGCAAAAAATTGTTGTTGTTTGTGTGTGTATAATAAAAAATCCTATGTATACCTAATCATCCTTTCCACTCTCAAAGTAATTGGGCCTTGTGGAGATATCTTCTGATGGGTCCTGGGGCAACGTCCCGAAAGAACTAGAGACACCTTCCAGTAGTTGAAGAATCAACCAAGGTAATGGAAATGAGGATCAAGTGTTGCCTGCACTGTTACCTATAGGGAAAGGATGCCCTATATTTTGTTCACTAAAGTACCTTTGTCCCACGTCAGCATTTGAGTCTTTAGCTTCTTGGTTTTTAATTACCAGTATCGAACACTAAATGGGTCAGGTAGCCCCAAATATTACCGCACACACTAGACCTAAGCCGAACGTCCTCTGAATTGAGTCTTTGTTATGCTCAAGTATTATTTTTCGTGGGATGATTGAAGGATTTTAAGCACCGAAGAAGAAAACTTCTATCTTTCATAGATGTAACATGAACATGGTGGCTTATGGGATGCCTACCCCGAATGTTCCTAACTTGAAATATTAATTATTTTCTTACCCATGTGAGGAGATTTATTTGGTTCAAGTTATGGTTGTTTTTAGGTGTATAAATTTTCTTAGGGTGTGAGTTGGAAAGAAAAATCAAAATAAGTACAAAAATCTCCGTGAACCGGATGCCTTCTAATACAAAGCGTACAAATGCTTAGTGTGTGGCCAAGTGAACATACAAAGTGTGATAAGATGTGGATATACAATGATCCTTTACGATATCCTTTTAATTACACTAAGTTTTGATTGTTCCTTGCATGAAAATACAAATGATGTGTGAATAATTTTCCACTTACGCTTTTTCCTATTACACTATGTGGATCTAAAGGGAGACAGGAAACTCAAGTGCTTTAAGAAAGCATTCATATGCAAACCTAGGTTCACCTAATGGCGCAAGGGAAGCATAAAGTACTTGATTTTTGTACTAATGCTTGACCCTAGTCCCAAAACTAATGAAAATGAAAAGAGCTTTGTTTAGTAACAAGACTTGTGGATGATGGACTACTTACTCCTTTACTAATTAAACTATGTGATTTGTAGAAAACTTTAGAAAAATAGTTTGGAAAACATATGAGGAATTTTGCCACTTACTATTCTCGCTAATTAAGCTATGTGTGTATTTTCAAATATACATGAAAAAATACTCCAATTGCTCCACTAATTGAAGTTAATAAGGAAATCAAGCAAACTGAACAGAGCATAAAAAATGAAGAGGTGAAGGCATTTCACCAAAGGTTGTCAATCACCTGAGAAAAGAGAAATACAAGGTTCTTTTTTACCTTTAGGGTACCACGCGGGTTTAGCCACACACAGACGCGTGCACACGTTTGTCAGAGAAAAATCCACGTGGGCAAGAAAAGAGAATTAAAACTCAATTCCTTGGGCTCAAAACAGGTCCTAGAGGTCCTGCAAAACAATTGTTGAAATAAAGAAAAGAAACTAGTAGAGTCACCAATTTTGTGTTAGTGTTTTTGTGGCAATGGAGTACCAAATAACACCTCCTTAACAATTGGTTGTTCCTTGCAAAGAACCACAAAGATATTTGGTGTTGTTAGTGGAAAAACTTAGATAAAACAAAGCATTGCAAACAATGAAAAAAATTCATCTATAAACATAAACAAAACAAAAGATACAAATACAAAATAATGCTTAATGAAGCAACAATTCAACATAATAATGGAAAAATACTCCCTTTATTGGCTGGTGGTGGTAGAAGATGAATACAATAGAATACTAAAAACACTTGAAGAGTATTCTTTGAGCTATGGTGCTCAAAATCCTCAACAAGGAGGTCATTTCCTCATTCTCTTTGCAAGCTTCACCTCTCTCTCAAAAGAAGTGTGAAGACTCTCCAATGGTGGACTCTTCTTCTCTCACTAAGATGTTGGATTTCTTAGAAGAAATATGACCAACATGCTAGTGCTCTTACTTCTTATGCTTCAAAAATGAAATGTGGTGTTGCTCTAATATCAATTTGGCCAACATAATAATGTATCATCTTTTGGTTCTCCCATGGCTTGTTTATATAGAATTTTTTAGAATCGATCTTCCATCACTTGGTTCATGAATGATAATGACTTATGAGTAGGACAAGATGATTCAAATGAGGGTTTCATATCTTTAGAGAAACTTGAAGCTGGTTGTCGTTGGTTGAGATCTACTCAGGGAATCCTCTCCAAGTGTGGGAAGTGGTCCATTAATTTGCTGAGTCATCCATTTTCTTAACCGCACAGATTGTGCAGAAAATACAGCGCGATGCGCGGCTGTCGAAGAAACATCCCAAAATCTTATTTTTTTTGCTCAATATAGTTTATACTTTTGGGAGAAATTAAATATTTTGATATTCATAATATCTTCAGCATGGAAAATCTTCACTTGTGCCTTCTGTCGGACGCCTTTAGGAATTTTCTAGATTGTACAAAACTATGTACGATTCTCTGCTATTAACACTAAGGGTATGTCAATATTATGAAACCCTAGTCTACTTAGGGTTGTTGATGAACTATATATTTCCTATTATTTTGATGTTTTGGTATTGTTATGATAGAAACCCTAGCCCTTTAGCATTTTTTGTTAATATCTAAGTCTTGTATATAAACCCTAGATCTTTAGGGTTTGGAAATTTAGGTTTTATGAATTAAACCTGTGTAATATCTATAACAAGATCTTAGGAATGAAACCTAGGTGTATGTTCGTATGTTTGATTAAAACCCTATTTTGCAAGGAAAATTGTTGTATTTCTAACTTTTATGTATTAATGTTTGTGTCTTCGGTTTACCTAGTAGATATTTATGTGAAATGCGTCCTAGATATGTATATGCGAGTATGTTTTCCTAATTATTAATATTCATGTTTTATTTTTTGAAACATAGGGTCTGTAAAGCTTTAGTAGAGATTGATATTCAAGGATATGATATTTTTTTCGATATTATTTAGTCTAGGGTTTGAAACAAACCATAATAGAAGTCTGTAATGTAAAAACATATTGTTGAAAACTTAGATAGTACTATGATTGGATTGTTAATGAATCATTGATATCTAAGGCTTTGAGTCTTGAAGATGGAATCGAGGGTTTACATTAAGTCATGGTAGAATCTAAAATATATCTCTAAAATTAATATTGAGGCCCTAGATATAATGAGATTGATAACTTGATTGAGTTGCTCGAAATCTTGATGATGAAGTCTAGGGTTTATAAAAACTCCTAGCAAGAAGTTGATGTCTAGCATGTAAAAATATGTGTCTCATAAACTTGACTAGGTTTAGTTGTTGAGGTCTAAAGTCTAATTCTTCTATTATAGTATTGACATGATTTTGATATAGCTAACTTCATGATTCTGTATATTTTTTTGTTGTACTTGTTGTTTAAGTTGTGTAGGTACATAATCTTCAATATATTGAATATGCTTGTCAGTAAAGTTGACATGTTAGTACTAGTAAGAATGGTGGAGGAATTTATGATGACCTTGATGTCTTAAGAAGAAATAAAGCCATAAAAGGTTCTCTGATATTCTAAAAGAAGGAAGTGGTTGATCTTTTTAAGTTGAGAGGGAACCTGGAAAAAAGAAAGGGTATATCTCCCTAATTGAGAGGGAGGGCATATTGTGACAATGAATACTTTGAAGTAAGCAAAGGTACTATTGATAAATGTTCATGAAGTTGGAAACAAAATACTTGAATATGTATTTGGTTTTGTTGAAGAAATTAAATAAGAAGAAAGCTTCCAACAAATTGTAGATTGGATGATTTGATGATGATATAAGCGACATCTGAATGAATGGGGACCCCAAAGGTTTGTGTTTACTTCTATGTATATTTTAAAGTTTATTATTGATTGGGGTTGTATTTTGTTGATGGCTCAAAAAAAAATTCCTCAACATCAGGGATAGCGACCTGGTCGGGAACTTGAAAACCATTCCTTTTCCGTTTGGAATAGTGGCTCTGACTAGGGATAATGGGACCAGTTTCCCTCTGAAATATAATTGAGTGGGTGTGATGTATATAAATAGCGAAATGGGTGTGATAAATGGAAGTAACAACAAACTAAGTATGTATATGTCTATTTATCTATATCTCGAGACTTAATTATACTCTTTATATATGATTTTTAAGATTTTCTTAAGTGGAAGATTTCATAAATAAAATAATGTAAATAGTGATTAATTAGTTAATTAGTAATTAGGTTGAAAGGCGATGTCTGATAAGACATGACCTTTCATGAAGAGGCACCTGCGTAGGTATATAAGCAGGCCTCATTTGTAACATTCAATGATCTATCTCATTCATCTTACATATAATATAATATTTGTATCCTCGTGGATATCTTTGTATTCCAAGTCTTATGGAGTATTTAACTTGAGAAGGAACTTTGTTCGCTTCATTTGGTATCAAATTAGTTCGATCTTCTGACCACTTATTGTTGCATAGAGTCGTGCTCTTCGATCTAAGTCCTTGACCATCACAAACCATAAACGTTGTTTCCGTTGAAGCGTTTCGCTACTAGAATTTGGAGTTTCTCTAGCTTGCCATAAAAGCATTTTGCTACCAGAATTTGGAGTTTCTCCAGCTTGCCAGTAGGCCTTTGGCCCTAATAAATTTGAAAAAAAAAAAAAAACAAGAAGAACAAGAGATACATTAGAAAAAAAAGGGGGGGAAAGAAAAACTATATATATAAATAACAATAAAATAAAATTCAAAAATAAAACAATTTCAAAAATAAAATTAAAATATTAAAAAAACATAATAATTATTGAAAAGTTACAAAAAAACCCCGCGAGACTTACCTTTTTCATACTATGGTATCCATCGGAAATCGTTGAAGTGGGTAACCTAGCGTGATTTTAGTTTTTTCGACATATTCCCCCACGCTACTCAATTTATAGGGAACACGCACATCTTGATCTAAGTGGAACGCTTGTTGCCTAGGGAGTGGGAACTCTCTCCAGCTCTATTGACGGGAGATTCTGGAAATCAATCGGCAAGGAGAAGGGCGTTGTTTTTTATAATATTGTAGTAGCCCGAATGCACAGACATCCGTAAACGTCGACTGGGCCACCGCTACTATCGAACACCTCCAAACTTCGCCTCTCTGCCTTCCCCATCTACTAGCCGCGTTCTATCATTATTGCAAACTTTCAACGCCCACTTTTTGTCCTACTGCAAACATACCGCTAACAATTGCATCCCCTACCCCTGTTGTCACTTACAATAGCCACAACTTCCACCACCAACTAATCCACTACGCCATTGTCCACCCTTCCAATTCGCTCCATATATGCTGCAATTTTTCTCATAAACGCTTCTATAATCGCCGCAAACACCCACCCCATACACAGACATGTTGAAAATGGCAACAAGAAACAGTGAAGGAGGCCTCCTGAAACATCTTTCCTGATCCTAGCTGGAAAGTGATCACCTAAACTAGGTGGGGACCACACATGTGATTTTTGTCGAAAAGTCTATTTTTAGACTATGTCTATTTTTAGACATACGGAGCATGATTCGGGGATTCCAGTTGGAGATTCTTGAAGTATGCGATATGTTGGTAAAAATAGATGAGACCCTTATTTTTAGGACCCAGGCTATTTTTAGACTGTGTCTCCTAAAAATATGGAAGTCAAATATTATTTACCCTTAATAATATTTAGACTATAAATAGCAGTTTACTCTCTTGGAGCACTTCAGTTTGACCCCCAGAGGTGGGGCATGCAGCTGACATAAGGAAATTCGAATTTCCTATGAGTTAAGTGAGCTATTGCATGTTAGACTTCAGTTAGACTCATGTGGCAGAGTTTTGGTGGAGTTGATTGAGGAGTTAATGAAGGTGGTGTTCTGGTTAACTATTTGAACTAGTTGTATTTAGTTTAACTGGCTAATACACTAGAGATGAGTTGTGTGAATTAAATATTATTTAATTCACTAATTATTAACTCATTATTCAACTAAAGAACACATCAGTTTAACTCAGTGCATGGAAAGTTCAGTGGAGACCAATGGAAGAGGTAGATGAAAGGGTGAGTACAGCTATCAGTTGGAGAATCAGTTTTGCATGGGATTTGCATAACACTTGGAGGAAATTACCAATGACAATTGCGCAGTTGAAGCCAATGAGATTCGAACCTGGATCTCTATTTAGACCAGCCTTGATTGCGCAATAGAGGTAGAGAAGTAGTGGGTGTGTTTTGAACCTGTGACTTGTTCAAAACCAAGCTAGTTTTTTGTGTAGCTTTGGGAGATAGTACTGAGTACTTGTGAGGAGTTTGTACTATGTATTTGCTGCATGTTCTCTCCATTTATAATATACTATAGCTGTGGGGTTTTCAGCTATAAGCTTTCCCCATACATACTGTGTTAATGTGTGTGATGATTTGTTGTGCGATTGCTTCTATTCTTTCCGCATGTGACAATTAATTGTAGAAGAAGGTTATGTGTTATGCATGCAATTCGAAATTGATGTATGATCGGGTTAATCTTCAGTGAATAAGTGATTTATTCAGCTAATTTCTACAAGACATCTGAACCTTTGACATTGAATTGCAGTTAAGAAGGTTCCAAGACAATCAACAATAAGTCGTCACTCTCCATCACTATTGAACCAAATTAATTCAATTAATTAAAGATTAAAACCGAAGGTTTAATAATTTTGAGAGATTATATTAATTGCATAAAGCAAGTACTTGATATAAAAATAAAAGGGAAATTTAAAGAAAAAAATAAAAATAAATGGACGTTAATATTTAAAAGAAGTGTGAAGAAAGAAATTAATTAAGGTTATTAATTATATATATATATATATATATATATATATATATATATATATATATATGAAAAGGAAGGTTATAAAGTTATAATAATAATAAAAATTGTAAAAGAGATTTCAAGTATAAAAGTACACTTAAAGGAGGGTGACTTTAAAAAGTGTTTTGAAAAAATAAATATTATTTAAAAGGACTTCAAAAGTAAAAATTGTGCCAAAGGATATTAAAAGAATTTTTGAAGTAAAATGGAATCTAATTCGAAAAGGAAATAAGGATAATTTCCTGAAAATTATAGTATGTTTGTCTGTGCGCTAATTAGAATCAAAGCGTCACTTGCGGGAAAGGAGGTTCTCATATCTATCGATGTTAATCAAGAGAATAATTATGTTAGTACTGAATGTTCTAACCAATTAGTGATCCCCGAATCAAATATAAATGAAACAAATTCATTTCACAAAAATGAAAAACAATACGACATAAGGAATCTACACCTAAGTATTGGGCAGTATTCCTTGGTCTCGCAATTTACCGTTAAAACCTTATTTTGTAACGATAGTGATATAATTTTGGGTTCGTTGTGGATGGAATCACTAGGGTCATTCATCCTTAATATGGAAAATAATTTTTTAACATTCTCCTACAAAAATAATAAAATAATGCTACAAGACGTTAACTTAAAACCAAATTCAGTGACACCTGAAGACATTCAAGAAATTTCAAAAGTAATTTCTCAAGAAGGTAAAAAGGTGATACAAAATATGCAGAAGGAAATTGAAAAAATCACCACTATCAAGAATGAAGAGGTTTCTCGCCTCAAGGATCACAAAAATAAATTACTAATGCAAATTAAGAATTTAAATAAAGACAAGAAGTCGTTGGAAAATAAGGTGCAACAACTTGTCGAAAAAGAATCGTCGAAACCGACAAATGTAGAATTTCAGGTTGAAGAAAAATCGAATGTTGATCCAGTAAATGTCTCAACTGAAGAGGACGACAAGCAAGTTTCAAAAGAAACAAACTTAGATGCCAGAAGAATGAGAAACATTCTAAGTGAAGGTTCTGTAACCTACTCAATAACATCCTCGCCAAAAAAAAATCAAAGTCAAAACAAAAAAGTTCCCTATCGACATCCAAATCATGGGAGCAGACAACTCAACCAAGCTATGTATTCAAAACAGAAACAAGCTGATATTCTGAAGAATACTAACGAATCATCACAAGTTGCCAATCATCATAAGATTCCACAGAATATTGATTTAGGATGGTCCGATCCATTCTAAATGCGACAGTTTTGTTTGTCACTTAGAGGATCATATCAACTTGTATCGACAAGGATAACTGCCCCGAGACGAGAAGATGTTGGTAGCAGGAAAAGAAATCGAGGCCTTTCATCGACAAGCTTTGAGGACAAAGTTTTTTGAGGGGAAGGCAATGTCATAAATAAAATAATGTAAATAGTGATTAATTAGTTAATTAGTAATTAGGTTGAAAGGCCATGTATGATAAGACATGACCTTTCGTGAAGAGGCACCTGCGTAGGTATATAAGCAGGCCTCATTTGTAACATTCAATGATCTATCTCATTCATCTTACATCTAATATAATATTTGTATCCTCATGGATATCTTTGTATTCCAAGTCTTCTCAAATATTTAACTTGAGAAGGAACTTTGTTCGCTTCAGAAGAAAATGTAGATTCTCAAACACTTAAGGAAGTAAACACACTCAAATATGATTAATGCCATTAAATAGTTAATCAAATTAATGGTTAAACACATATCACATTAAATATCTAGTTGTCTTTTACATATGTTTGAAGATGACAATATCACATGTTCAGTACTGAATTAATGCTCAATTGTATTTAAGAAATATATATAACAAAACAATTTGAATATAAATATGACTATCAATCACATGCAAACACAAAAATCATGTAAATATAGAAGTACCCGATATATCATAACTCTTCTCATGAAACAATAGCCTTGGTCTAGCCTTTCCATTAAGATGATTTAAAAATCACAGTAGTGAAACTTTTCAAAGCCTTCCTTACAAAAATTTAGAACCTCTTTCTTAAAGACATGAAAGGGTTTATATAGTTAAGACTAGAATTGTAAAAATAGTAAATACACAAAATGCTGAGGAGGTTTGAACAAAAATAGAGTTTGTTTGAATAATAAGCTCAAGAATGAGATGTTGGTTGCTTTTCCATTTGTTGCTTGAGCTCATAGATATCCATCATGGGCTTCAATTTAGGAGTCTGAGCTGGCCTTATACGCATTTGTCTTGTATACACTGCATCTGAAAGTGCAGGAAGCATGTGAGAAGTTTTGTCGACATGACATCACAACATTAACCATTGGCTATGTGGCTTTACCATATATTGCCAATACTTTTCAATGTCTAATTTTGATATTTTCTTAATGTTATCCTCCTTCTTCGAACATTTGTGCCATAATTTCATTAATATTTTAACCTCGGGCAAGGAACCAATTGGGAATTCCTAAATAATATTGGCGCCAAACAGGTTATCGTTGATAGTTTTAGTAATATTGCTAGCAATATCCCTCGCTCTGAAGATGGCCCCTTCTAGTTGTTTTGATTTTATATCCCAATCTGTAAAGAGGATTTCTTTGTGTGAATTATATTCTTGGAAGGTTTGTTGCTCTTCCCTTTGCACTGTCTTTCCATGTGATAAATTCAAAAATCTTATCATCAATGTCTTCGAAATTTTTCCTCACATTGGATGATTGATTCATGAGTGAATCACTTTTATTACATATATCATTGATTAATGCCAAATTTTGGCAAAAGGCCACCTACTACTAGTCTAATAGGGTGTTAAGTTCCACTACTTCCTTCTTAAAATCATCAATATTAGGATTGTCCTTTAATTTCTCAATTCTAGCTTGGAGTTCATGTAGTTGAGCATCTTTAATATTGATGTCAGTTTTATGTTGGAGTCTCATTTCATCAAATCTCTATTGCAGTTGTGATAATTGTACTTGCCATTGATGATCAATACTCTATTTTTATTCCAATAATTCTTGCTCCAACTGTTGGATCCTGTCATCTTTGTCTTTGATTAATTGTTGCACTTTTGCAGATTTTTCAATGGTGGCTGTTGCATAGGCCTGTGCGATCTACGATAACCTGGTTAAGTCATCAGAGGGGTTGGTTTATGGATCCTTCCATACAACATCCATTGATACATATCCAAGAACTAGTGCTTGAGATTTCTCAACTCTCCTCATCTTCCTTTTCCTGCTCATTACAATCCTATGCTTGGGGTTGTAAAATATATCGAGAGGAGGAATCTCTTCTATCTTAAGAACATTTTTTTAAGAAGGGTATGCTACGATGAATTCCACATCATATGTATTAAAAAAAAATTCAGAAGCCCCAACAGTAAGCGAGCTTTGCTTATTACTCTCGAAGGTGCTAATTATTTATTTTGGACTTGAGGTCTTCTCCTCTTGCGATCCTTTAATTTGCTAATCAAACTGATCCCATACCTTATCTAAATAATTGCTATACAATATTTCACCAATTTTTTTCTCTGTAGATGTGGTCTCTTTTTTTCTTTGTGTCACATCGCTATCCTTTGAATATTTGTGCTAAATCTTGCTCTTCTTGTAAAACTGGTTGAGAAACCCTCAGTGTGTCAATAGGGAGATTCTCCAACTTTTTATTCCTGTATTCCTTGAACTCATTAAGTTGCTTTGGACTAAAATGGTTTTCTACCAATTTTTCTACCTGTAGTACGTTTGGGCATACTCAAATAGATCACCGAAGTCATCATACTCATGTATGAATTGTCTTACTTTAACTTGAGTTGTGAAATCTTAAGACACTTTGTTTGGGTCGTACTAATACCTGTCGGAAATGCTAGGAAATTTTAGACATTATATATGATTAATTTAAAGCCCAACGTGCTTGAAATTATCAAGGGAATAAACGCCGCAATGGATGGTGTTTGGTCCAATCTGCTAGTGTAGATTAGGCTTCAATTTCTTATTAATCCGAGTATGTACACTTAGAGGTACTTATCTAAAATATATAGATATAGAATGATTTGGTCTTCTATATGAGGGTTTAGTGTAATATGATTCAATACTCTTTTACAAGAGTTTGTTCTTTGTCTCCTTCCACACTTGAACACCTTCTAAAACAAAACAAATCTAATCTCCTAAAAACATAGTTCTATTGTTTGTTCGAGATTCTCTAGTTCCTTTACAAGAACTCAATTCATAGAGCCTCTTCCAAGTCCTTAAATCAACACACTAAAATAAATTATCTCCTCCAAATCTTAACTCAATACACTTATCAATCATACTCATTCAAAATAGAAAGCAAGGTAATAATCTTGAAATCAACCAATATCTAAATCCTCTTACAATGTTCATTTATTAGACTAAAAGTTGAGTTTTGCAATTAAAACCATAATCATTAAGCAGAAATGATAAATGAAATAGTAACCACAACTTCCAATTCGAATATTGATGTCAATTGAATCTTCTTACAAAGACCTTTCACAAAATACATTGACTTCTATTAATAATTCTAACTCATAAACTTGTAGCATAAGAATTAAATAGAAATGTCTATCAGATATGATTATGCAAATGTAAATGAAAAACACAAGAAAATGTACTAGCGTTGTAATGGGGGCCCTCCGCACGTTGCAAGCACACCTTGAAATAAATCAGATGAAGAAAATTATGGACTATAACACCATGAATAACCGAATCTCTGTATTAAAGTCTGAAAGCCAATTACATAAATCAAAGTTTGAAGCGTGTCACGTAATGTTTTATGTCTAGTCTTCAATGTTTTTCTTCTAACTATTTATCATCGAATTACATAACAAAAAGAGGCTATTTGTGTTCCTCAAAATCCTAACTAACTTCCCAAAGGAGTCGAATTAGTTCAGATCCCTTTTTACAAGCAAAATATCAAATTTGTTCATTAATTTCTTAGGATTTTCTACTGAAATGGCTGAAGTTGACCAACGTTGACCAGCCACCTATAGACTTCGAATCTGGAGGTGGATAGATTTTTCACCATCCTTGTACATTCGGCCTCAGTCCTCGATTTGGCCAACCTGTCATGCAACGTGTCAAAACGTGAAGCCATTACAGGAAGTTACGAAAACCTGTAATTTTCTGAAAAATCCTAGTTTTAACACAAAAATTCCTAAACTTAATTCCAATGTAAAAATAATAATAATTGCATTACATTGATCAGTTTCAAAGGAATATGAAAGATTTATGAAGGTTAAATGAGCAAATATGATGGATAAAACGAAGTTTTTAGGTGAAAGAATGAGTCATGAAATGGTACCAACATCTCCCCCAAACACAAGACTTTGCATGTCCTCATGCTAACCTGTCAAACTTCTTTGCCTGCTGCTTCTTCTGCCTACAGTAAAACATCTATGTTCATATGAGTTTGATATTCAGTCTTCAATATTTGGTATTTGGCCTTGATAGCTTTCTTCTGCCTATACCATTTGCTAGCCCATCTACAAATTTCAATTTTTTTGGTTTTGAGTTTTTTCACTTTTCTCTTCAATTTTTCATTTTCACTTTGAATTTTCTTACTTTGTATTTTGAGTGCCTCATTTTCTCTTTTAAAAACTCTTTCCAACATTTCTAATTCCATAAGCTCTTGTTGCAAATCTTGAATTTTCCTTTCTAATTGCTTCTGCTTTTTGTTTGAGAGTTTTTGCTCCTTTGGTTCTTCCTCACTGCTTTTGATTTCCTATTCTTGTGTATTGGCATCCTGGGTTTATTGTAGGTTATCACTATCCTGTACTGTCTTGCCTTTAATCCTTATATATTTCCTTGTATAAGTGGTGAAAATTGTATCCTTTGTAGCTTTCTTAGCTTCCTCCTTTCTCATTTTCCTTGTTCTTATACTGCTGCTAGGTAGAGAAAAAGTGTTTGGTCTATACTCTAGAGTTTCATCATCTATTTCAATTACATCAACCATCAATTTTGTATCTTGATCTTTCTATTCTTCTTCATCAGTTTTAATTTCATTAGAGATCAAAAATCCCTTCCATGACATCCTGTCTTCTGTAGTTCAAACTCAATCAAAAATTTTGCCAATCCAAAATTATACAGGATTCTATCCATATTACTTCTTTGCTTCTGTATGGTTTTAGAAATTTTAGTCACACTTTGTAGAAGAAAATATGGAAGGCTTATGATACATTCTCCCTTCAGATGCAACATCATTTTGATGTGATAAAGATACACTATGTTATATCTGCCTTCACATGTAATAATTTTTTTTAAGTACATAAACCATTTCATCCCAAGGATGAACAAGCCAACTTCTGGAAACTCCAATTTTCCAATTAACTAAGGACACTCTGGATCTAGATACAAACTTTGTCCATGATTTCTCCTTGAATTGCTTGGTTTTGAAGTATTTTTCACCCTCTAGACCGACACCTATGTTTTGAGCAATGGTATCCTCTGAAACCTTGAATGAAAGGTTTCCTACTGTGGCTCTTCTCAATTAAAGGAAGAAGCAAATTTTCTAGTAATTTCTTCATTATGTCCATTAATTTTCTCTAAAAAGGTCAGCCACTGTTTATCTCTTAAAATTTTAACACACTCTACATATATTTTCGAACCATCAAACCTCTCTGGTTCTGCCCTATTTTCCATTAAATTCCTCTATTCTAATACCCTATTTTCTTGTGCTCTATGTTTTAAAAAAAAAAATTACCCAGGGTATTTAACAGTTACCTGGTCTGTTGCGTTTCTCCTGGAGTTTTCTGAGCTAACCTCCATGTGTTTGTATATGCTCTAGTTGCTAAATCTTCTCCTTGAATTGAGCAAGGTATCCCGGCAGCTCTGTCTTCGAACTATATTCTTGGCAACTTCTCCAATTTTAGACTACAGAACCCTTTCAACGAACTTGAAAACTCAATTTAGATTATACTGACCTCTGTTCATGGAAAAACCTCAAATTCTGCGCCTGTTATCATGAAATGATGTTGATATAGTTATGGGTGTAGAGGATATGGTCGTGGTTGTAGAGGATGTAGTCGTGGTTGCAGAGGATGGGACCGTTACAATGGCGGTGTATCAAATCTAATGTCTAATAAGGTCGCGGAGAGGCCTTATAGACCATTTGTACTGGCTGTTAGTGCATGCAGAGTATATTTGAAAGGTTTTTAAAAGGGTTTAAAAGAGGTATAGATATAGGCTATAGGTTCGAGGGTTTAGGAAACTTTAGTTTATGCAGAATATATTTGAGGTTTAAAATGAAGATTGTAAGAGGGGTTAAGGGAGTATTAGATGTAGGCTATAGATATAGGCTATGATTTTTTAAGTTGAGATGATTAAGATTATAGGTTAAGATGGTTAAAAGTAGTGGTATAGGTTGAGTGACAACGAAACCAAGGTGTTGATATAGGTATAATGGTTAAGAATATAGGTTATATGAGAATTTATGAAACTGATGTCAATAATTAACCATAACTTAATTATTTAAAACTAAAATTAACATATAAATTTAAGTATTAAAACAAGAATCTTACAGTCCTTTATTAGTTCTTTTGTAATCTCCCTTTGACTGGTTGACTTTGTGCAGGTATGATGTAGTCTTCTAAACAGGTCCCTCTCTGGAAATGAGCATGCAACAGGTCCCTCTGATAATTCTCGCTTGTTTAATCTTGCAGACATGTTGATGCAGCCCTTGACTTGCTTGGTTTTGTAGACATATTGATGCAGCCTCTGAATTGCATAGTTTTGGAAACATGTTGATGCATCCTTTGAACTGATATGATCTTGCTTGAACAGGTCCCTTTGTCATTTCTTTATAGAAATTTGATAATATTTTGATGATGCACAGGTCTCTCTGCTGATTTGAATTAGAACAGCTCCTTATTTGAACAATCAATCAATTAAATAAAACAAATTTCTTGCTTATTGAAATTCTGGAAATGAGGAGATGAAAAAAATATGAAAAATCACTTTTTCTTCTCCCCTGCTTATTCATTGACTTTTCCTCAAGTCATTATTTAGAGTTGGAAAGTGCTAATTACTTTGACAGAAATGAAAAAAAATGAATTCTTACTGGCCAATTTCTTGGTTTTCCTGTAATAATTTTAGTTTATATTGTGCCAGAGTATGGTTTTCACATCTAAACTGTTATTTTGTTTTGACTTTTTCTTTTTCTGTTTAATTGAAGAAAAATACAAATGATTATGGTAAAGATATCACAATTGATTGCTGTACTATCTCAACCTCTTTCTGCTATGTCATTGTCTGAATGAAATCTTCTTTGCTTATAGGCTTGTGATAAATCTTCAGCCTATGTCCATTTACTATAAATGTTCTTCCTTCTTGGTCAATGGTGCTAAGTTTTACTGATCCATTTTCTAAGACCTGAACAATTTCATAAGGGCCCATCCAGTGTGTTGTAAACTTGGCCTTATAATCTTTATATTTGGAATCAAATAGTAAAGCCCAGTCACCTTCTTGAAATCGCTTCGTCTTGATGTGTGTGTCATGCTATTGCTTCCTTTGTTTTTGCATAAGCATTGTTCTTTCTAATGCCTGTTGTCTCATTTCATCCAATTGATTCAATTGCATGATCCTTTCTTTTTTAGCCTCATTAAGATCAATGTCTAAATCTGCAGCCAACTTGTAAGTGTGTATTTTAAATTCAATAAGAAGCATTACCTCTTTACCATACACCATCTGATAAGGTGTAAATCCTGTTGTATCTTTCCATGTGATTCTATAAGCCCATAGAGCATCCTTGAGCTTATCCTCCCAGTCCTTTTTATTCATTGCCATTGTTTTGGTGATGATTCCTTCTAGAGTTTTGATTGTAAACTCCACCTGGCCATTGGCCTCTGGATGGTAAGGTGTACTCGTCCTATGCTTGATTTTTTACTTTTTAGTGATGTCCTGAACCAATATTGAAGTAAATTGGGTACCTTGGTCTATTAATATTTCTCTAGGCACTCCATATCTAACAAATATTTCTTCAAAAAGGAAATTGACCACTATTTTCTCAGTTTCCCTGACAAGTGCCTTTGCTTCAGCCCATTTAGTTACATAGTCAGTACATACTAAGATGTACTTTTTACCCTTAAAAGGTGGATTAATGGGTCCAACAAAATCTAGAGCCCATTTTTCAAATGGCTCTAGATGTACTTGAGGTTGTAGTGGCATCTGATCTGAGGCAGTTGGTCTGCCCATGCATTGGCAATTGTCACAACTTCTTACATATTTCTTTGAATCTTTGAAAATTTATGGCCAATAATAGCCAAGACTGAGGATTTTGAATGTTGTTCTTTTAGCTGCAAAATGGCCACCAAAAGGTTCATCATGGCAATATTTTAATATGTCATTTATTTCATCATCTCTTATGCATCTCCTAATAATCATATCATAACAAGTATTAAACAAGTCTCCATTAACCCATGAGTATCTGGCACTTTTCTTGATTGGTCTTTTCTTCTCCTTTGAACTGAAGGATGGAGGTATCTTTCCTGTTGAGAGATAATTAGCTAAGTCAGCATACCATGGATTCAATATTGAAATTGCAAATAAATTTTCATCAGGAAAATAATCTTCAATTGGAACAACTTCACCTGGATTGTGGAGTCTAGAAAAGAAGTCTGCCACCCGGTTTTATTTACCTGGTCTGTCCAACACTGTAACATTAAATTCTTGTAATAATAGTAACCATTTGGTGACTCTACCATTAGTTATGGGTTTATTCATTGAGTGCCTAATGGCAGAGTGATCAGTACGAATAAAGACTTCATAATCAATTATGTAATGACGGAATTTGTTCACAGCATGTATAATTGCAAGCATTTCCTTCTCAGTAACTGTGTAGTTGATTTCTGCAGGTGTCAGATTCTTACTGATGAAATAAATGGCATAACTTAAAGATTCTTCTTTTTGTCCTAATGAAGCACCTATTGTTGTATGAGATGCATTAGTGGTGATGTGGAAAGGTAGATTCCAATTAGGTCCTTTTATAACTGGAGTAGTGGATAATTTCTCTTTAAGTTTTTCAAAAGTTGTTTGACAATTATCATTCCAATTGAAAGATACATATTTTGAAAGAAGCTTAAACAAAAGCAAAGCTATCTTACTAAAGCGTTCAATAAATCTCCTGTAATAACTTGCATAACCAAGAAAGCTTCTCACATCTTTTTGAGTTTTTGGTACTGGTAGATTAATAATAATTTGAATTTTTGATTGATCTACTTTGATTCCTTCTGAAGAAACATAATTACCCAATACTACCCCTTCATTTAACATCATATAACATTTTTCATTACTTAGGGATAAATTGGCTTCTATACATATTTTCAGAACTTTCTCAAGGTTTTGCAATGAATGATCAAAAGAGTTACCATATACTGAAAAGTCATCCATATATACTTCAACACAATAATGAACTAGATCAGCAAAAATAGCTAATACTGCTCTCTTAAATGTTGTTGGAGCATTACATAATTCGAATGGTAAAACATTGTAAGCATATGTGCCCCAGGGGCAAGTAAAAGTTTTTTTTCCTGGTCCTCTAAGGTTATGCTGATATGGTTATAACCACTGAAACCATCAAGGAAGGAAAATGATGATTTCCCAGCTAATGTGTCCAAAACTTGGTCAATAAATGGCAATGGAAAATAGTCTTTAAGGGTTGCTTTATTGAGCTCTCTGTAATCAACACAAAATCTCCACTTACCATTTTTCTTGGTTACTATCACTAATGGAGATACCCACTGGTTGTCAGAGATGGGGTAAATGAAATTGACCTTCAGTAACTTTTACAATTCATCTCTTACAATTTCCTGAAGCATAGGGTTCATACTTCTTTGTGGTTGCCTCAATGGTCTTATATTAGTGTATGTGTAAATGTGGTGAGTGCAAGTTTCTGGGTGAATTCCCTACATATCAGTATAGTCCCAAGAAAATTCCTTTTGGTATTTTGTCAATAATTCAATCAACTTTTGTTCCTGAGATGAATCTAGGAGTGTTCCAATGTTCAATGTTTTCCTGGACTAATTTCTATGGTTTTTCTTTATGTGTTTGTCATGGAATGAATAGGAAAAATGTCTTCAAACAATGTTTGTAGAGACTGGATGGTACAAGTTTCCTGAAATCATTGTGCTAGTAGTTGATCTGTAGCATTATATTGTTCATTTCTCAATTCCTCTGAAATATCAGGTTGAGAAATAAACAATTCCACCAAATATTCATTGTTATATTCTTGAAAATAATATATTTGGTTAATGCTCAAGACAGAGTGAACTTCTTCTTTGTCATTATATATGTCATCAAGCCATAGGTTATGATCTATTGCTGGAGATTGTGCTGATGGGTATAAGGTAAGTTGTTTTCTTTCTGTCCCTATAGAAATGTTCATGTTGCTTGATCTACACCCAATAAATGCATCAGCAGTTGCCAACCATGGCCTACCAAGTATGATAGGATTTCCTCCTAAATTGGACTTTGGCTGGAGCACTAGGAAGTCTACTGGATACTCCTAAGAGTCTACTGAGACAATTATGTCTTCCAATATCCCTTCAGGAATGACTTTGGATCTATCAGCAAATTCGAGGATAATTGGTGTTAATTGTAAGTTTGTGAGCTGTAATGTTTTCATTGTTTCCAGTGTCATAAAATTGATGGCAGCTGCAAGATCAATCAAGGTATTTGGAATGGGAATGTTGTTAATGATTGTGGTAAATCTAGGGATACCAGGATCAACATACTTTTCCATTGAAATAACATTTGACATGAGGCCAGCTAAATTTCCAATGACATGAATGGTTTGTGAATCAAATCTTTTGTTTGCAGGCTTTTTAAGACATAATTATTTAATGGCTTTGGTGTAAATTGGAATGTCTTTTATTGCCTGAAGTAATGGAATTTTCACATAGACATTCCTTAATTCATCTAGAACATCAAATTGAGGCAAATGAATTGGTAATTTTGCTTGGATTAATCTCTCAGGAAAAGGAGGTGGATTCATTGTTTGTATTTGTTTGTTTTGTATTTCATCATCTTGTTTGCTTGGAAGTTCATCATTCTTGTTTTATTTTTGCTTTGTAGCTGCTGGAGGTTGTGTTTGAAGAGTTCAACTAGACCTAAGCTCAATGTTTTGCAGAGGTAGAATTGGGTAAGATGTTCACTCATCTACACTATATGATGGTCTGTCTACTCTATTATTTGGGTTAGCTATAGGTTGAGCAGGTATTTGAGTAGATCTAGGAGGCTGGTTAGAAGGTAGTTGTAATGGTGGTGAATTTATTGGTGGAGGAGAAGTTATTGTTTGTTGAGGATTTTGTGGTTGATAAACAACTGGTTGTTGAGGATATTGTTGAGGGTAGTGCTGATATGGTTGAGGATATGGTTGATATGGTTGAGGATATTGTGAAGGAATTTTTTGTTGAGGATATGAATATCCTTTCCATCATTGTTGTGGATAAGATTGTTGTTGCTGATTAGACCAATTTTTCCAAGGCATAGGAATGTTCCAATAATTTTGAATAGGCATTTGATAATGTGCAGGAAATTGTAATTTGGAGTTTGAAACATACCTGGAGGTCTCATTTGCCATGGTCTTCTAGCTCCCATGAGATATAAGTTCTCCATTTCTGCATTAGCTTCTAAATTGTAATTCTGCAAAACCTTCATCTTAGAACAATTAAAAATATCATGATTTTTTGTACAAAATGCACAAACCTGAACATTTTCTAAAGGACATTCCTTTAAAGCATGTTTTTTTCTGCATTTTGGACAGAACACAGCCATCAATTGGTTTTCTTCTTCTTGTCTCTTCTTTGTTTTTATCATATCTATTTGATTTCCCAAGGTGCTTAATAGGTCTATTTTAAAGTGTTCAAATAGGTTGCCTATTTCAGCTCTTGTAACATTTGATGTGGCAGATTTAGTGGCTTTAGATGTCATAGTTATTTTTCTACTCCTTGCTTTACTTCTAGAATATTTTTCACATAAGTCTGCAATCTCATCAAAGGGTAAATTAGAGATATCACCTTTACCCATTAGGTTAAGGTCATCTAAATATTCTTCTCGGATGCCTTTTAGGAATATTGTTCGAATAATATCAATAGACATGGTTCTATGTTTTAATTTTTGCAGATTATATACAAACCTTTCCAAGTATTCTTATAAGGTTTCATATTCTTGTTGATTCATTCTAAAATTGTCATCTTTGGAATCTTTTGATCGACAGTAAAGTTGATACTTTTTCAAGAATATTTGCCTCATACCATTCCAATCAATCACTGCATGCTCACCTAATCCCATAAACCACCTAAGTGTTGATGCTTTTAATTTGGCAGGAAAGAGTCAAAGTTTGTGTGCATCATCTGTATACCCATAGGTTCGACATACTATATCAAATTCAAATAAAAATGAATCAGGGTTTTCATATTCCATGCCATAAAAATTTGGTAATACAGATGGGGGTATATTTTTCATTTTAATTTCTTCATCATTGTTTTCTTCTTGTATGGGAAATTTAAATGTTGACTCCTCTTCCTCTCTTGGGTTTTGATTTTGATAATTTCTTTGTTTTTGTTCAAGTTCTCTTTGTCTTTTTTCAAGCTCTCTTTGTCTTCTCCTTTCTTCCTGTTGTCTCTCATATTCTCTCATTTGTTCTGCAGTAGGTCCTCTTGCTGATTATCCTCCTTCCTCAGCCATTTTGGTATGTTTTTCTTCTAATTTCTCTTCCTCTTGAGGATTTTCACGGTCAAATTGTTCAAGAAGAGGTTGGTGGGTTCTTTGACCACTCTCTCTTACTATAGAAGATTAGGTATATGCTTTCTCTTTTCTTCATAAGCTTAAAGGATTTGTCTTTCAATAAGAGTAAGTCTCTGGCCCGATTTTTGTTTTCCCTCAAGTTCTTCTACAGTAAATTTTTGAGTCAGTGTTGTAAATTCAACCTTTTCTAAAGTTTATTCTCCCAATGGTGTGTTAGTTTTCGGATGGGGGGTTTTTAGAAATCTGCCTTTTTCATCCCTAAGTCTAGACATAAGGAATCATGGCTTAACAAAATGAATAATTGAAACTACATCTATGTTTATGTTTTTTTTTAAGATTTTTTTTTGTGTTTTTTTAAGAAAAATCCTTCTAGTTGCACCTCCCGAGCAATGGCGCCAAAATTTTTGGTCCAATCTACTAGTGTAGATTAGGCTTCAATTTATTATCAATCCGAGTAGGTACACTTAGAGGTACTTATCTAAAATATATAGATCTAGAATGATTTGATCTCCTAAATGAGGGTTTAGTGTAATAGGATTCAATACTCTTTTACAAGAGGTTGTTCTTTGTCTCCTTCCACACTTGAACACCTTCTAAAACAAAACAAATCTAATCTCCTAAAAACAGATTTCTATTGTTTGTCCGAGATTCTCTAGTTCCTTTACAAGAACTCAATTCATGGAGCCTCTTCCAAGTCCTTAAATCAACACACTAAAATCAATTATCTCCTCCAAATCTTAACTCAATACACTTATCAATCATACTCATTCAAAACAGAAAGCAAGGTAATAATCTTGAAATCAACCAATAGCTAAATCCTCTGACAAGGTTCAGTCATTAGACTACAAGTTGAGTTTTGCAATTATAACCATAATCATTAAGCAGAAATGATAAATGAAATAGTAAACACAACTTCCAATTCAAAGACTGATGTCAATTGAATGTTCTTACAAAGACCCTTCACAAAAGACACTGACTTCTATTAACAATTATGACCCGTAAAATTGCAGCATAAGAATTAAATAGAAATGTCTATCAGATCTGATTATGCAAATGTAAATGAAAAACACAAGAAAGTGTACCAGCGTTGTAATGGGGGGCCCTCCACATGTTGCAAGCAGACCTTGAAATAACTCAGATGAAGAAAATTATGGACTATAACACCATGAATAACTAAATATATGTATTAAAGTCTGAAAGCCAATTACATAAATCAAAGTTTGAAGCTTGTCACGTAATGTCTTGTGTCTAGTCTTCAATGTTTTTCTTCTCACAATTTATCATCGAATTACATAACAAAAAGAGGCTATTTGTGTTCCTCAAAATCCTAACTAACTTCCCAAAGGAGTCGAATTAGTTCAGATCCCTTTTTACAAGCAAAATATCAAATCTGTTCATTAATTTCTTAGGATTTTATGCTGAAATGGCTGAAGTTGACCAACGTTGACCAGCCACCTATGGACTTCGAATCTGGAGGTGGATAGATTTTTCACAATCCTTGTACATTCAGGAATAAACCCTCAGTCCTCGATTTGGCCAACTTGTCATGCAACGTGTCAAAACATGAAGCCATTACAGGAAGTTACGAAAACCTGTAATTTTCTAAAAAATCCTAGTTTTAACACAAAAATTCCTAAAATTAATTCCAATGTAAAAATAATAATAATGGCATTACATTGATCAGTTTCAAAGGAATATGAGAGATTTATGAAGGTTAAATGAGGAAATATTTTGGATAAAATGAATTTTTTAGGTGAAAGAATGAGTCATGAAATGGTAACAACAGATGGGAAACGATGGCGAGGAATATTTCTTGGCTTCTTTCAGGGCTTTGGTTAATCCAGTTCCCACAGTTTGATAGGCAACTTCTCGGGCAAAGAGTTTATCAGGGACATAGAGTGGGAGAACATGAGACCTGGAAATAATCTTTGGCTTCATTGGATAATGTTGGGGCTTTTTCACCAGAGACATCTTGATGTAAAGGTAACATGACTCCATGACATATTTTATAAAAATGGGATTGAAAATTAGACTCCCATAGGATATTGTGATAGATATGGATGGGAGTAGGGTCTTCCAAGGTCCATTTCCATCCCATGTATGGGAAATCAGAGGTAAAGCACATGACATCCATAATATATGTGTTCATATAAAAAGGGGGGAAACTCTTAGTAGTGAATTCTCGGTTGTTTCTATAGGCTAGGATTTGGGAGGCTATTATATTTGATAGGATAGTGGCCCAATCCATTTTGTAGGAATCTGATGCGACATCAATGAGGGAAACCCATTCAACTGAAAAATTTGTTGTATTGGGATACCCATACAACCTACACATCATTCCAACAGTATAGCAATGAGGAACAACGAGAGAAGATATAGAATACATGTCCTTTTCATGATGCTTATGATTATTTGGATCCCATCTCCATTGTCTTATCGACTCTGACTCATCCTTGTTTTCATCTGCAAAATTCTGAAGGAAATGCTTATCATATATCTTCTATGGGTCTAGAAGATGATACATTTTCTTCAAGTCTTCAGCTCCGAAAGATCCAACTATTGTCTACCTTGAGGCTAGGAATGTCCTTTCTGAAATATTCACATTATCAATAACCCACTTAACCATCTCGGTGTAGGGTAGAATCTTAGGCTAAACAACTATTTGATGAATGAAGGAATTAGTGCCATCATTATAAGTAGTTTCAGAAGACAGTGAAGAGTCATCAGTCGTGGCTACCCTTTAGATTATTATCGGTTCTTCATCTTCAACTAGTTTGTACATGGCTTCCCATGAAGAAGTTCTGGAATTTGTGGTGCATTTTGTATCAGAGAACAATGAGAGAATCTGAGTGTCCTCCGAAGTAGTACGAGCTGCCTATGGTGGAACCATAGGCTTCTTGTTCTTCTTGTTAGCTTTCGACATTTCGCTAAAGTCTTGCTTGTCGGGATTAGCCTGCAGCAGAGAATGAAGAACAACACTTGGGATGTGAGAGAATTATGAGAAAATACCATGAAGTGATAGAGAATATATGTTTTAATGCAGAAAATCTAGAAACATTAAATGAAGGCAATCAAATAATTTGGGATCTTGAGAACATAAATACGGCTATGCTTTAGTAATAAATGAAAATGTGTGTTCACATGGTTTAACCGACAACTCAACACCTCGTTGGAGACTTTGTATCTTATATTTTCTTAAGAACACAACTAAAAACATGTGATATTCTCTTTTTTTTATATGTGATCGAGTATTGTCATAGTTAGAAACTAATATGAAAAGGTAAGCGCGTATCAGAATAATATCGCATCGGCGAATTGGAAGACCAAGTTTGTTTGAATTTTCGCGTTGCGATAAGAGTATCACGATCTCAAAGATCGAAGAATAGGCATGTGTGATGAAGAATTGTAATATGGCGATTACGATATATCACATCGAAGAATTGGAGCGAGCATTACCAATGATACACTGATATTTATATTGTGATGGCAAAGAAGCGATAAGTGACATGGCAGATACGTAGGACCTACTGCAGACTTTATTATAATTGGAAGGTGTTTCCTTTGTTAAAGTTTACTAAAGTCCTCCACGCATTATCTTTATGAGTCGGGTAACATCGCATCACAATTTTTTAAATGGGGCGCTTTGGCTTATCCTTGCTACGTGCAATATGCAATATGCAATAAAGCTTTCAATAAGATTTTTTAAGTCCTTCAAGTAATAGAATTAAAGCTTGAGTTCGGATAGGAAATTTTTTTGTCCTTTTAAATAAAATGACTTGTTTTATTATTCTAGATAAAAATTAAAAGGGTCCCCATAATGGGGGGGTGTTGAGTAGCACAACATGTTTATACATGTAAATCTCTTCATAAGAAGGTTGAACACTCTGGAAGCATGCTTAGACAAATGGAGAATTGAAGCATCTGATGGTGGATGCTTGAGAGGACATCTCGTCGGCCTATGTGTTGATGTCTAGATCCCGAAGAGGGAAGGTGGCATTAGTTATGGAGTTCCAACCTTGGATACACACCTAGATCCCTAGGTTGATGGCTAACTAGTAAGCCTGGTGGTATTGTGCCCTTATGTAATTGGGACAGTATTGATAATCCATCTATGAGGCTGCAGTGGAACAACTTTAACATTCTTGGTGGGAGACATTAGGCTTACATTGCAGAAGACCATAAATTTTGACATAAGTATATGTTGCCACTTTGAAAATGGGGGCAACAACTTTCACTAGGGATTGCAATACCCTATTGACATTTCTCTGGATGTGATTTAGACATGTGATTCACTCAATTGGCATAGCCTGATTTTTTCTATACAAAGAAAAAGAGTTACCTAGTAATCTAGCGATCTTAGGGAACACATCGCACAAATTCAACGAGTGGATACCCAACGAGTGAGTGACTGAGTAATATATTGTATGTTGCATATTTATTTATACATTTACTTTTGGTTTGTTGAAGCCGACATTTAATTGTGTTTAGTTATTTTTTTCTCTATATATATTTTTGTATACAGTATCTCTGCCATATGTAATGTATAATAGAGACGACATTTAAATTTTTTTGACATACTTACATTACATCTAACGTCTAACAATTAACGCTTACACATCTCCCCTATACTGGCTTGTATAGCACCTCTCAGTGCAATTAGAAGGAAAAATAAAATTAAGATATTATATTGAATAACAAATTTCTCTTTGTCTTAACTAGTATAAAGAAGAAAGTTAATATTGTTCCGTTGAGAGGCACTCTCTAGCCTAGTATGGTAGAGATGTTGTAATGTAATGTAAACATTTTAACTCTTCTTTTTTCCCGAAGGAAAATTCATAATTTCGTTAATGAAAATAAAATTACATGTTTTATATGCACTATGGTGCATTAAAAAAAAATATATCTTTTAACAATCCATCACAAAACATCATAAAATTTACTTATTGGAAAAATTATAAAAACCTTCCAATTTCCCTTTCTCTCCTTCTTCTTTTTTACTTCCTTCCATACCATAGAGGTTGGTTGGATGATAGCTAAATCCAACCCCTTAGGAGTTCCACGAAAGTTCTTCTTTTTTTATTTAGAGCTTTCAGAGACGTGCGATCTCTTAGTTCTTTGTACCCTTCATTCTTTGTTGCTACTATTTCATTTTCTATAGAAAAATGTGAAACTGTCATATCCATGTCTTGGTTGAGTTCTATTGACTTTGGAGGTTGTTATGTCGATATTGTTGTTTCATTTGCTTCTTCTTTTTCTTTACCTAGTGGGTCCTTTCGATCCACCTCTTCTTCCTCATCAAGAGAAGGGGGATCATATGTTTTCCAAAGCTTTGATCTAGGCTTTTGCCCCTTCCTCTTATTTTCTCATTTTTTAGCCAAAGGGAAACTGACGCAACAACAGCTGAAATTCAACCCCACAGAGAGCTGGTCAACTGTGACGTGGCTCTGTCAGCATTTCCCTTCTTTTTATTCCACGCGGCTCTTTATTTTCCCTTTATTTTATTTATCAATTTCAATCGAAATTGACAAATAAATATAATCGCGACTTCGGATATTATATTATATTCCCGACATATATATATATATATATATTATCCCCGCATACCATAACCAATGTTAACCTTCGGACCTTATATTAATACTCCACACTTTGGAAACAAAACTTTATAATAGAGCTTTCGCTCAGGGCCCACCTATATGTATCAATAACCAATCAAACGCATGCACCGTACCTCATTTATCGTCCGCGCACTTTGGTTATCGTTCACGCATCTCCTGCAAGCGACCACCGTCCGATGGCCCTTGCCCAAATCAACGGCTCTGAGAAATATCGCTCGGCGTCCTGGTACGATTGATAACGTGCGATGGCGCAGGTTAACTAGTGGTTTTACGGGGTCCGCCTCTCCACGTGTCAACAGGTCTATGGAATCGCTCGTCGACTGGGGAATACTGCCTACACACCAAAAGCGGTGTGATATGGGCAATCCGCCTAGCAAAACCACTCGCGATTTTTGTACAACAATTAACCAGGGTTCCTCATCGATTTTGCGTTCTTCTTCGTTTATTCTTCGTTTGTTAACTCGGGTCAATCCTCGGTAGGGTTTCAATTAACAATAACGTGATTCTCTTCCGACAGATTTTCTATACAAACCACGCCTATGGCGGGGTTAAATTCACAAGGTTTGCTCGAATAAATTAAGGGAAATACCAGACAGAGATATGTGGAATTCATACAATCACCATTCGCAACGATTTCGCACCGAACAGTGTACAATCGTTTCTCAATCAAACAATTTCTTCATTAATAAGAATTCAAGACAATTCGATGGCCAATGAACATTGAAATTATTTAACTGGAAGTAATTGTTAACACACAGAGTTTTATTGCAGAAATATCTACTCTTCCTCCCTACCTTCTCTCTCTCCCTTCTCCATCCAGAGAATACAATTTATACATCAACATATGCCCTTTCGGTTCCTCTGTGAGGACCGTTATGGTAATTCAAGAGCCTAATTACAATTAATCGAAAACTAAAAACATGACAGATGGACTAACTATTCGACTTCTACAACTCTAACTGATCTAATAATACAATCAGCTAAGGTATTGACACCTAGCGGTAACAATTCAAATGTTTTCAAACCCTCCTAGCCACAAAATGTGGACAAAACTCCTACATTGTTGGCTAGTGTCTAATGCCCCTGCATCAGACTCCCGAGGGAAATTTTCTTCATGGGCTCCTATCCATGAGCTCTTCCACTGATCTACCTATCTTCTGCAACATTTCTTCAGTCATCCAAGTGGCATCTTCCTCTGGCTTATCCTTCCATTTGATCAAGTACTGAAAGTACTCTCGTCCTCTTGTTCTTCTGAATGGTCTTTTATCCAGTATCTTCTCTGGTAGCAATGGTTGTGCTTGAGGTAGCTGCTCTTTCCACTCAATTTGTTCCTTGTCTACTGATCCTTCTTCTGCTCCATCATCTTCATACTTGTACAAATATGCAACATTAAAAATGGGAGATATTCCAACATCAGGAGGTAATTCAATCTCATAAGCATTTACAGAAAACTTCCTAATTATCTTGCATGGCCCAATGTTTTTGAACTTCAATTTGTTGTACTGCTTCTTTGGGAATCTCTCCTTTCTCAAGTGTGCCAAAACCTAGTCTCCTACTTCGAAATGAACTTCCTTTCTGCTCAATTCTGCTCTGTTATTATATTTTCTGCTGCTACCTTGTAGTTGTTGTTTCACTTGTTCATGTATGGCCTGGATCTCTGAAGCAAACTCCTCACCATCTGCACTCCTTAGCTCTGCCTTTCCCATATTTATTAACTCTGATATTCCTCTGGTGTGTATTCCATAAACAACATGAAATGGAATCTGCCCTGTGCTTCTGTTTGGTGAGTCATTATATGCATATTCTACCTGGGGCAAAATATGATCCCACTGCTTGGGATGTTCTCCTGCAAGACTCCTCAACAAATTTCCCAGACTCATATTCACTACCTCAGTTTGTCCATCAGTTTGAGGATGATAAGTTGAGCTGAAACTTAGTTTAGTACCAAGTTTCTTCCACAGTGTCCTCCAAAAGTGCCCCACAAATCTGGTGTCTCTGTCTGAAACAATACTGCTGGGGAACCCATGCAATCTAACAACTTCTTTGAAAAACAAGTTAGCAACATGGGTGGCATCACTAGTTTTATAGCATGGAATAAAATGTGCCATTTTGGAGAATCTATCCACCAAAAAAAATACTGCATCATTCCCTCTCTGAGTCTTGGGAAATCCTAGAACAAAATCCATACTCACCATGTCCCAAGGCCTGTCTGGAATAGGTAAGGGAGTGTACAATCCTGCATTCTGGCTCCTTCCTTTTGCATATTGACAGATCTTGCAATTCTTCACAAACTTGTCCACTTATGCTCTCATCTTGGGCCAGTAATAGAAGTGACTCAGCTGCTCATAAGTCTTATCAGTACCAAAGTGTCCAACAAGTCCACCACTATGCTTCTCTTTGATCAAATTCTCTCTCATGGAACATTTTGGTACACACAATTGGCTTCTTCTGAATAACAAGTCCTCTTGCAGGAAATAATCCAGCCACTGGCTTCTATCTGTTAAAATAGGGTTACTACATGCCTCAAATGCTTCTTTAAAATCTGGATCTGTTTTATACAATTCTTTGAGAAAATCAAATCCTACAACTTCAAAATTAGTTTCTTGAACAAGCATGTGCCTCCTACTCAAAGCATCAGCTACTTTATTGGCTTGGCCACTTATATGTTTCAAAACAAAATTAAAAATTTGGAGATACTCAACCCATTTAGCATGCTTATGTTTCAACTTGGGCTGCTGTACAATATACTGCAAATCATGATTGTCAGAATACAATACAAATTCCCTGGACATCAAGTAATGTCTCCACTTCTTCAGTGCCTGAACAATTGCATAGAATTCCTTCTCATAAGAGGAATACTTTCTTCTGGTGTCATTCAACTTTTCACTGAAATATGCCACAGGCCTATCGTCCTGACTCAACACAGCTCCAATGGCCTCCCCACTGGCATCACATTTTACTTGAAATGGTTTTGTAAAATCAGGCAGAATCAAAACAGGCTTCTTCGTTATCTTCTGCTTCAAAAGTTTGAAGTTTCTTTCTACTTCAGCAGTCCACTTAAATGGTTGTTTTCTCTTCTTTATTGTCTCAATTATGGGTGCATTAATCTTGCTAAATTTTCTTATAAACTTCCTGTAAAAACTAGCAAGTCCATGGAAACTTCTTACCTCAAAAACATTCCTGGGTGAAGGCCACTCCACAATCGCCTTAACTTTTCTGGGTCCATCTTCAATCCTTCTACAGAAACAACAAACCCCAAATACACCAACTCTTCCTTCATGAATGAGCATTTATTCAAATTTATCATCAGTTTCTCTTGGTGCAGCTTCTTCAAGACATGATTAAGATGTCTTCAATGTTCTTCTTTAGTTCTGCTGAAAACTAATATATCATCCAGATACACTATCACAAATTTACCAATGAACTCTTTCAACACTTCATTCATAAGTCTCATAAAAGTACTAGGTGCATTTGACAACCCAAAAGGCATTACCATCCATTCATACAGTCCTTCATTTGTTTTAAAAACAGTTTTCCACTCATCACCCTCTCTTATTATAATCTGATGGTATCCAATTTTCAAATCTATCTTTGAGAAATATTTAGCACCACTCAAACATTCCATTAAATCCTCAATTCTGGGCAAAGGGAATCTATACCTGATTGTGATCTTATTGATTGCTCTGGAATCAGTACACATCCTCCAGCCTCCATCTTTCTTTGGGCTCAATATTGCTGGTACTACACATGGACTCAGACTTTCTCTAATCATCCCCTTGTCCACCAACTCCTGTACTTGTCTCCTGATTTCCTCATTTTCCTTGGGAGTCATTCTGTAGGCTACCTTATTTGGCAGATTTGAACCAGGGATCAAATCTATCTGATGGCTGATCTTTCTCATAGGTGGCAGCTCATCAGGTAAATCATCCACAACAATGTCACAGTAATTGTCTAACATCTCTTGTATCTCTACTGGTAAATCAGAAATCTTTGTAGAAGTAAGAACTACTTTAGGCCTGCAAACTAAAGCAAATCTTACCTCTTCTTCTTCTATCTACTGCAAATATTCCTTCCCGCTCGGCAACAAGGTCTTTGGATCAATCACTCTGCTGGATGGCTCTCCTTCTTCCATGGGTATCAATGTATGATGTTCCCCATCCTTGAAGAACTTATAAGTGTTCTTCTTGCCATCATGCACTGCTGCTCTGTCAAACTGCCAAGGTCCACCCAGTAGTATATGACACACATCCATGGGCATTACATCACACAGGACCTTATCTTTATATTTTCCCATTTGCAACTCTATCTCACACTGCTCTTTTACAACCAGCTGGTGCCCTTTGTGCAGCCAGGACACCCTGTAGGGAGTTGGATGCTCCCTTGTCTTCAACTTCAACTTTTCTATTACCTCAGTGGAAACCAGATTTTCTGTGTTGCCACTATCAATGACTAGCTGGCAGCATTTCCCTTGGACTTTGCATATGCTCCTAAACAAAGTATTTCTTTGTGCAGGCTCAGTGACCTCTTTGGCTTGCTTCAACAGGACCTTATTTACCACCAAGGACTCTCCCCTCTCTGGAAGAATGCCTTCTTCAATTTATGCCTCTTCTCCAGCCTGGGCAACAATGACATTCCTTGGACCAGCACCCACATTCTCTAGACATTCATAGTGCTTGTGTCCCACTTGTTGACATCTATAACACCTCAATTCTCTACCTCTACCTCTGTCTCTACCTCCTCTTCCTTTTCTTCTATAAGAACCCCTTCTGCCCCTTGCATCCTCTTCTGTAGATGCATTCTGAGGTGAGCTACTGTTAGCTCCATCCCTAGGTGTAGTAGGCTTTCCTCTACCACCCTGACTTTCCTTTCCTCGGAAAGTACCTCTCTTCTTAGCAGACTGTTTCCTCAAGAGTTTCTCCTCTTCTTTCAAGGCCATCTGATAGGCCTCTTCCACTGTCTTAGGAGACAGGAGACCAATCTCATCTTGGATCTCCAGCTTGAGACCATTCACATATCTGGTAGTATTCTCTGGTGTGTCTTTGAATTGCCCAGCCCTTATGCTTACTCTGTATAATTCCTCTATGTATTCCTTTACTGTCAGCAACCTATGTCTCAGGTTCTGCATTTGCTTATACAATGACAACTAGTAATCACTAGGCAAGAATTTACCTTTCAATTTAGCCATCATTCTGGTCCAGCTCTTGATAGGTTGCTTGCCAACTCTCCTCCTCTCTACCTGCACTCCATCCCACCAAATTGCAACATGTCCTTTCATCTTTGTTACTGCAAACTTGACCTTCTTGTCTTCACTTGTTTCTTCATAATTGAAGCACTTGTTCATTTCATTTATCCAGTCCACCAGCTCCTCTGGATTCAGTCCCCCTGCATAACTCGACACTTCAGTTCTGGGCTTCACTGCAGACCCCAGAACAGTTCTGAGGAGTCTCATGTCAGGAGGAATTTCAACATTTTCTTCAGCTTCTTCTGTCTCAGGTTCGCTGGTGTCTTCAGGATCTTTGGGTTGTATTCGCTCCATGGCATCTATTCTGGCCTCAACCCTTTGCAACATCCCCAACACCTCAGCGTTGGCAACAGGTCTTCTTCTGCCAGCACTTCTGCCAACACCTCTGCCAACTTGGATTGCCATGTCAACAAAACAACTTCAGACAATAGCTCTGATACCACAAATGACGCAACAACAGCTGAAATTCAACCCCACGGAGAGCTGTTCAACTGTGACGTGGCTCTGTCAGCATTTCCCTTCTTTTTATTCCACGCGGCTCTTTATTTTCCCTTTATTTTATTTATCAATTTCAATCGAAATTTACAAATAAATATAATCGTGACTTCGGATGTTATATTATATTCCCGACATATATATATATTATCCTCGCATACCATAACCAATGTTAACCTTCGGACCTTATATTAATACTCCACACTTTGGAAAAAAAACTTTATAATAGAGCTTTCGCTCAGGGCCCACCTATATGTATCAATAACCAATCAAACGCGTGCACCGTACCTCATTTATCGTCCACGCACTTTGGTTATCGTTCGTGCATCTCCTGCAAGCGACCACCGTCCGATGGCCCTTGCCCAGATCAACGGCTCTGAGCAATATCGCTCGGCGTCCTGGTACGATTAATAACGTGCGATGGCGCAGGTTAACCAGTGGTTTTACGGGGTTCGCCTCTCCACATGTCAACAGGTCTATGGAATCGCTCGTCGACTGGGGAATACCGCCTATACACCAAAAGCAGTGCGATATGGGCAATCCGCCTAGCAAAACCACTCACGATTTTTGTACAGCGATTAACCAGGGTTCCTTGTCATGTTTGCGTTCTTCTTCGTTTATTCTCCGTTTGTTAACTTGGGTCAATCCTCAGCAGGGTTTCAATTAACAATAACGTGATTCTCTTCCGACGGATTTTCTATACAGAACATGCCTGCAGAGGGGTTAAATTCACAGGGTTTGCTCGAATAAATTAAGGGAAACACCAGACAGAGATATGTGGAATTCATACAATCACCATTCGCAACGATTTCGCACCGAACCAGTGTACAATCGTTTCTCAATCAAACAATTTCTTCATTAATAAGAATTCAAGACAATTCGATGGCCAATGAACATTGAAATTATTTAACTGGAAGTAATTGTTAACACACAGAGTTTTATTGCAGAAATATCTACTCTTCCTCCCTCTCTTCTCTCTCTCCCTTCTCCGTCCGGAGAATACAATTTATACATCAACATATGTCCTTTCGGTTCCTCTGTGAGGACCGTTATGGTAATTCAAGAGCCTAATTACAATTATTCGAAAACTAAAAACATGACAGATGGACTAAATATTCAACTTCTACAACTCTAACTAATATAATAATACAATCAGCTAAGGTATTGACACCTAGCGGTAATAATTCAAATGTTTTCAAACCCTCCTAGCCACAACATGTGGAGAAAACTCCTACATTGTTGGCTAGTGTCTAATGTCGCTGCATCAGAAACTATCTTGAAGGTGCCTTGTTTCATTGCATACATGACATATAAAGGTTGCGTTTTCATAATATAAGCTTTGTGTCCACCTATGATGGCCAAAAATGACCTCATCGACATTTGGGAAGGCCATCCATTCAAAGTCCCAAATCATACTCTTATCTATTTAAACGATGGCCCCAACTAATTCTATTGGGTCCAGTTAACCCCTCTCTCTCCATGTTGCCTTGTGGTATTTCTATTACTTACCAACACAAAGAGAGATATCAGATATAATCTCTTGCAGACCTCTAGGAAGAAAGTGACCCTTAAGTTGAATTGAGGGCTCATCCAAGCCACACCTAAGGTTTTCCCCTGTGTGAGGGGACACTTAAGAATGAAATTAATTAGCCTAAGTATGAATCTAATTCTAAATGCAGTGCAAAAAATAAAAAAACAACTAATCTAACTCGATACTTAGGAGATAGCTCCCAAATATCAAGTGCAAGACTTTAAATACATTGGGGATTTAACACACTTTTGATGATAAATGCCAAGATGTCGAATTAGTTCTCACAACTGATATTATTACTAACATGCATGCTCTATTTTAGAGATTTTAACAGTGAAATATATACGATTAAAATTAGGAAATAGTTCACTTAATTCCAATGATAGTTAGATCAATTTTAGATAGCAAATTTCAGAGTAAATAATTACTCAAAAATATGTTTTAATACAAGAGAAAATAGAAAATCGCTAACAGATCTATCAAAACCAATAGATCATATTTCTTATCTAAAAAATAAGCATTCTCATATCAACAAAAGCACAGAACAAATAATAGTTAACACAAATATGCATTTGAATAAAAATGTATTGTATTAACAAATAGAGGTATCTGAAAATGCAATAATTGAACCTGAAATCCTTGCCATGTTTCTCAAATAATCTCCTCAACAATCTTTCCCAAAATTCATGTGCTCTGATGGTGAAGTAAAATACTGCAATAGTGCAAGCTCCAATTTAAGAACAAAGATTGGATTTTGAAAAATCAATCCCCATCAACCTCGGATATGATTATTTCCCCTACTCTTGCAGTTAAAAACCCCTTACAAAAGTGCCTAGAGTCTCTAAGTTGCAGATAAGAGTAACCCTTTGCTCCTTCTCAATCAAAATTGATATTTAATAATTTACAAAAATCTCCAAAAATGGAAAGTTGTTGGAAGCGGTTAAGATCCATCAAAATTGGAGCTTGAAATCTTCCTTTTCTATGTTGTTGGTGAAATACCAGTGCTCAAAAATACCTAGCTTCAACTTGACCAGTAAATCTCCTGTAAAAAAAAAAAATCAAAAACCAAATAAAATGAACTAATTTTGTACATAAAAATCAAAGTGCCAAAAATGGGAAAACAAACTTGTTATAGGTCAATTTGGGCACCATTCCCAATGACCTGGTTAACTGGGCATCATCTCCAAGATTGATGATTAAGGGTCTATCATTCCCTATCATCTCAGTTGCTATATGCGCTAAGACAGGAAACAACAAGAATCAAACAAGTGATTTTCATCAAAGCAAGGCTTTTCCATGGTTTGAAGCTTATTATTAAACATGTGGGAGCTCACCAACGCAGGCTCTAAGGGGCCTAAGTGCATTACATATGCAGGTAGCCGCATTCAAGGATACTCTGAAAAGCACTTCCCGACATTCAAAGGTGCGTTGGTCAGATTGGGAGCGAAATTCTCATTGTTCCGGAATCTCCACTTGGCCAGTGTCTTCTAGAAGGGTTTACATGTGTCAAGATTCGGATCCAAGTGTCCATTTGACATCTACATGAATAGAAACATGTCTTGCCTATTTTTTGAATGTTATTGATTAAAAAACTGCCTACAGTTCCTCTATAAATTGAACACATATCTAAGTGTTTGGGAGGAAGAATTTGAGTAGGGAAATGTTGGAGAATTTTCAATAGAGAGTTTGATTTGTGGAGTTGTTGCTGGAGAGACTTATGTTGTGATGAGACTTGGGAACTTTGCTGGAAGGTCACGATGAATCAGTCACTAGGTTGTAACCTCTCCTTCTATCATCAATAAAGAGTACTTCTTCTTTTTCCCTACATGCATCCATGTTTACTTTGATTTTCCATGTTGTAAAATCTTGGTTGATGAATGTAGCTTATGCTTAACTTATTTGGCTAATTAACTTGAATAGATATCTATATTATTGCATCTTCTGTTGTTTCAGTTTTCTTTCTTGCAGGAATCATTCAGCTATTTGAAGCCGCTTGAATTTGAAGCTGTAGTGGAAGCGACAAAAAGGAGCCATTTGGAAGCGACTGAAACAAGTAAGCATACAATCCTCTCTATGTATATGTTCTGAGTTAGGAAAAAGGGTAGTGCAGTCTTTCACCTGTTGTTCTAGACTAGACACCGGTATAGGGAAGCATAGTTTATCTGTAGATTACAATTCTGGCCCAACAAACTGGTGACTCCACTGGGGAAAACTTCTCTTGTTTCTTGGTGTTTTAGTCTCTGATCTTCTTTCTAAATCCACCCAGTAGCTATTTCACATAAATATTAGACTTTTTCAAAGCTTCATTTGCAAAGTTAGTGAGTCAAACTGTAGCTTTTTCTTTGTTTATTGCGCTCAACGCACCCTTGGTCAGGGCACAGTGCTTTGCAGAGCACTGTCTCCCTTGTCAGCCTGCGTTGCAGAGCACTGTCTCCCTTTGGAGACTGTGTTGGCTCCTGAAAGGAACAAATCCCCTTGAATTTAACTTTGTACTTTGATTCAGTTTTGTTTGTTGATTTGTTCTGAAAATTTTAATGCTCTATTGACTAGTAACTCTATATATTTCTTCTCCTTAGAATGAAAATTTGTTCAATGTTGTTTTAAAAAAGTTTTTCATTATCATTGACAAGTTGATTTCAAAGTACTTTTTATGGTCGCATTAAGAATCGTTTGCTTTTGAAATAGGAAATTGTTGTAAAATCTTCATTTCCTTGATAGGAGAAATTGTTGTTGAAGTCCTCATTTTTCCTTCAAAAGAGAAATTGTTGTTTGTATTCTTCATTTCTCGAAAGTAAAAAGAATTTTGATTATTGATCTAGTGCACCTAGTTTATTTTCTGCATTCATAACATTAAGGAAACTGAAAAGAAAAACTTGCATTTGCATGTAGGATTGTGTGTTTTTTGCAAAAGTAACATTAGGAAATCTGCATTTAGTTTGAGATTCATTGATTTGTTTTGTTAATTGATTTGTTTGCTCTCAAATTATTTTCTCTCTTCCCTTAGTAGCTAGGTCTTTCATTGAAAAAGTTGAAAGTGAAAGTTTGTTTATCATTCTTAGTTTGCATTTTAGGAATTTCATATACATCATCATGGTGAACCTGAAAAGAAAATTGTTAAGCAAGATCAACATAAAATAAATCTCAATTTACTTAACAACGCTTTGGAACATTAACGATAACATTTAGAGGTCTAGGCTAGAGATGTGTTCCGGTGTCGTAAAACATAGCAGTTATCATTAACTTATCTGCGATACATTCCGAGTGTGATACCTCACTCCACGTACGTAAGTATATCGTAGCTCATCCATGTACTTTCGGGTATATCGGGCGGTGTTACAGTACGATAAGTATAAAGGGGTGTTCTCACTGTGCGATTTCACATCAGACAGCGCTAATACGGACTTGGGCCTCCACGTACCTTCGGGTATATTTGGGAGGACAACTTTTAAGTGCTATCCATCCATAGTGAACTGAGTCGGCCGCCTTGAAATTGTGATACACCGAACATAGAATTCGGTGAAATTACCTGCCCGTACTTCTTGGTTCGCCGAGAGGTATTCTGCAGTTCACAGTTTCCTAGTAAACCTTTTTGCCTAGCATTACCCTCTTTTTGTTTATTTGTTTTTGGATACAATAGATCAATAATCATGGAAGAACACAATCCTACCCCTCGTCGTTCGCGTAGATTATCTTTGGAACCACATTTACCACCGGAAGTTATTTTTGGTAGGCGAAGGAGATCGCGATCTTCTGAATCAAGTACAATTCGTACCTCTGGCGAAACATCATCATTTAAACCAGAGCTAGCTCACATTGTTTCCACACATCCCGGTTCGTCTACTGTTGTCGAAATGGAGTATTCACAGCTACCCATGGTCACGATCCATTCAATCGCTGAGACCATACCTCCTGGATCCGAATTTGTTCAATCTCACATTGACCCAGATCTTGTCTCTTCTTTGCTACAATCTCTGAATCTTGAATCTGAACAGTCGGAAGTTGTTCCTACCTTGGTCACTCCACAAATATTTGTAGCCATTGAAACTCCTATTTCACACAGTCAATCGTCTGAAATATATTTTGGGCCTGACAATGAAGCTCTTCCTCCTGGTTTAATCGCAATTGAAGAAATGCCTCAACCTGATAAACCTTTAAGTTAAACCCAATTTGGGGGAGACCTTTACCTGTACCAATCATTTCCTCAATCATTTCCATCTACTTTTGTTGATCCGATTGTCGTTCAATCACACGTCGATTTCAGAGAGTATACATTTGGTCGAACAACCATGTATGAACCAACATCTTCAGTTGGGTTTACTGTTCCAATTACATCAGCTCCTACCCTTGCTACTCTGTCAATGTTCACAACATCACCAGAGTCATATTTTCATGGTGGCCCTTCGGTCCCAACAGGTTACAAATCACTATCTGGCACTTTCTCTGGTGCACCTTCACGTTCATGGTCTTTGCCAATGTCATCATCTGGTGTTCTAACTAGTAGTCCTATATTTAGTGTTGAACGACTTGATTCATTAAATCCATCATCGGGTCAATATCAAGACGGTCATTATGGGTCAATTCCTTTAAATACCATATCAACTGGACTCCCAGCATTCAGTGAACAATATTTTTTGTCTTATTATCCTCCTTATGCTGGGGGGAAACCTATGGTCACCCAATATGACAGTACTCAGTCACATTTTGGTCAAACTAATGTTGACATGCATGTTTTTCAATGGTAGCCCACTCTACCTATCCAACCACAAACGGTTGTCTAATCGTATCAACCAATTCGACCTGTTACACCCACTTCAATACCACTTGTTAATGCATCTATACCCCTGTTGCAGAATCAAAATCTTGTACGTCAACCTTATCAAGCGAGTTCTTCAACTCAATATCATCAAATTTTGGGTCCACAAATTCAAAATCCTTTGGTTAATTTACAAAAACCTGTATCAGGGATCATTTATTCACAAGTTGGTCCACCATTTTATGGGATGCCACACACACAATCTGGTTATACCTATCAACCGAATCTAACTTATACTAATTTGGGTTATAATCTTGGTGGAAAGACCCCTTGGCCGCCACAGGCACAAATTCCTAAAACTTCATATCAACAAGTACCATATCCAGGTTTTGGTGAACAGAACTCTCAAGCGTTTGCTATGCAAAACAACCCTTATCTAGGTTACCAGCAACAAATCCCATATGTCGGTGCTCAAATACCTGTTGCCCAAGCAATTCCATCTTATCCTAGCTATCCTCAACCTGACCTTAATAGACAATTGCCTTTTGTTGCAACCTTGGAATTACTAGATTTAAACCGGTTAACCAATGATCCTATCAATTATGCTCCTTGGTGGCCGGTGATACCACATAAATTACCCTCCGACATTCCTAAATTCAATGGAAACCTTGGAGAATACCCATTAACTCATGTTATGACTTATCATTTATGGTGTTCATCAATTCCCTAAATGATGATTCTGTTTGATTACGTCTTTTCCAGATAACGCTCACAGGTCCGACAGCTAAATGGTACATTAAATTACCTAGAGCTTCATTTGACAATTTCACTGCCTTGGCTACTATATTTTTGACCCATTTCCAGTTACCGATCAGATACGAGACTGGAACGGAACTCTTGACCAACTTCAAACAAAGAAATGCTACTCACATTTCAGATCATATTCATGAGTGGAGTTGCCGTCGACGAATGGTTAAGACATTTGTTCCTGGTCAGCTTCTTACTGAATGGTTCATTAAATCCTTGTTACCATATATAATAGAGGATGTGGCTAAAAGTGATGTCGTCACAAAAGAGAAAGTTATCGCTTGTGCCCAGTATTTAGACTTGATTTATACACAGTCTGGCACGCTCTATGAGAAAATACCAAATGTGTTACGATCTAATTTCAATGTTCCTCCTCAAATAAAGGACTCTCATGCCGGAGACGGCTTGATAGGCATTGTAAATACACACAACACTACTGCATCTGATCCTACTCCTACTTCTGAAATTAATGTTGTCTCTTTTGACAAAGGTAAAAGTGATAAGCAACCAGGAAGTAAGAAAAAGGGAAAATCAAAGAAAAATCAAACTTCTAACCCGCAAGAACGATCATCTGATCAACCGTCAGGACCACGGAAACCTCGTTATCCATGCATAATCTGTAATGAGGAACATTTTGTTAGGGATTGTCCTCACCATGCTGAAGTCTCAAAAATCATCAAGACTTTTAATGCATCAACTGTGTTGACAGACCCATTTCCAAATCTAGATATGAATTCAACTCTGTCTCTACAAATGAAAAAGTTGCACAAGGCCAATGAAAAATTGAAGAAGAAAAATCAAAAGTTAACTAGGGCACTCACAAATTTGAGATTCAAGTTAGTCATAGGGAAGCCCAGAAGGCCTTTGACTGCCAAGAAAAGCAGAAGAAGAGGGTTGGATGTCCTTGTAGAGGTCTCAGAGTTCATGGAATAGTTGCATGAGGACATGCAACAACCTAGCAGTGGGGGTATGTTGAGCTCCAAAGATGCTATTTCTTCCACCGCATTCCACTCCATTTCCTTTGTCCATTATTAATTACAGGCTCAAATGATCAATATAATTAATTAAAATTGCTTTAAGAATGAATATCATGACTAACTTGCTATGTTTTTATGATTTTGTCATTGTAGTACTTTTTGAACTAGATCTAGCTACAGAATGCAGACATTTTGTAGCTAGTTGTTGATTCTGCAGTTGTCTTCATGTCTACGCAAGTTCCAAGTGTCATCTCAGAGGAAAACACATATGGTCGTATTCCACATCATTCCCTCATCATTTGTTGCTCTCCACGAAGTTTGAACGGAATTCTGTAGGTGGTTATGCATGTGGGAACTCAAACTAGGAGATAGACTCCTAATAGGACAAGGACAGTCTAGATGTCCTTAATTATATTATGTGACCACCATCAAATTCCTAGTTTGATTTTTAATTGGAAAGACAATTATCCCTAGGTTATCTCAAGACAGTTATGTAATTTTGCTACAAATATGGCTCGGGAAATCGAGGGACAAGGTTAGATTTTGTGTTTGATTGCTAGATTTCAGAAGTCCGAAAACACTCTGTTTTGAAGTAATTTCTCTTTTAATGAAAGAATCACCATTTTATTGAAAGGCTGAGTCAATCTTGAAGTAGATTTTGTGTGCTACTCCGGTGGTAGAGGGCCCCTGCTACCTGAGTAGCTTTTTTCATACGGCTTAGATAAGTATTTTAGTCTCATTTTCATTTCTAGCTTAAGTAGGTTTCTAAAGGTATGTTTCATACTTGTTTACATTAATCATCACAGCTAGACTTACTCTTATAAACTCTTCCAAAATATCATCACGATGAATAAGGCATAGCTGTGGTGTTGTAGATTTTAGTCGCATTTCCTTTCAAATTTTATGATTTATGCTTGTTTACACTAAGTGTCATAGTCGGTCTTACTCCTACAAACACTTCCAAAACATCATTAACAATGAATAAGAAACAGTTGTGGTATCTTAGATCTTAGTTGTATTTGCTTTCAAATCTTATGTTTATGTTCAATTGCATTGAATAATATAGCCAGAATTGTTTTTACAAAACTCTTCCAAAATATCATTCATATTGAAACGAGATGGGCTGTAGAATTCCATAGACTAGCTGCATGTTAATTTAGTTACAACACTCCGGAGTTTGATTGCATTTAGTTCAGCTCTGTCACTACATTTCCAGTTTGATAATGGAATTCTAGTTTAACTTTGTCCACTGTACTTCAAGTAGATTAGTAGCACTTTAGTTCAATCTCAGTTCATTTTGTTCAAGAAAATATTAACGACATTTTAGTTTAGTTGTAGTCACTGTATTTTAGAATTGATAGACCGCATTCTAGCCTAGTGTTATCCATTGTATTTCAAGTAGTACTAGTTGACAAAATTATACTCTCGGCCTTCATTATTTACAACTTACATTTGTTCTGAATTTATATTGATACATCATCACATGAACAAGGGTCAGTAATATCAGTTTAAGGCTTTGATCACTCTGCAAATCTTTTACAAATTCACCTATAGCCTTTTTCCCAAGCATTATTCTAGAAAATCTCTAAACTTATGAATAAGGCCTAGAAGTGATAAGTCAAGTTGCAGAATAGGGTAACTTCAGCATCATAGGTTAATCTAGAATAGCAACCTTACTGTGTTACAAATAATCATTTTTTTTTGTAATATTGTGAGTTGATTATTTATTTAGGAGAACTTCATTTACACTTAACTTGTCCATTTCTCAAGCTCTTCCAACACACCTTTAATGAATGAATTGGATAAGTTCAAGCTCATGTTGTGGTTTATTTCCTTGCAATGAAGTCATTATCAAGCTTTGCATTTGCTCTTTCCCATCCATAGTTTAGGCTTTGTTATGTTTTAATATAACCAATAGCTTCTTTTCACCAGCACTTAGTTCTTTCCCTTTTCAAACATAAAACCATAAAACCAAAAACATCATAAAACACTAAACACAACGTAGTGAGAAAAAAATACCTAGGCAAATATAGTGCACCACACTTCAGCAGTTTACTAACCCTGGTTGACAATTAATGAACTCAACTTAGCGACACTAATTTGAGCACAAACATTTTGGCGTCGTTGTCGGGGAATTGTAACTAGGTAGCCTTGTTTCTTAACTCCCAAAAACAATGATATGCGTAGAGAGAGAGACTCAAGGGGTAGATTCATAAGAAGCAGAAGCTTGATTCCTAGAACACCTCTTGTTTCACCTAGACCAGGAGCCATCACACCTCCAACTCAGACCCACATTCCATCCTTTACTGATCCTAGACTTCCAGAAGACTTAAGATCAGATATTCCATTAGAAAGACCTTCCACTTCATCCACTGAACCTGTCTTAGAAGAAGATTCAAGGACCCCTGCTAGAGATACAAATTTTTCCACTTCCATAGAAGAATCAACTATGGCAGAAGAAAGGGGAGGAGGAGTCTTTAATGGAGAACACACATTATTTGGAGGGGGTAGAGGTAGAGGTAGAGGAGAAGGAGGTAGAGGTGCAGAAGGAGAAGGGGGTAGAGGAAGAGGTAGAAGAGAAATTGGAAACTCTTTTGGGTTCCCTATAGTAGATGAAGAAACCAATACAGCTATGAAAAACATTTCACCCTTTGTCCTTCCAAACTTCTATGGACTTTAAACTGAAGATCCTGAAACCTTCCTATTTGAATTTGAAGTCCTATGTAGAATTTATGACTACTTACAAGATGCTCAAAAACTTAAACTATTTCCTTCAACATTGAAAGGAGCAACATTGAAGTGGTTTATGAGTTTGATCAACAGTTCTATTAGAACATGAGAAGATATGAAACAAGCATTTCTAGAGAGGTATTTGGATTATTGTATGCCAGTCAATCATAAGGAGGAAGTGTTCAAGATGATACAAAAAGAAGATGAAAACCTGGAAGATTTGTTGGAGAGATTTCATTACAACATCAAAAGAGAAAAAATGGAGAACTTAGATCAAGACACCTTAAAAGATATTTTGTTGAAGACAATTAGGGATGAATGGATGGATATCCTTAACATGATGGGAAAAGGGGATATATCTCAGCTCACACTACCTGAAATATCTTAGTTATGTTTCAACCTTTCAAGAGGGAAATCCAAAACTATAAAAGGTCCAAGAGACCCTGCTCTTGCAAGGGCAAGTAAGTCTGCTTCTGGGACAGTAAGTAGGGCAGAGATAGGGCATATTCTTGATGAATTCAAATCTGACATCTTAGGGAGTCTTAGTGAACAAATAGACACCCTTAAGTTACAAAACAAGAAAAAAGTTGAATCTGATGCCTTAGCCATCTTTTGTCCCAAATGTAGAAAGAAGCATGCCTTGAGAGAATGTCCTTTGGATGCAAAAGTTGTAGAGACCTATGTAATTTGTTCAGAAAAACTTGAAACCAAGAGATGTCCTTCACTTCCTGGTCTTAAAGCTGTCTTTCAAGAGGAAAATCCTACAAATTCCACAGAATCTCTCAATTTTGTCTCTAGAAGGCCTTGGCAAGGACCTCAAACACAAGGATTCCATGATCAATTATATAATCAACCTCCACTAAATTGGAATTCTTGGCAGCAACCTTGGCCCCAATTTCAAAATCAATCTCAAGCTTGGGCACAAGGAGCACAAAATCCCTATGGAAGATACTCTCATTACTATCAATATCCACCATCCTATCCACCATACCCACATTTTTCTCCTCAAAATCCTCAACAAAATCCACAGAACCCACAACATCAAAATCAACCACTCCCATTACCATTTCCTCAGAAATCAAATCAGTTGCCTGCTCAACCCATACCAAACCCCAACAATAAAAATCCTCATAATACATACATGATAGAAGGCCAACAATTTCCAACTTATTTAATTACTCCTCTAGACCTTAGTGATGTTAAACTTAGGTCTGGAAGAATACTTGAAAAGAGGAATCCTTTTGTGATCATACAAGAACAAGATAACTTTGAGGAAGATTCTCTACGGGAAAATAAAAGTCTTGAAGAAGACACATCTTTTCAGGACCCAAACATTGAAAAACCAAAACAAAAAGAACCAATAATTTCAACTCCTGTATTAGAGCAGCCATCAACATCCACTCCTACACCTCCCTTTCCAGAAAGATTACAAATTGATAGAGGTATAGAAAAACAAATTATGGTGCCTAATTATGATTTCCTAGATGAGCTGAGAAATGTCTGTATTAAGATTCCATTATTACAAGCTATCAAGGAAATTCCAATTTTAGCAAAGACAATAAAGGATTTGAGCATGAAGAAAACAAGAAAAAGAATAAGAGAGACAAAGAAAATTCAGCTGGCGGGAAAAATAGCAGATCTCATGATGGGTAAGATTGTTATTCCAAAGTATCTAGACCCAGGAAATCCAGTTGTTAAAATTCACATCAATGGAATTGAGATCAAAAACACACTCATTGATTTAGGAGCAGCAATCAATATCATGAGTAGACAAATCATGGATAAACTGAAACTTCCTAATCTTCTCTTTACACCCACATTATTAAAATTAGCAGACAGATCTGTGATCAAACCTGATGAGGTAATAGAAGATATTCCAGTGTCCCTAGATTCTTGGGAGTACCCTGTGGATTTCATGATCCTAACTCCTAAGAATAATCTAGGAGGGCATCTTATTATATTAGGAAGACCTTGGTTAGCTACAGCTGATGCTTTCATTAGTTGTAGATCCGGTGATATGTATATCTTTGATGGTAGTTCAACTAAGAAATTCACTTTGTATCCTCCAGCAAGGACAATTTCAGATTTATATGATACTCAATGGATAGAGGATGAAGAAGACTTACAACCTCTCTTCACAATTTCAGAAATTAGTGAAGATAGTCAAATTCTGAATACTTTATAAAACTTTGAATTCTCTTCGGAATACAAACATGAACAATTTCAAGAAGAATCCAACATTGAGTTTTTATCATCAAGACAGATGTCTCTTCATTCTATGGATAAATTTGGCATCTCTACAAGTGAAATATTTCCAGGCAAAACTTTAAACATAAACAAGAACCTAGAAAAATCTCAACAAGAAGAGCTAGTCAAGATCTTACAGAGACATTCTTCTGCATATGCATGGGAGTACACTGATATGAAAGGGATAAGCCCCAAGACTTGCACTCATCACATCTACATAGAGGAAAATTGTAAACCAATCAGACAACCTCAAAGACGGATGAATCCAAATCTTAGAGAGATTGTTAAAGAAGAATTGCAGAAATTGTTGAATGTCAACTTTATCTATCCTATTTCAGATAGTCAGTGGGTTTCTCCTTTGGTAATTGTGCCAAAGAAAAATGGTAAATGGAGGGTATGTATTGACTACCGAGAATTAAACAAAGCTACTCTTAAAGATCATTTTCCCCTACCCTTCATAGATCAGGTGTTAGATACATTAGCTGGAAAAAAGTACTTCTCATTTTTAGATGGGTTTAGTGGTTATAACCAAATTCAAGTAGCACTTGAAGATCAAGACAAAACCACATTTACCTGTCCTTGGGGTACCTATGCTTACTGAGTATTTCCATTTGGACTATGCAATGCACCCGCAACATTTCAAAGGGCAGTACTAGGAATTTTTTCAGATCTAATACATGATTGTGTAGAGGTATATATGGATGATTTCACAGTTTATGGAAACACATTTGAAGAAGCCTTAGAAAACTTGGAAAAAGTTTTAAAAAGATGTAAAGAAGTAAATCTTTCACTTAGTCATGAGAAGTGTTTTATGATGTTTACTGAAGGAATTGTTTTAGGACATCACATTTCAGGGGATGGGATTAGAGTTGATGAGTCAAAAGTTGAAGTCATATCTAACTTATCTTTTCCAAGTTGTCAAAAAGATGTTAGGAGTTTTCTAGGATTTACAGGCTATTATCGAAGATTTATAGAAAGCTTCACCAAGATAGCATCTCCACTCTTCAAATTACTTACCAAAGACTGTGAATTCAAATGGAATTCTGACTGCCAGTTAGCCTTTGAGACCCTGAAGACAAAAATTTCTGAAGCACCTATTTTAAGGGGACCTAACTAGAAGCTACCTTTTCATATTTCAACAGATGCCTTAGATACAGCTCTAGGAGCAGTATTGGGACAAAAAGACCTGATTCCTTATGCCATCTACTATACCAGTAAAAATTTGACTCCTTCAGAGTTAAACTATACTGTAACTGAAAAAGAGTTTTTAGCTGTTGTTCATGCCATAAACAAATTCAGACACTATATAACAGGCTATGAAAAAAAAATTCACACAGATCATTCTGCAATTAGATACTTAATGAACAAATCAATTACTAATGGAAGATTCATAAGGTGGTTATTGTTTTTACAAGAATTCAACATTACCATTCTAGATAGGCCTGGAAAACAAAACACAGTAGCTGATTTCCTATCTAGACTCCAAAACATCAAAGATGACACTCCAGTTGAAGATCAATTTCCTGATGAATATCTTTTTGCAATTTCTACTCAAACTCCTTGGTTTGCTGACATTGCTAATTATTTACTTTCAGGGAAATTTCCTTCAATAATGAATGCAAGAGACAAAATAAAAATCATTTATGACAGTGCAAAATATTCATGGGTTGCTAATGAGTTGTACAAGACAGGTCCAGATTTTATCATTAGGAGATGTGTTCGGGAAGATGAGATGCCTGAGATTAATAAAGCATGTCATGATGAACCTTGTGGCGGACACTTTGCTGATAAGAGGGCAGCTTATAAGGTCCTTCATTTAGGATACTATTGGCCATCCCTTTTTAAAGATGATAAAGAGTATGTCAAAAGGTGTGACAGTTTCCAAAGGGTAGGGAAACCTTCTCCTTCAAGTGAGATGCCATTACAGCCTCAGGTACATATTGAACCTTTTGAAAAATGGGCTTTGGATTTTGTAGGACCTATTAGTCCTCCATCAAGACAAAAGAAATATATATTAGTTTGCACTGATTATGTTACCAAATGGGTAGAGGCCAAGCCATTAATTTTTGCTAATGAAGCATCTGTAGTTACTTTTCTTTTTGAGGATATTTTTACTCGTTTTGGTGTCCCAAGGGAAATTGTTACAGATCAAGGAGCTCAATTTACATCAAGGCTAGTGGAAAAAATGATGGAGAGATACAAAATCAGGCATAGAAAATCTACTCCTTATCATCCACAAGCAAATGGTCAAGTGGAATCTACTAATAAGGTCATTGAAGGAATCCTAACAAAGACTGCTCATTTACATAGAAGAGATTGGGTAGATAGGCTTCCTGAAGCCTTGTGGGCCTATAGAACTACATGGAGAAACACAACAGGTCATACTCCTTATGAACTTGTTTATGGAAAGAAAGTTTTGTTTCCCATAGAGTTCCAGATTCAAACTTTCAAAATGGCAGTTCAGCTAGGACTTGATCTAACAGAGGCACAAAAGCATAGATTGGAGCAGATTAATGAATTGGATGAAATCAGACAAGATGCAGTTCAGAAAACAAGTATAGTCCAACAACAAAGGACTAGATGGCATGATAAGTACATCAAGGAAAAGAAGTTCAAAGAAGGTGACTGGGCTCTCTTGTTTGATTCAAATTTCAAAGATTTTCAAGGTAAATTCCAAACACATTGGCTTGGGCCATATGAAATTGTGAAATTTTTTGACAATGGAGCAATAAAAATCAAGACAATAGATGAAGAAGAGGTCACTTTTCTTGTGAATGGTCATAGATTGAAGCTGTATCATAAGCCACTTTCAAGAGAAGAATTTGTCAAGAAGTTCCAGGAAAACAGTGATGTGAAGTTAATGAAGAAGAATCTTTCTTCTTCATCAACTTAATTGAATTTTCTGAAGTCACTTTATTGAAAAAAAAAAAAAAGTATAAACATGAAAACTAATCACTGATTAGCATGTTTATACAGAAAAGGTAGAGTGAAAATCAGAATCTTTCTGGCACTTTAGCTTTTCAAATTTGTTCTTTTTTTGCAAGTCACCAGTTGTTACAAAAGCATAAGTGCAGGTCCATTTCACTTATGATCCATCTCATTTCATCCATCCATATTCCGTTTCATTCATTCATCCATACTCCATTTCATTCATTCATCCACACTTCATTCATTTCACCCCATGGTCCACCTCATCTCCATCCCAGATTTTTAAGTTTGATGTTTTTCTACAATTGAATAATACATATCATGAATTGCAGGCCACTTCTCATACTTCACTCCATTTCATAAGTTGTGATCCATTCCACTCCATTATTCACTTCATTCATATTCCATTACACCATATTTTATTATCCATCTTCACTCATTCCATACAACATTCCATTCATGCTCCAAACCATTCCATTTCATGTTTCAAGTCTTCTACATGTACATTCTGCAATCAGTTAGACATTCTGCAGCTAGTCAGACATTCTGCAGCCAGAGATCCTAAAAGCACTGTCCAGTAATCACCTGATCTGCAATAAAATGATCCTGCATATCCATGACAACAAGAAAAATCAAGGGAGTTATGAAGACTCAAAAAGTAATGATTTTCAGGGGAGAACAAAGCATATAAAGATCACAAAAATCAGAGGAAAGGCAAAGGTAAAAGTTCTGATTATAATGACATATCATGAAAAATTTTAGTATAGTTAAGTTATGAATAATTCAAAAGGTTGTTTTAATTGATTTTGTTGATCATGCCTAACAAACCTCCCGTAGAAACTTTGGATAAAAACTCCTTCTATTCCACCATTTCAAATCCCATATCCGATCATAATTTAAAAATCTAAATGGTTAAAGTGTTGAAGTGATTGGATTAGTCACGTCATTAGGCCAAAGCATTTAATGATGATTTTCAATTCGTTACAAAATATCTCCGCGGTCTTTTCTTCTGTGATATCTTTCAACTCATATACATCCTCCTCACCTCATTGTATTCATTCCGCAATCACTCCATATCATTCTTTCCCGTAGCCAACTCTTAACCATTTCAGTCTGTAAAATAGAGGAAACATCTATGGGGAAAAAACATCTCTGTAACAACCATTATCACCATGAACAGAGGAGAAACAATTTGAAAGTTGGAAAAAGAAGTTATGGGTCTCATAGTGAGGACCGAACCGGTTGGAACTAAGTACTTGGAGGGTTATCCTCAAGTCAGAGAAATGTTACAACAAGCAGGGTGGTTGTAATACTTTGAAAAATTCAGTGGTTTTCACAAAGAGGTGACTAAAACGTTTGCACGGTCCTTCAATGGAGCTGAGGTCGAGATAGGAGATATTAAATTCACCATTACAGAAGCCTCCATTGCAGAAGCAACCAAATTTCCCAGACAAGGAGAAAGGTGGTTCAAGAATAGAGAATTTCATAACGAGGCATGAAAGCAAATACTCAAGTCACCAGGTATGGATGTTTCCATTTTTAAAAAGGGTATCCCTAGTGTTTGGTCAATTTAGTGTGTCCTAAATTGCTACATTAATTTATCAATCCGGGATTCGTAAGCTGATGAAGTGTGGCGCACTATATGTGCAAGATAACCTATCTCTTACTTTTTTGTCATTTTTGGATTTTATTGAAATTCTAAAAGACAAGTATGGAGACAAATATTCAAGACAATGATGTCCTTCTAATGATTTTCCAAACTTCAAAAGAATTTTAAAACACACAATGACAAAATTAATTCTTCAAAGAAAATGAAATTGCATCACTATTCTAGTCAAGCAAACAGTGAACTACTGATCATGAAACTCATTATCCTTGCTGCTGTCCAAATACAAAAGAAACTATGCTTAAAGAAATCCAAGAATTGCAACAAATTAAATCTAAATCAAATTACATCAACTTATATTCTGATCCCTCACCATTAGTCCAGCTATGGCTTTCGGAGGTAACCATAAACAACTTGAGCAACCTGATATCTAATTTGCAGAAAAAGAAACTAATATCAAACTACACATTCATACTTCAATCCCTCACCATCAGTCCAGCTGTGGCTTTCGGAGGTAACTGAAAATGACATGAGCAATTTAATATATCTAACTTGCAGAAAGTAAACTAATATCAAACCACACACTCATACTTCAATCCCTCACCATCAGTCCAGCTGTGGCTTTCGGAGGTAACTGAAAATGACATGAGCAATTTAATATATCTAACTTGCAGAAAGTAAACTAATATCAAACTACACACTCATACTTCAATCCCTCACCATCAGTCCAGTTGTGGCTTTCAGAGGTAACTGAAAATGACATGAGCAATTTAATATATCTAACTCTAACTACTGAAACAAATGTGCAAGACTGAAATAAACAAAGCAGTACTGGAATTAAACAAAAACTAAGAAAAATAAATTAGCAGCAGAACAATATTGATTCCATGTCATTAGTCAAAAGATATGCAAATGCCCGGGCTGCCTATTTGTAATCTGAAACAAGAACACTGATTAGTTAACAACAACATAAAACATGAAAGATTATGGACAGAAGTAAAATGTAAAGCATGAAAGATTATGAACTAGAGATGAAGCATAAATATCATGAAAGACGCAATGTATAAACACGTCAATGACTTATGGCACAATGAACTTAAAGAAATAAAACAAGAAACTATACAGTAATGCACAAAATCTCAGCGTGTGCAGGGGCCCTCTGCATAGACCTCGGGCAACAACCTTCAAATACGAATTAAGCTTGGAAACATAGTCTTCTTATATATTAAAATGCAGTCATAACAGAGAAATGATATTACAGCACAGTGGCAACGCAATTACATTACAGATCTATATGGAGGCTAACTATTGCGTATGAAAACGCGTTATTTATAACAAAGGTGATATAACTAATTCCCTAAAGTTTGTGCTGATAGAGACACGTGAACCATCACGTCTAGAGATCCAGCATCATGGCCGCGGTGAGGAGTAAATCTATGAAGAGTGGATGTTGGATTCGGCTTATGGAGCCGTGTACAGGTGTTGATGTGTCTCCCGTAAATTAGAAACGGTCATACAAATCTTCACGTGATGAGAAACAGAGTCCTGTCACCGTGGGACTCTACGATTGACTTCCACTTGGCCACCTTTGACCACAGCCTCCTTAGGTGAATTTGCCCGAGCCAATAGGACACGATCCATGTCCACATCATTTCTGACTTGCCCATGTGGCTTGAATTGCCTAAAGACACCTGCAACATAGACTTTCACAAAATGGCTGCGGAAAGTTGCAGCAGCTGCGGAAAGTGGCAAGATTCCGCAGCTAAATGAGCAAAAATCTAAATCAAACAGCAAACACAAAACATAGTTAAAAACCATTTTAGATGCTATTTTACAATTAATATGCAATGATATTGACGACTTAGAAGGTTCAGGTGAATGAAAAAGGTCTAGAAAGGTGTATAGGAAAGATGCAGATTTGAGACTCAACATACCCCCACTGTGAATGTGTTGCATGTCCTCATGCAACCAAAATTTTGATAATCCTTCTTCAATTCATATGCCTTGACACTTCAGCCAATACATCTAGTCCTCTCCTCCTCTTCCTTGGTGCTGCTAACATCCTGGGCTTTTTCATCAAGCATCTGAATTTGATATTAATTAGTGCTCTGCTTAACTTCTGGCATTTCTTCTTCAATTTCCTGTTCTTCTTCTACCATAGTCCCAGATGTAGCATGGTATTATCATGAATGATTTTGTCCAATTTTCTTTGTTCCTTCAATGTTTCATTTTCATTTTTAATGTGTCTATTTAAAAGCTCTAGCTCAAAGACTTCTTGTTTCAGTGATTGGACTAGATCATCTTGTACTGTGTGAGGCTGAGTGGATGAAGTACTGGGACCCGTAGCTGCTCTTTCTAAAGATTCTATGTAATCATATACTTCTTGTTGCTTTGGGTCTATCTCAGGTGTCGTTTTTAATGCGTTGTCCCCAAAATGCCGTGGAGGAGAGTTGTCTTCAAAATCTGGCTGAGAAGGGCTCACATCAACGTCTGGCTAAGAATGGGATGGACTATGTTCAATGTCTGACTAAGAATGAAATGAACTAGGTTCACTGTCTGACTGAGAATGAAATGAACTAGGTTCACTGTCTGACTGAGAGTGAGATGGACTATGGCCAGTTGGGGATTGTTCAGATGTTTCTTCTCCCAAATCAATAAAATGGGGTCCTTTCGTTTGCGTTTTCCTCAACTTCCCCTTAAGCCTGGAACTTCTTCTTATATGTTGTGGACCACTGTCTTTTTGCTTTTGTTTTCCTTTCCCTCTCTTCTTGGCCATAAATGACTGTTCTTGAAGGTGAACTAGTCTCTCAGATAACACTTGATGATCTTCTTCGGAAGGAGGGGTTTGATGCATAGCCTTAATACTTTGTCTCTCTTTTGATGTTATTGGCATTTTACCCTTGGTTTCTTTCTTCTTCCTTTTTGACAGTCTCTCTTCCCTACTAGTTCTTTCAACTGTAGTAGTAGGAGTACTTTGAATTTCATCATTTTTTCTCTTTCTCCTACTCCTTCTTGATGTACTACTTTCAGGAATTTTTTGAGGTTCCTCAAAGAAATTTCTAATCAAAAATTGTTCCCATGTGTCCTTCTTCTCTTTTAACTGTTTTTCAATCAAAATTTTCACAAGACCATGGTGATATAGATGTGGTTCTACATCCCCTAAATGCTTCTGACTAGTCACAGACATCTTCTTCAAACTATTTAATAAAAAGTATGGCAGATTGAGGGTCTGGTTATCTAGAAAATTCATCAGTAATCGGGTATGGTACATATACATTGACCCAAAACGGCCCTCACAGGTGATAAATTTTTGAACAACTAGCAGCAACGTAGCCCATTCCTCTTTCAAAGCATGAACAGGAATTCCTCTTTTAAAAATAGTTATATCCATACCTGGGTTATGTAGAATCACTCTCCAGGCTTCATCACTAATGCTTTTGTTCTTAAACCAATGTTCACCCTCTTGAAGAAGTTTTGTGGCAGATGCTATAGATGCCTCATTCACCGTAAACTTAAGGTCTCCAATCTCTACCTCCAGGCCATTAAAAGACCTTGCAAAAGATTTTGTCACCTCTTTATGGTAGCCTCTAAAATTTTGGATAAACTGCAGCCACTTTGCCTTCTTCAATATATCCCTGACTTGCGGGTATCCTTCCATGAATTTAGGTCCCTCTGGTTCTGCTCTCAAAAATTTACCCATCCTTCTTTCTGCTCTTTAAAAACTTGCCTGCGTGAGGAGGGTTCAATGGAAGTAGGACGGCTGAATGAACGGAAATGAGCACGATGACTGTAGGTAGATATCAGAGAGTGGGTATACAGACCGTAGCGTAACAGAGAATGAAATGGGGTGAAGCGGAACAGAGAAGGGTTACGTGAGCACGGCGGAAATGCGGCTGTGAGATTAATAGAACAATAGGAGGAGTATAACACATCCGGCAGTGTTTTAAAATTTGGTGGCTGAGGAATAAATGTAAGCACGTTTATACAACGGCTACGGATTTTATGCGGTTGAAAGAAGCCGTAATCAAATCAACTACGTTTCATTGTCACAGGTGGAATATCGGAGTATGAGTGAAGATCGGAGGTTTAATTATGGGACCGTTTGAGAATGAATGCAAGGATTGTGGGAGGATTGTACAGAGATCATGGAGTGGTTACGGAGTTTTTCAATACAATATTTGCACATAATGGAGCTTATGGTTTATAACTATATAAAAATGTGTTTTAAATGCCATTTGAAATAATTTTTTACTCATACCTTGGAATTCTTGCCATTTTTCCTTGGTCTTCAATTAGTTGCTCCTCATTGATATCTTGAATGCCCCATGTCTTCATAATTGGTCCTCATACCTGCATTTGATTTCATGATTGTGGAAATAACATCTGGCTATACATTATTTTGAAAAACAGAGTGGTAGCTGCAGAATCTGCTTCTGGCTGCGGAAACAGATGTCAGCTGCGGAAACTGACACAGCTATTATTTGGGTGAATGGAAATGAACGGATGACAATTGACTAAATGGAAATGGTCATGAAAGAGAATTTTATTGGTGAAATGGAATGAAATAGATAAAATGAAGTGAAATGGAATGAAGTGGAGTGAAATGAAGTGGAATGGAATGGAGTGGGTGGTCACAAAACTTGTGAAATGAAAGAGAAATTTTTTTTTTGGAAAATATAGGGTGTCAGGTGTTCCTGATTTTCACCCTACACTTTCTGTATAAAACTGCCAATCAGTGATTGGTTTTCAGGCTTATACAATTTTTTATTTTTTTTTAAACTGAAAAGAACAAGAGCTAGGCTGGTGGAGAAGAAGAATTCTTCTGTACCAGCCTGATTGCATAATTTTCTTGAAACATTTTGACAAATTCCTCTTTTGAGAGTGGCTTATGATAAACTTTCAATCTGTGGCCATTCACAATAAGAGGAGTTTGAAACTCATCAATGGTCTTGATTCTTACCACTCCATTGCTAAAGATCTTGTCAATCTCATATGGCCAAAGCCAATGAGTCTGAAATTTTCCTTGAAAATATTTAAACTTGGAATCAAATAACAATGCCCAATCTCCTTCTTGAAACTTCTTCTCTTTGATGTACTTGTCATGCCATTTAGCTCTTTGATATTGAACTAGATCAGCTCTTAGAATTGCCTCTTGTCTGATCTCATCTAGCTCATTTAATTGCTCCATTCTATGCTTTTGGGCTTCTGATAAATTCATCCCCAATTGAACTGCTATCTTGAAGGTCTTGACTTGGAACTCAATGGGGAGCAGGACTTCCTTCCCATAAACAAGTTCATAGGGAGAATGTCCTGTTGTATTTCTCCATGTAGTTATGTAGGCCCACAAGGCTTCAGGAAGCCTTTCTGCCCAATCTCTTCTATGTAGATGAACAGTTTTGGTGATGATACTTTCAAGAAATTTGTTGGTAGACTCCACTTGACCATTTTCTTGCGGATGGTAAGGAGTAGATCTTCTATGCTTGATTTTGTATTCTTCCATCAGCTTCTCCACCAGGTTGGATGTGAATTGGCTTCCTTGATCTATCACAATTTCTCTTGGAACACCAAAGCGAGTAAAAATATCCTCATAAAGAAAATGAACAACCGAATTTTCAGTAGCAGATACTAATGCTTTGGCTTCTACCCATTTAGTAACATAATCAGTACAAACCAATATATACTTCTTTTTCTTAGATGGTGGATTAATAGGTCCAATGAAATCTAAAGCCCATTTTTCAAAGGGTTCAATGAGTACCTGTGTTTGCAATGGAATTTCATTTGAAATGGTAGGTTTCCCTACTCTTTGGCAGCTGTCACACCTTTTGACATATTGTTTTGCATCTTTGAAGAGGGAAGGCCAATAATATCCTAAGGAGAGGATTTTATAGGCCGTCCTTTTGTCTGCAAAGTGTCCACCGCATGGTTCATCATGACATGCCTTAAGAATATCAAGCATTTCATCTTCCCTGACACATCTTCTGATCACAAGATCTGGCCCTGTTTTAAACAATTCGTTAGAAATCCATGAATATTTTGAACTCTCCTGAATAATTTTTCGTTTTTCACTTGGAAATAAATGTGAAGTTAGTTTCCCTGTAACCAAATAGTTAGCAATATCTGCATACCAAGGAGTCTTAATATTTACTGCAAAAAAGTATTCATCAGGAAACTTATCCTCTACAAGAGAATCTTCTTTAGTATTCTGAATCCTAGACAAGAAATCAGCTACTGTATTTTGTTTCCCTGGTCTATCCAACACAGTAATATTGAATTCTTGCAAAAGTAAGAGCCATCTTGTCACTCTGCCATTAGTAACAGGTTTGTTCATTAAATATCTAATTGCGGAATGGTCAGTATGAATAAAAGTTTCATAGCCTGTTATATAATGTCTAAACTTATTGATTGCATGAACAACAGCTAAAAACTCTTTTTCAGTCACAGTATAGTTTAACTCTGTGGGAGTCAAATTTTTACTGGTATAATAAATGGCATAATGAACTAAATCTTTTTGACCCAACACAACTCCCAGAGCTATATCTGAAGCATCCGTAGAAATATGGAAAGGGAGTTTCCAATTTGGTCCTCTCAAGATAGGTGCTTCAGATATTCTTTTTTTCAAAGTTTCAAACGCTGATTGACAATCAAGATCCCATTTAAATTCACAGTATTTTGTAAGAAATTTGAAGAGTGGAGATGCTATTTTAGTGAAGTTTTCTATAAATCTTCTATAGTAACTAGTAAATCCTAGAAAACTTCTAACATCTCTTTGACAATTTGGAATAGGTAACTTGGAGATGACTTCAACTTTTGATCTATCAACCTTAATCCCATCTCTTGAAATATGATGTCCTAAAACAATACCTTCAGTAAACATCATAAAGCATTTTTCATGGCTTAATGAAAGGTTTGTTTCTTTACATCTTATAAGGACTTTTTCCAAATTTTCTAATGCCTCTTCAAATGAATTACCATAAACCGTAAAATCATCCATATAAACCTCTAAACAATCATGGATTAGATCAGAAAAAATTCCTAGTACTGCTCTTTGGAATGTTGCAGGTGCATTACATAACCCAAAAGGAAGCACTCGATAGGCAAAAGTTCCCCATGGACAAGTAAATGTGGTCTTATCTTGATCTTCAGGTGCTACCTGAATTTGATTATAACCACTAAAACCATCCAAAAATGAAAAGTACTTTTTAACTGCTAATGTATCTAATACCTGATCGATAAAAGGCAAAGGAAAGTGACCCTTCAAAGTTGCTTTGTTCAATTCCCTGTAATCAATGCATACCCTCCATTTACCATTCTTTTTAGGTACTATAACCAAAGGAGAAACCCATCGGCTATCTGAAATTGGATAAATGAAGTTTACATTGAGTAGTTTTTGGAGCTCTTCTTTCACTATCTCCCTAAGATTTGGATTCATCCTTCTCTGAGGTTGTCCGATTGGTCTACTATTTTTCTCAATATAGATATGATGGATGCAAGTCTTAGGATCAATACCTTTCATATCAGTATACTCCCATGCAAATGCAGTAGAATGTTTTTGCAAGATTTTGGTTAGTTCTTCTTGTTGTGACTTTTCTAAATGTTTGTTGATATTCAATGTTTTTCCCGGAAAAATCTCAATAGTAGAACTACCAAACTCTTCCATAGAGTAAAGAGACATTTGTCTTGATGATAAATATTCTATGTCAAATTCCAATTGAAATTGTGTGGGGTCATATTCTGAAGATATCTCAAAATTTTCTAATGTGTTCAGAATTTGACTATCCTCACTGATTTCAGAAATGGTAAAGACAAGTTGTATAGTGTCCTCATCATCAACCCATTCATTGTCTCCTACTTCTGTGATTGCTTTTGCTGGAGGATACAAATTGAATTTCTTTGTCGAATTACCATTAGAAATGTACATATCCCCAGATCTACAACTAATAAAAGCATCAGCTGTGGCTAGCCAAGGTCTTCCTAAGATAATTGGGTGCCCTCCTAGATTACTCTTGGGAGTCAAAATCATAAAATCTACTGGATATTCCCAAGAATCTAAGGAGACTGAAATATCTTCTAATACACCATCTGGTTTAATAATTGATCGATCTGCAAGTTGCAGTAAAGTAGGTGTAAAAGAAGGTTAGGAAGTTTTAGCTGGTCCATAGTCTGTCTACTCATAATGTTGATAGCAGCCCCTAAGTCAATCAATGTGTTTGGAATTTCTATCCCATTTATATGTGTCTTGACAATTGGACTTCCTGGATCTACATACTTCCGCATGGTAATTTTTCCCATCATAATATCTGCAATCTTTCCTACCAGGTGGATTCTTCTTGTGTCTTTTAGTTTCCTTCCTGGTCTTTTGAAACTCAACTCCTTTATGGTTTTTGCTAGAATAGGAATATCTCGAATGGCTTGTAGCAAGGGAATCTTGATACAAACATTCTTCAATTCATCTAGAAAGTCATAGTTAGGCAACAAGATTTGTTTTTCCACCCCCTTGTCAATTTGTAGTCTTTCAGGAAAAGGAGGTGTAGATGAAGATGCGGGTTGCTCAACTATAGGAGTTGTGGATGTTAACTTTTCTTTTTCTTTTTGAATTTTTGAATTTTGAAGAGATTCTTCCTCAGAACCCTTATTGACTTGAAGAGAGTCCTCCTCAGAGGTATCTTGCTCTCGAATATCTATAGAAGGTTTTTCTAAAACTCTACCAGATCTGAGTTGTACATCGTTGAGAGGAACAATCATATAGGTAGGAAATTGTTGTCCTTCTACCATGTAAGTATTCTGAGGAATTTTATTGTTAGGATTTGGCAATGGCTGAGCTGGAAGTTGATTTGTCTTTTGTTGGTATGGGAGCATGAGTTGAGGATTTGGATTTTGTTGAGAAGGTTGTTGTTGTGGAAATGGCAATGAAAGCTGTGGATTTGGGTTTGGAAGTTGTGGAGCTTGTTGATTTTGAAAAGATGGAGGATATTGATAAAATTGAGCAAATCTCCCATAAGGATTTTGCATCCCTTGTACCCATGGATGATATGGATTTTGATGTTGGAGCCAAGGTTGTTGCCAAGGATTCCAATTTGGTGGGGTTTGAAGATTCATAGGGTTGTTAAACCCTTGAGTTTGTTGTCCCTGCCAAGGTCTTCTTGCAACAAAATAGAGAGATTCTACTGAATTTGGGTCTTCTTGAAAGACAACTTTGAGTCCAGGAATTGAAGGACAATCCTTGATCTCATGATTCTCCGAGAAAATTATACATGTTTCTACAACTTTTGCATCCAAGGGACATTCCCTTAAAGCATGTTTCTTCCTACATTTCGGACAAAAGATGGCTAAATCATCTGTTTCTGCTTTCTGCTTGTTTTGAATCTTAAGGGTGTCCAGTTGTTCACTAAGGCTCCCTAAGATATCAGTTTTGAATTCATCAAGCATATTGCCAATCTCTGCCCTACTTACTGATCCAGTTGTAGATTTGTTAGCCCTAATAAGAGAAGGATCCCTAGGCCCTTTTCCTGTTTTAGATTTTCCTCTTGAGAGATGGACACATAGTTCTGTTATGTCACAAAGTGGAAGTTGAGAAATGTCTCCTTTCCCCATCATGTTTAAAATATCTATCCATTCATCTCTAACGGCTTTTAATATGAGGGCTTTCAAGGTTTCATCATCTAAGTTGCTCATCTTTGCTCTTTTTAAGTTGTATTGAAATCTTTCAAGTAAATATTCCAAGTTTTCATCTTCTTTTTGCATCATTTTGAATACCTCATCCTTGTGATTGGTGGGCATACAATAGTCCAAGTACCTATCCAAAAATGTTTGTTTCATATCATTCCAAGTCCTAATAGATTGAGTGGCTAATCCCATGAACCATTTCAAAGCGGCTCCCTTCAATGTTGAAGGAAACAGTTTGAGTTTTTGAGAGTCTTCCATATAGTCATAGGTTCGGCACACGACTTCAAACTCAAACAGAAATGTTTCAGGATCCTCACTTCGCAATCCATAAAGTTGGGGAGGACAGATGGTGAGATATTTTTCATTGTTGTATGAGTTTCCTCATCAACTATAGGGAATCCAAACAAGTTGTCTCCTTCCCTATTTCTTCCATTATTACCTTCACCATTGATGTCTCCATTATTTCCTCCTCCTCTACCTCTACCTCTACCTCCAAATCCATCTATTATTTCCTCTGCCATGATAGTTTCTTTAGAGTCCTTAAAGTCCTCTGGTTCTTCTATCAAGGGAGGATGAGATGGAGTCTCTTCCTTTTCTAAATGAGATTTAGTAGGTGGTATAGGAGAATCCTTTAATTCAGCTGCTCCTTGAATTCCAAAAATCTTAAGGCTAGGGGTAGATGGTGGTGAATCTTGTCTATGCCTTGAAGAAGATGGAGTTGTAAAAATCGAACTCTTGGCTTTAGAGAATCTCTTGCTCTATGCATGCCATTTTTTATTTTTTTTATATATATATTTTTAAAATTTGGGCTAATAATTCTCTTTCTGATCTTCCAGGTCAGACTAGGTGCAAGAAGAGAGCATACTTAAGAAATTAATGAACCAATAACTCTCTTTTCTGATCCTCCAGATCACACTAGGTGCAAGAGGAGAGCATACTTCAAGAAGTTATCAAGTTTTCCCTTCTTTTATTATTATTATTATTATTTTTTAAAGAAATTGGCTACCTAGTTACACTTCCCCGGCAACGGCGCCAAAATGTTTGGTCAATTTAGTGTGTCCTAAATTGCTACATTAATTTATCAATCCGGGATTCGTAAGCTGATGAAGTGTGGCGCACTATATGTGCAAGATAACATATCTCTTACTTTTTTGTCGTTTTTGGATTTTTATGAAATTCTAAAAGACAAGTATGGAGACAAATATTCAAGACAATGATGTCCTTCTAATGATTTTCCAAACTTCAAAAGAATTTTAAAACACACAATGACAAAATTAATTCTTCAAATAAAATGAAATTGCATCACTATTCTAGTCAAACAACAGTGAACTACTGATCATGAAACTCATTATCCTTGCTGTTGTCCAAATACAAAATAAACCATGCTTAAAGAAATCCAAGAATTGCAACAAAGTAAATCTAAATCAAATTACATCAACTTATATTATGATCCCTCGCCATTAGTCCAGCTATGGCTTTCGGAGGTAACCATAAACAACTTGAGCAATCTGATATCTAATTTGCAGAAAAAGAAACTAATATCAAACTACACACTCATACTTCAATCCCTCACCATCAGTCCAGCTGTGGCTTTCGGAGGTAACTGAAAATGACATGACAAATTTAATATATCTAACTTGCAGAAAGTAAACTAATATCATACTACACACTCATACTTCAATCCCTCACCATCAGTCCAATTGTGGCTTTCGAAGGTAACTGAAAATGACGTGAGAAATTTAATATATCTAACTTGCAGAAAGTAAACTAATATCAAACTACACACTCATACTTCAATCCCTCACCATTAGTCCAGCTATGGTTTTCGGAGGTAACTGAAAATGACATGAGCAATTTAATATATCTAAATCTAACTACTGAGCAAATGTGCAAGACTAAAATAAACAAAGCAGTACTGGAATTAAACAAAAACTAAGAAAAATAAATTAGCAGCAGAACAATATTGATTCCATGTCATTAGTCAAAAGATATGCAAATGCCCGGGCTGTCTATTTGTAATCTGAAACAAGAACACTGATCAGTTAACAACAACATAAAACATGAAAGATTATGGATAGAAGTAAAATGTAAAGCATGAAAGATTATGAACAGAGATGAAGCATAAATATCATGAAAGATGCAATGTATAAACACGTGAATGGATTATGGCACAATGAACTTAAATAAATAAAACAAGAAACTATATAGTAATGCACAAAACCTCAGCGTGTGCAGGGGCCCTCTGCACCAGCCTCAGGCAACAGCCTTCAAATACGAATTACGCTTGGAAATAGAGTCTTCTTATGTATTAAAATGCAGTCATAACAGAGAAATGATATTACAGCACAGTGGCAACGCAATTACATTACAGAGCTATATGGAGACTAACTATTATGTGTATGAAAACGCGTTATTTATAACAAAGGTGATATAACTAATTCTCTAAAGTTTGTGCTGATAGAGACACGTGAACCATCACGTCCAGAGATCCAGCATCATGGCCGCGGTGAGGAGTAGATCTATGAAGAGTGGATGTTGGATTCGGCTTATGGAGCCGTGTACAGGTGTTGATGTGTCTCCCGTAAATTAGAAACAGTCATACAAATCTTCATGTGATGAGAAACAGAGTCCTATCACCGTGGGACTCTACGGTTGACTTCCACTTGGCCACCTTTGACCACAGCCTCCTTAGTTGAATTTGCCCGAGCCAATAGGACACGATCCATGTCCACATCATTTATGACTTGCCCATGTGGCTCGAATTGCCTGAAGACACCTGCAACATAGACTTTCACAAAATGGCTGTGGAAAGTTGCAGCAGCTGCGGAAAGTGGCAAGATTCTGCAGCTAAATGAGCAAAAATCTAAATCAAACAGCAGACACAAAACATAGTTAAAAACCATTTTAGATTCTCTTTTACAATTAATATGCAATGATATTGACGACTTAGAAGGTTCAGGTGAATGAAAAAGGTCTAGAAAGGTGTATAGGAAAGATGCAGATTTGAGACTCAACACCTAGCTCTGCACTAAAGAACAAATGGAGGAACATGTTGCTTATCTTGCAAAAATTCATCACTTGTGAAGGAAGATATGGTACCTTCTATGTTTATTATATTCGGTTGATAATGCATTTCTTAGAAGAAGAACTCAATTTGCCCTTTTTCTTGCTTCATAGTTTAAAGAAAATGGCCTCAACCGTTCAAAAGAGAATTCAATTTCTAGAAACAACCTTATACCACCATGGTTTAGTCAAAATTTTGATTAAACATCATTTGAGAAAAATGGAAGATAATTGGGAAGAGTTCTTAGTGAGAAATCACTTTGAAGAACCCAAGGAACCTCCACCTGAATACAAACCTACAAAAGAAGCAAAAGATGGAAAACCTCCAAAACTGAAACTCATAAAACAATACAAGAAGGCAGTGAAGAAGATATTATTTCTGAGAAATTGGCTCAAATTAGGAAGCAGCTTAAGAAAGAGAGGATAATAAGAAAATTTGCCAGGGAGAAAGGAGAAGGACCATCTCAACCAAGAAGGAGCCGCAGACTTAGAGGGATACTAAAGAAAACAAAGGTTAAACAAACTGAAGTCATAAACATAGAGGATGAAGAAACACCTACTGAGGAGGATTTTGATGAAGGAGCTCTTGAAATAGACCCAGCACAGCAAGAAATTTACAACTATGTTGAGACATTAGAGAAAAGAGCTTCAGAAGGTAGAGACAGAACTCCTAGTCCACCAAAATCTGCAGTTGATATCCTAAGGAGAGATAAATATGAGTTAGAAATACTCAACAGGCATATCAAGAATGAGAATGAAATTTTGAGAGAGTAGGTTAAACTGAAAACTGATATGAATACAACTCTGTCTCTACAAATGCAAAAGTTGCACAAGGCCAATGAAAATTTGAAGAAGAAAGATAAAAATTTAACCAGGCAGTCACAAATTTGAGATTCAAGTTAGTCATAGGGAAGCCCAGAAGGCCTTTGACTGCCAGGCAAAGCAGAAGAAGAGGGTTGGATGTCCTTGCAGAGGTCTCAGAGTTCATGGAATAGTTGCATGAGGACATGCAAGAACCTAGCAGTGGGGGTATGTTGAGCTCCAAATATGTTCTTTCTTCCACCACATTCCACTCCATTTCCTTTGACCATTATTAATTACAGGCTCAAATGATCAATAGAATTAATTAAAATTGCTTTAAGAATGAATATCATGACTAACTTGCTATGTTTTTTATGATTTTGTCATTGTAGTACTTTTTGAATTAGATCTAGCTACAGAATGCAGACATTCTGTAGCTAGTTGCCGATTTTGTAGCTGTCTTCATGTCTACGTAGGTTCCAGGTGTCATCTCAGAGGAAAACACATATGGTCATATTCCACATCATTCCCTCATCATTTGTTGCTCTCCACGAAGTTTGAACGGAATTCTGTAGGTGGTTATGCACATGGGAACTCAAACTAGGAGATAGACTCCTAATAGGACAAGGACAGTCCAGATGTCCTTAATTATATTACGTGACCACCATCAGAGTCCTAGTTTGATGTTTAATTGGAAAGACAATTATCCCTAGGTTATCTCAAGACATTTATGTAATTTTGCTACAAATATGGCTCGGGAAACCGAGGGACAAGATTAGATTTTGTGTTTGATTGCTAGATTTCAGAAGTCTGAAAACATTGTTTTGAAGTAATTTCTCTTTTAATGAAAGAAGCACCATTTTATTGAAAGGCTGAGTCAATCTTGAAGTAGATTTTGTGCGCTACTTCGGTGGTAGAGGGCCCCTGCTACCTGAGCATCTTTGTTCATACGGCTTAGATAAGTATTTTAGTCTCGTTTTCATTTCTAGCTTAAGTAGGTTTCTAAAGTTATGTTTCATACTTGTTTACATTAATCATCACAGCTAGACTTACTCTTATAAACTCTTCCAAAATATCATCACGATGAATAAGGCATAGTTGTGGTGTTGTAGATTTTAGTTGCATTTCCTTTCGAATTTTATGATTTATGCTTGTTTACACTAAGTGTCATAGCTGGTCTTACTCCTACAAACTCTTCCAAAACATCATTAACAATGAATAAGAAACAGTTGTGGTATCTTAGATCTTAGTTGTATTTGCTTTCAAATCTTATGTTTATGTTCAATTGCATTGAATAATACAGCCAGACTTGTTTTTACAAAACTCTTCCAAAATATCATTCATATTGAAACGAGATGGGCTGTAGAATTCCATAGACTAGCTGCATGTTAATTTAGTTACAACACTCCGGAGGTTGATTGCATTTAGTTCAGCTCTGTCACTACATTTCCAGTTTGATAATGGAATTCTAGTTTAACTCTGTTCACTATACTTCAAGTAGATTAGTAGCACTTTAGTTCAATCTCAGTTCATTTTGTTCAAGAAAAGATTAATGGCATTTTAGTTTAGTTGTAGTCACTGTATTTTAGAATTGATAGACCGCATTCTAGCCTAGTGTTATCCATTGTATTTCAAGTAGTACTAGTTGAAAAAATTAGTCTCTCGGCCTTCATTGTTTACAACTTACTTTTGTTCTGAATTTATATTGATACATCATCACATGAATAGGGGTCAGTAATATCAGTTTAAGGCTTTGATCACTCTGCAAATCTTTTACAAATTCACCTATAGCCTTTTTCCCAAGCATTATTCTAGAAACTCTCTAAACTTATGAATAAGGCCTAGAAGTGATAAGTCAAGTTCCAGAATAGGGTAACTTCAGCATCATAGGTTAATCTAAAATAGAAACCTTAGTGTGTTACAAATAATCATTTTTTTTTGTAATATTGTGAGTTGATTGTTTATTTCGGAGAACTTCATTTACACTTAACTTGTCCATTTCTCAAGCTCTTCCAACACACCTTTAATGAATGAATTGGATAAGTTCAAGCTCATGCTGTGGTTTATTTCCTTGCAATGAAGTCATTATCAAGCTTTGCATTTGCTCTTTGTCATCCATAGTTTAGGCTTTGTTATGTTTTAATATAACCAATAGCTTCTTTTCACCAGCACTTAGTTCTTTCCCTTTTCAAACATAAAACCATAAAACCAAAAACATCATAAAACACTAAACACAACGTAGTGAGAAACAAATACCTAGGCACATATAGTGCACCAAACTTCAGCAGTTTACTAACCCTGGTTGACAATTGATGAACTCAATTTAGGGACACTAAGTTGAGCACAAACATTTTGGCGCCGTTGCCGGGGAAGTGTAACTAGGTAGCCTTGTTTCTTAGCTCCCAAAAACAATGATATGCGTAGAGAGAGAGACTCAAGGGGTAGATTCATAAGAAGCAGAAGCAGAAGCTTGATTCCTACAACACCTCTTGTTTCACCTAGACCAGGAGCCAGCACACCTCCAACTCAGACCCACATTCCATCCTTTACTGATCCTAGACTTCCAGAAGACTTAAGATCAGATATTCCATTAGAAATACCTTCCACTTCATCCACTGAACCTGTCTTAGAAGAAGATTCAAGGACCCCTGCTAGAGATACAAATTTTTCCACTTCCACAGAAGAATAAACTATGGCAGAAGAAGGGGGAGGAGGATTCTTTAATGAAAAACACACATTATTTGGAGGGGGTAGAGGTAGAGGTAGAGGAGAAGGAGGTAGAGGTGCAGAAGGAGAAGGAAGTAGAGGAAGAGGTAGAAGAGAAATGGGAAACTCTTTTGGGTTTCCTATAGTAGATGAAGAAACCAATACGGCTATGAAAAACATTTCGCCCTCTATCCTTCCAAACTTCTATGGACATAAAACTGAAGGTCCTGAAACCTTCCTATTTGAATTTGAAGTCCTATGTAGAACTTATGACTACTTACAAGATGCTCAAAAACTTAAACTATTTCCTTCAACATTGAAAGGAGCAGCATTGAAGTGGTTTATGAGTTTGATCAACAGTTCTATTAGAACATGGGAAGATATGAAACAAGCATTTCTAGAAAGGTATTTGGATTATTGTATGCCAGTCAATCATAAGGAGGAAGTGTTCAAGATGATACAAAAAGAAGATGAAAACCTGGAAGATTTGTTGGAGAGATTTCATTACAATATCAAAAGAGAAAAAATGGAGAACTTAGATCAAGGCACCTTAAAAGATCTTTTGTTGAAGACAATTAGGGATGAATGGATGGATATCTTTAACATGATGGGAAAAGGGGATATATCTCAGCTCACACTACCTGAAATATCTGAGTTATGTATCAACCTTTCAAGAGGGAAATCCAAAACTGTAAAAGGTCCAAGAGACCCTGCTCTTGCAAGGGCAAGTAAGTCTGCTTCTGGGACAGTAAGTAGGGCAGAGATAGGGCATATTCTTGATGAATTCAAATCTGACATCTTAGGGAGTCTTAGTGAACAAATAGACACCCTTAAGTTACAAAACAAGCAAAAAGTTAAATCTGATGCCTTAGCCATCTTTTGTCCCAAATGTAGAAAGAAGCATGCCTTGAGAGAATGTCCTTTGGATGCAAAAGTTGTAGAGACCTGTGTAATTTTTTCAGAAAAACATGAAACCAAGAGATGTCCTTCACTTCCTGGTCTTAAAGCTGTCTTTCAAGAGGAAACTCCTACAAATTCCACAGAATCTCTCAATTTTGTCTCAGAAGGCCTTGGCAAGGACCTCAAACATAAGGATTCCATGATCAATTGTATAATCAACCTCCACTAAATTGGAATTCTTGGCAGCAACCTTGGCCCCAATTTCAAAATCAATCTCAAGCTTGGGCACAAGGAGCACAAAATCCCTATGGAAGATACTCCCAGTACTTTCAATATCCACCATCCTATCCACCATACCCACATTTTTCTCCTCAAAATCCTCAACAGAATCCTCAGAACCCACAACATCAAAATCAACCACTCCCATTACCATTTCCTAAGAAATCAAATCAGTTGCCTGCTCAACCCATACCAAACCCCAACAATAAAAATCCTCATAATACATACATGATAGAAGGCCAACAATTTCCAACTTATTTAATTACTCCTCTAGACCTTAGTGATGTTCAACTTAGGTCTGGAAGAATACTTGAAAAGAGGAAACCTTTTGTGATCATACAAGAACAAGATAACTCTGAGGAAGATTCTCTACGGGAAAATAAAAGTCTTGAAGAAGACACATCTTTTCAAGACCCAAACATTGAAAAATCAAAACAAAAATAACCAATAATTTCAACTCCTGTATTAGAGAAGCCATCAGCATCTACTCCTACACCTCCCTTTCCAGAAATATTACAAATTGATATAGGTTTAGAAAAAAAAATTATGGTGCCTAATTATGATTTCCTAGATGAGCTAAGCAATTTCTGTATTAAGATTCCATTATTACAAGCTATGAAGGAAATTCCAATTTTAGCAAAGACAATAAAGGAGTTGAGCATGAAGAAAACAAGAAAAAGAATAAGAGAGACAAAGAAAATTCAATTGGCAGGAAAAATAGCAGATATCATGATGGGTAAGATTTCTATTCCAAAGTATCTAGACCCAGGAAATCCAGTTGTTAAAATTCACATCAATGGAATTGAGATCCAAAACACACTCATTGATTTAGGAGCAGCAATCAATATCATGAGTAGACAAATCATGGATAAACTGAAACTTCCTAATCTTCTCTTTACACCCACATTATTAAAATTAGCAGACAGATCTGTGATCAAACCTGATGGGGTAATAGAAGATATTCCAGTGTCCCTAGATTCTTGGGAGTACCCTGTGGATTTCATGATCCTAACTCCTAAGAATAATCTAGGAGGGCATCCTATTATATTAGGAAGACCTTGGTTAGCTACATTTGATGCTTTCATTAGTTGTAGATCCGGTGATATGTATATCTCTGATGGTAGTTCAACTAAGAAATTCACTTTGTATCCTCCAGCAAGGAAAATTGCAGATTTAGATGATACTCAATGGATAGAGGATGAAGAAGACTTACAACCTCTCTTCACAATTTCAGAAATTAGTGAAGATAGTCAGATTCTGAATACTTTAGAAAACTTTGAATCCTCTTCAAAATACAAACATGAACAATTTCAAAAAGAATCCAACATTGAGTTTTTATCATCAAGACAGATGTCTCTTCATTCTATGGATAAATTTGGCAGCTCTACAAGTGAAATATTTTCAGGCAAAACTTTAAACATAAACAAGAACCTAGAAAAATCTCAACAAGAAGAGCTAGTCAAGATCTTACAGAGACATTCTTCTGCATATGCATGTGAGTACACTGATATGAAAGGGATAAGCCCCAAGACTTGCACTCATCACATCTACATAGAGGAAAATTGTAAACCAATCAGAGAACCTCGAAGATGAATGAATCCAAATCTTAGGGAGATTGTTAAGAAGCTTGCTTTGGCAGTTGTTCAAGCTGTCCAAAGATTTCGCCATTATATCCTGCTCCGAAAAACAACAATAGTTTTGGATTGCAACCCCATGACTTACATCTTATCACGTCAATTGCTAGGGGGTAAATATTCAAAATGGATCGTCATTTTGCAGGAATTTTATTTGGAATTCATCAAATCCAAGTCAAATAAGTCTTTAGTTTTGGCTGCGCTTCTTTGTGACCTTCCCTGTGATAGTACTGCAACTACGTTGGAACCGTCTATTCCAGACGAGTCTTTGTTTCTGATCAGATCATCTGATCCCTGGTATGGATATTTCATCATTTATCTCCAAACCCAAAATTTTACCTAATACCTCTCACTCTGATCAGCGACGTATTCGATACCAAGCCAAAGATTATCTGATTGTCGGCGATACACTTTATCGTCGTGGTGTCGATACCATTTTCAGGAGGTGCCTCACTCATGAGGAGGCCGAAAAAGTATTAAATGAATGCCATGCTGGAGCCTGTGGTGGACATTTATCTGGTTATGCTACCGCGCCTATTACTTTTGGCCTACTATTTTTCGAGATTGTGTCCTCGTAGTCAGAAGTTGTCATGCATGCCAGATTTATGACCGTAAAATCCGTAAGCCGCCAGCGCCAATGCATCATGTTGTCTCTGCTGGACCATTTACGAAATGTGGTATCGATTTCATGACCTATAACCCTCCTTCGTCTGGGGGGCATGGTTATATTATTTTCGCAGTCGACTATTTTACCAAATGGGCCGAAGCGATGCCTACATTCAACAACACAGGACAAACAACTGCATTGTTTTTCTTCAATCATGTTATTGCACAGTTTGGGGTCCCACAGGCTATAGTTATGGATCATGTGAAGCATTTTCGCAACCATATGATGTCTGAATTGACAGCCAAGTTAGGATTGTCGCATGATCAAATGGACAAGTTGAGGCTATTAACAAAATTCTTAAACGAATGATAGGAGTCCATAAAAGGAACTGGCACTTGATCCTGTACTCCGCCTTGTGTGCATATCGAACCTCGGTGAGAAACGCAACTGGATTTACTCCTTTTTAATTGGTGTATGGTCTAGAAGCTATCTTACCAATCCAATGCGAAATATCATCGTTAAAACTCATGATAGACTTGTTACCCGACACCTCAGAAGAAGAAGTGTGTCTCCTTAACCTCATCCATCTAGATGAAACGCGTCATGAAGCCCAATTGGCCAACAAAGTGCATAAGAGATGTATAAAGGCGCAATACGAAAAAAATGTCCAGCCTCGCATCTACTCAGAGGGCGACTTGGTCCTTCTTTATGACCAGGAAGCTGATAAAATAGGTACAGGGAAATTCGAGCCATTATGGCATGGCCCCTACATTGTCAAAAGAGTTCTTGCTAAGGGTGCCTACGAGTTAGTTGATTACGATGGGATTCCATTGGCACAGCCTAGAAATGGGTTGTATCTTAAACATTACTATGCTTAATCATGAGCGTAGTAATTTTTTGTATTATATTGTTTATATGTTGTTGATTTGCATTCACTATATTAATTTGTCTTTTAGATTTTTCTTGACGTTAGTAATCCACTTTACATTTTATGGCAGATGTCTGAATCTTCGAAACCTTTTGTTGGATATGCTGATAGTGCTAGTCATAGTACGCAGAATCTATCCTCTGCAACATGGGCCATTTTCGCTCCGAACGGCGAGTTAGTGAGTTTTCAAGGGATTTGTATTGGTAGATCGATGAATAATATCGTTGAGTATAGCACGTTGATTGAAATTCTATCTGATTCCATTTCATTTGGTATTAACCGCATAATCATAAGGTTAGACTCACAACTTGCGGTACTACAAATTACTAGTATTTATACTGTTAGAAATCCAACACTGCTTAGATTGTTCCTTAGAGTTTGACTTTTGGAGAGACATTTTGATTACATTCAATATCAACACATTTCTAGAAATATGAACACTTTAATTGATTCATTAGATAATCAAGTTTTAGACAGACATTTGCGACATAGGTAAAGAAAAAATTTCACATCATTGAATAGGATTGCGCATTAAACATAGGAAAAACTCTGAAAACATATAAATAGATAGTTATAGATTTTTTACAAAATTTGTGCCCGAGACACGTTGGTCATCTGACCTCAAAATGTATGCAAAAATTCATAAGTAAACTAGTGGTGCTCATGATAGCACGCTATAGATCTAGTAATCCTACGGAGCAACCGCATCCAACGGTTAGGAACCCCAATTGTGTGTCGCTGCAGTTGCATGGGAAGCTCTTCGATCTGGCAATCCAGAATCCCGAAGGTCAACCCCTCTATGTGCTGCTGGAGCTCAGCAAGAGTCTACGCCATATCAAGGTCCTGAAGGACTGCTCTCCCAATAGCCCTCTCTGTTGGCGCATACGCTTCGCGCTTTGGTTCCTCTACTGGTTGAACGCGACTGATATATACATTACATTAAAAATTTAGTTTAGTCTTGGAAAGAAATAAAAACACAAAAACATTTGTATAAACCTTATAAAAATCAAAAACATGGTCAAATAAATCTTACCTATTGCACCCCACTGAGCGCCTTCTGGTAAAACTAGATCTGGATCTCCTCGGAAGTCGATGCCTGCATATGCATACTCATCGATGGCGACGATTTGTTGCCTGAACCAGGCGAAGAATGCAGTCGAGAACACAATGGTTGATTGGCCTAAATTCTGACCCATGAGTTCTACCCATCTCTGCATTCAAGGATCTCTAGAACTAGATATATCCAATGTTACATGTTGTGGCTGCATCAGTGAAATCCGTTCCAAGGCTAAGGAGATAAGGATAGAACCATAACTAAAAATTTTATTCCTTCCTCTCTTTTCTTTATTCAGTTGTTCCTTTATCCGAGAAAGAACAGCTTCAGATCAATTGAAAACTATTGGCTCTAAACATTCCAGCGCATACTGCATATACGATCTATTCGCTACATGGAGTGTAACAGTGCCAGCTAGTTTAGCGATCGTGAATAGGATGGTTCTCAAAGGAAAATCCATGACATCACAAATGTTTATTTTTCCATCTTTTTTAGGTTCTGACCCCGGATAGCAATACTTCATAACATAATCCCTCACTGTTTCTCTCCAACAGTAGATCCTGTGAGTGAAATGGGAAAACCTCTCCTCGACAAACCTATGAGAAAATACACATCCTCAACTGTTATGGACAACACTTGATTTTTTATGTGAAATGCCTCTATCGATGGATCCCATGCTCGAACAAGGAACTCTAAGAGTTCTATCTATTGCCTCATTCCCGACAATTTAAAGTACTTAAGTAGCCCGCAATCTCTTAAAGCTCTTACAGTACCCGGATCATTCGAGGAAATCATATCTTATTCTTCATGTTCTCTTTCTCTCCATGTAATCGTCATTATAATCCGATGGAAACCTGAAAATCAACCATAAGATCCATTAGATACCATTCATTGCAAAAAACTAGGCAAATTTTGGACACAGCATGAAAACAAAAAACTTCAACTCCACCCAACGCACTCCCTGAGCTGAGACAGTGTGTTGCACATGCAGGTACACTTCACTGTACCTTCTATGCAATGCAGGTTTCGACATTCAGGGGTGCATTGCCCTCAAATTCGGCAGAATTTACCCTAGGGGCCTCAAAACCCTAAAAATGTGCAAGGAAAGGTAATGAAATGAATACTGAAAGAAAGAGAAGGTTTTTGTTACTGACCAGGATCAAACGGCAATGAAATCCGTCCACTGAAATGACCGCAATCAATGACTGAAGTTCGGGGGAAAAATCAGGTTCAGAGCTCCAAAAATGCAAATGGTAACTATGGAATGGTAAAAATGAATAGTGAAACTGATTTATATAGTCATTTAATTACTTGCAAGTTAAATATAGTTTTATTATGTTTTTATCATGAAACAGGTATTTTTAATCCATTTTATGTTGTTCTAAATAGGAAATACAACTGACGAACAAATTAGTCATGCAGATTTATTTCAAGAAGGACTTGACCACAAAGCATGCTTTTTCTCCTTATTTTTTGAGCTTTGTTAAAAACGAAAAAGGATTTGAAGCGCACTTTTATCTCTTTTTCGAGCTTCGATAACAGCGAAAAAGGAACCCCTGGAGTCTTCTTTCAGCTCTTTTCAGACTCCGATAATGTGAAAAGATTGCTAAGCACTTGTCATTTCGAGCTCGTTAAAATAAATGAATTGATATCTACTCAGTATAAGTTTAACCCTTTTCCAGACTGAGATGGATTATTTACGAAAAAGGAATACCTTGGTTAAACATGACCAAAGAGGTTCTTTCAGATATCATTTTACACTTTTTTCGGATCTGAGAGACAAATTTACAAAAAAGTACTTTTGGAGTCCTCTTTCGTCCTCTTTTTCAAACTCTCTAAACATGAAAAAGGATCGGGCTATCACTGTCGTTAAGCTCATTAAAACATAAAATAGCGACGGGCTTGTCAATCATGGCAAGAATCAAGTTTCATTCATCGCTAGACTCGTTAAATTATTAAATAGCGATAATTTATTCTTTGTTCACCCGAAGGGTTGAAGTATAGATCAAGAAAATGTTATCCTCCTCAAGCTTGTTAAAAAATAAAAAGGTATTGGTCGACAAATGACCAGGGAAATTTGGGAAAAGCAAGCAAAGTTTATTTTTGGTAGCAGGTCACTCTTGAACATGACACTTCTTTCACTCCATGTTCGTTACTGTTTGGGTTGGGTAATCATCTTGACGGTTCATTCACACCTATGGTTCATCATACCTTCACTTCGGTTTTGGGTCAATGTTGCCAACTCATCACAGTGTCGCCGATATGTTCAAGAGAAGTCATCCAATGATTAAGAACTCATCCATCTGCAATACTCATAAAACTTCATTTTCATGACCGTCATCCCTGAAAATTGCTATATATAATCACAACCTTGGCTCCGAAATCAAATCCGCATCAATAAGGTGACTTCCTGTCGACTACAAATCAATATCCAGGAAGTTCACTTAGAAACATCAGATTCCAGTACCATGAGGCTTGTTACAGCATCGACAAGATCCTCGCTTCTGGACTTTTGACCGAGAGATTTTGTTTGGCGTTCGACATCAAATCATCTATTCACGCCTTACGAAATGTACTGCAGTACCTTGAGGGCCATTGACATTAATGGTGGTTCTCTCACGTTTGTTAACAGCTTTTATTATTAGCTGATAATCAAACGATGTCTTTCCATGTTCGACAACAAATCATATATTCGCATGGCTAGACGTGTACCCGAATGATCGAGTGAACGAGATAAGAAGACCCCGGATCTAGTTTCATCCATCCAAGCTGTGATTTCAGGATTTTTGTACACATCATTTGTACGGTGACCTTACATACAGATTTTCATCCAAACATGGGCCTATATCTATAGGCAATGTCTGCATCTGGGCAACATTCAAATGTAGACGACTTTCTGAATTATGTACATGTTATTAGAATGTTTTATGTGCTGACTATGGGAATGCCTACCCTCAGCAATTATGATCAATAGAGGATTTATCATGATGTAATGTATTGTAAGATTAATGCAGGTGACCGTTCCGCTTTTTTTCCAGGCTCATCACAGTGTAAAGCATCTCAATCAAATGTTCTTATTATTTGGATCTCATGCTTTAGGGGGCAATTGTTATAGGTAAATTTGGGCACCATTCCTAATGCCCTGGTTATCTGGGCATCATCTCCAGGACCGATGATTAAGGATCTATCATTCCCTTTCATCTCAGTTGCTATATGCCCTAAGACAGGAAACAATGTGAATCAAACAACTGTTTTTCATCAAAGCAAGGCTTTTCCATGGTTTGAAGCTTATTATTAAACATGTGGGAGCTCACCAACGCAGGCTCTAAGGGGCCTAAGTGTGTTACATATGCAAATAGCCCCATTCAAGGCTGCTCTGCAAATCACTTCCCGAAATTCAAAGATGCATTGGTCAGATTGGGAGCGAAATTCTCATTGTTTCGGAATCTCCACTTGGGTGTCTTCTAGAAGGGTTCACATGTGTCAAGCTTCAGATCCAAGTGTCCATTTGACATCTACATGAATGGAAACATGTCTTGCCTATTTTTGGAATTTTATTGACTACAAAACTGCCTATAGTTCCTCTATAAATTGAACACATATCTAAGTGTTTGGGAGGAAGAATTTGAGTAGGGAAATCCTAGAGAATTTTCAATGGAGAGTTTGATTTGTGGAGCTACTACTGGAGAGACTTATGTTGTGATGAGACTTGGGAACTTTGCTAGAAGGTTACGATGAATCAGTCACTAGGTTGTAACCTCTCCTTCTATCATCAATAAAGAGTACTTCTTCTTTTTCCCTACATGCATCCATGTTTACTTTGATTTTCCATGTTGTAAAATCTTGGTTGATGAATGTAGTTTATGCTTAACTGATTTGGCTAATTAACTTGAATAGATATCTATATTATTGCATCTTCTGTTGTTCCAGTGTTCTTTCTTGCAGGAAGCATTCAGTTATTTGAAACCGCTTGAATTTGAAGCTGTAGTGGAAGCGACAAAAAGGAGCCATTTGGAAGCGACTGAAACAAGTAAGCTTCCAATCCTCTCTGTGTATCTGTTCTGAGTTAGGAAAAAGGGTAGTGCAGTCTTTCACTTGTTGTTCTAGAATAGACACTGGTCTAGGGAAGCGTAGTTTATCCGTAGGTTACAATTCTGGCCCAACAAAACTCTCCAACTAGATTCTAATTAAATGAATAAAATAAATGAAAATTGTGCCTCCCAATGATCTTTGTGATGTTCTCTTTGGCCCAAGGAAGTAGTCTTCAAATGAATTTTATACAACATAAGCTTTGGGCCAATGAAAATTCAAAAACAAAGACCATTAAATTAGCTTTGCTTGCAAATTTGGAGCTTAATTTTCTGCTAATTTTAGGCAAAGTTAATGACCAAATCTAGTCATGCAACCACTCCTAAAGTCTTCTCCATAGTTTTAGTTTTCCAAGAGCTATCTTGGACCAAGAAAAACTCAAGATATGGCTCTTCAAAGTCAAGGTGTCAAAATTTCATATGTGTTTGAAAATACATACCCGAACAAACAAAAAAGGCATTTTATTAACAATTCTAATTCTAAACAATGTTAATAAATTTAATAACAAAATAATTAAAATTAAATAATTATTAATATACAAATTAAATTATATATATATATATATATATATTAAAAATAACTAAAAAAGCATTTATATGTTTTTCCCTACTGAAGGGAAGGTTGTGATCCCAGCAGGATGGGATGCCACTCCTAGGATAGGCTGACTAGTTGGCCGGAAAGAGAGCAGAGGATATACCTCACTCAAGAAATGCTTTTTGTATGTGCACAGTTAACTTTTTATAAATATAAGAAGTTCTATTTTTTCTTTGGAAAAAAAAAATTAAAAAACATTTATAATTAAAGTATTAAAAAAACCTTAAAGTGGTTTTTTTAGGCATCCATAGAGGAGCCTATGAGTTTTATTAAGGAGGAAGGGGAGGGGATGGAGTGATAAGGAGGGAGGGATTCTTGGGAGGAATCGTGTAGGAGTTATAAGGGGAGAGGTGAGGTAATGGAGGAATAAGGAGGAGAGAAGTAAGGAAGCCCATAGATAAGGATCTCATAACATTATTTAAAAGGAGTTGGAGGATCGGGGGTTACATGAGATATAAGGAGGAGAGGAGGGGATGCACACACAGAGAAGGGACTTCTCTTTTTTATGGGCTTTCCAGTTCACTTATTATATACTAGCATTTGCACCGAGAGGTTCAAAGGGACGCCGATAGGAGGAGTGGGGAATATGGAAATAAGTAAAACCAACTTTTAAGTCAAATGCCTTCAGATAAATTTAATTTGCATTTCCTACTACAACACCTAAAAAATGTCAACCAGTTGCTTAAAAATCAGATCCATCTCGTTTCATATTTTACATATGCTTGAAATCCATGAATGTGGTACAAACTTCAAATATTTTTATGAAAGAATTCCCATGACTTCATGTAACCACCATAACCATAACTCTATTCCTTGGACCTGGATCCAACAATCTTCATCCACCAAAGCTTGAATAGGTTTCAAATATGCAAAGCATGACATTCTCTTGCCTAAAAAAGACTCAAACACTATGTATAGTTGACATTTGAACACATTATTTGGTAAAGTTCAAAGATTTTCATATAATAAATTCAAAGATATGATCAATAATTACTTCCTGTATAGGAAATGGTTTCACATTAAAATAGTCCATATCATCTTCTTTAGGTGGAAATCTTCTAGGAAAAGGATATGCCCTACAAACATCCTATGCAGCATAGGCAAAGCCATGTCTTCTGAGGACCTGGAAGCCATTGAAAGATCAAGATGTCCTCAGTAGGAAAGATAAAAAATTCAACCAAACCATAAAATACCCAACTCAAAGCTTAACGTTATATGCCTCTTAATGTGAGAAAGGGGACTCAAAAACTTCCCAAAAAACACTTGCACGTTGGGGTGTCCATATTTTCAAATAGCATAACATACCATGTCAATCTAAAGCACAAGAGAAGAAACCAAGTGTTTTAGACAATACATGGAATTGTATGGAATTGCAAGGTGAAAAGCAGTGCCAAAAATGTTTCAAAAGTTCTCCATGGAAGGTTTTCACACAAAATTTGAAGAAACAACATGAAAATCATTAATATTACCAAGAAAATAAATATTTCAAGCCTATAGAAAACAATAAACATTTCCCCCTTATATTTTCTCAAATTCCCAATTAATTTTGTGCATTTTCAGAAGATTAATGAAACATTCAAAGACATCGATGTTTAAAAGCACTACATTTGATCATTTTTTAAGTGCTCAAGCAATGTTTCCATGATTCTGAAGATTAATGAAAATTTTCATACCACATATAATGAAAGACACTACTTTTCAAAATTTCTCAATGCCTAAACAATTTTTTCGCATCTCTAAATATTAATGAAACTTTCAAGCCTAGGGGTAGCGAAAAACATTCCATGAGAGATTACCTTAGGAGCACAAACCAAAAATAACAACATATTGAATATATTAATTAGATTATTTTTAAGAAAACACTTATAAAATATATTATAAACTATCCATATGCACTTTAAAATACGATTTTTCCAGAGGATCTAGAAACATCGACTGTTAAATGTCAAAATACATTAAACATTCATATAATAATGGCATAAACAATCTTGAAGTAGTGAGATATAAGAAGATATTGTCTTAAAGATGTTTCAACTACACACTTCATTGAAACATATAATGATTGTGAGGATTAGCCATCTCCCACATTTTAAATGACATTTTGTTGGCTTTTCAAACCAGCCAAGTTGTTTTTCCTGGCGTTTGAGGTTTTTCCACCCTTGAAGAAAAAAACAAAAAAATTAAAAAAAGGCACATATGTAAGGCTCCCCAATACAAAAATATGCTTAGCAGAAACACTACTATCAGGAACCCACATACATAGAGATTTGAGAAGGAAAATAGTAACTAATGGCAATATTTGTGATATGGTCTCCAAACACTTTTGCTTTTCATAAGCTAGAAAACCCTTTGGCACTGAATTGTGTTGCTCGCCATCTCATTTTCTGATCAAACTATTTTACCTTCTGAGAATTTTGAGGATGTGTGCAATTAATTGGCAATGGCTGAAAACAATATTAGATGAAAAGAAGAGATGGAAATGGGTAAAAATGTGTAACAAAGACTAATACCAAACCAAGTGACATGGAATGCCATGAGAGGAACACTTGTAGTTTTCACTATAGTGCCATGTTAACAAAGTAATTTTGATATTTATGTGCTACAAAAAGAAATATTTTTAAAATAATGAGTTTACATATTACATGGTGGGCGACGAATTTATAAACAATACCCTGAGGAGCAACCTCATAATAGAACTCAATGAGAAATAATCATAATCCCTTGAAACTTTCACTATATAAGATAGTCTTAAATAATACGATATCACACTTGATGAACATGCTTCTGACATTGATCTAGAACAACACAAGAGGCACTACCTTGCCTAGTCCTTAATAAATCACGGGTTAGAGCTTCGACAGTTGCTTCACATTTGCACCTGATATTTTCCTCGCCATTCGTAGATCAAAATGAGGAAAAACAATTTACAATGTCTTTTCACAGGGGGTTACAACTTTTAAAATATGAAAAACATTGAGAATTAATGGAAAACCTCAAACCTCCAAAGGTAAATCAATGCAATTGTTTGAGTGCATCCTCTATGAGTTCAATAACAAGGCTTTAATTAAATATGCATCAGTCAACTTTAAAAGTTAAAACTATATTTCGACATTAAGAAATTGAGAAGACATATATGATAACGAATTCCAATTTTATACTCGTGCATCCAAATTGAAATAGTAAAATTCGAGAACATCATACTCAATTTTTTTGCAGGCCTCTTACCAGCGAAACCATATGAAGAGGAGCATAAATATAATGGTCGTGAACATGTTAATGCTTATGTATATAAACCCTACCATAATCTATTTGGTAAGTTGTCAAAAGAATGCATCTTATTTCACATCTTAAACATCAAGAAAGGAATCATAACAAAGATATTTACCTTCACATGTAAATATGTGTGTCGGCCCTTAGACGATGTTTGCACAAAAAGCATGTTTGGCGAAATTGAACAACATCAATGTGACTCGTCACCACCGCTGCTTTGCAAGAAGCGCCACCGTATTCCGAAAATTGCTTGCAATTCTCCCAGAAACTTAGAAATAAAAAGTTATCGGAAGGAGGAGGAATAACCCCCAACCCTCCTAAACCTTGCATGTCCTTTGATTGGCCAATTGATGAAATTTTGGAATGCGAGAATGGATGGAATTGGTCACTTTTGGAACCATACGTGACCAACCTAAAAATTTGTACTCATTGCCTGATGGTAATTGTCACGTCATTGCCAATAGTTGGTTTTCATTGCCTAAAAGTTTACATGCTCTGAAAAGAAATATTTTTAGAATAATGAGTTTACATATTACATGGCGAATGAAGAATATATAAACAATAGCATGAGGAACAAATCAGGTTATGAAGTTATTGAAAAAAAAAAAAAAGGTTACAAACTCCTAATCACTCAACCTAATCCATGGCCTTTTACAATTTAAGTAATCTAATTCTAAAAATCTCATCTAAATATTTGGTTTTTTATAATAAATGGTATATATATAAAGAGGGCAATCTTTATCAAAGATCCATATGGATGAAACAACAATTGCATGTGTTTAGCTTCATAAAGAACGATTAATTTAAATTTAAATATATAGTTAGCTATTGAGAAATTTCATATTGTATGATTTTTGGTATTATTAAAATCCATTTTTTATTTTATTAAATGATATATGAGAGACTTTTTAAATTTCAGCATTATTTAAGATTAGGAATATTTTACTTCTAAAGAGAATTCAAGATTCATAAGCTTTATGTGTTCCAAAAGTATACTTGTATGGAGCAAAATAAATTATGACAAAGATTCATAAGTTTGCCTTGTTCCAAAAGTAGATTTGAATGGAGGAAGAGAAATTAAACAAACCCCACTTGGAACAATGATGGAAGAGACTTTATGTGAGGGTTATTATGGCCTTCATGCATGTTTAGATTTAGATTGATAAGATGTTAAGGGTCTCCATGATAAGATTGTTTGTAATTTATCTAATATCTTTATTATTTTCGGTAAGGTGGTTAGATACATCTAATATTTATTTAGAATTGAATAACTAAAAATAGTAAGTTGTTTTTATATATAATGTATTTAATGGTTGCATTTGTATTTTTACATATATTAATGCATATGGATAAGATGTTATGTTTTAGTGTTTGTAATTTTTATCATCTAATGTTTATTTTGAATGTTATAGTAAAGTTGTTTTTTCATAAAATATAATTAATTGTTATATTTGTAAATTGTTAATGTAAAATGAAAAGTTTGGATTCATGAGGATGGAGTTTGGATGAAGGTGGGTAGATCGACAGTGTAGGTTAAAGATATCTATGTGTGTTTATGCTTATGAGGTAGGAGGTAAATGTCTACAAATGAGTGGTCTAATATGAGAATGTGTAAGTGTGTACTTGTGGGTGATAAGGTGTGAAGGTAAGAAAATGAGTGGTGGAGGATGAAAGTATACACGTGTGTTCTTAACACACTTGAACGCATTCCCATCCCTTGTCTTATCAAAATGTGAGAGTGTGCATTTGTGTACTTAAATGGGTGGTGGGAGATGAGGGCGTGCATGTGTATGATTGGTACCGTCACTCTCCCTTGCCCGCACCCACTACTCCCTCCCTCCCAAGGGGAGAGATTATAGGTGTGATAAAAAGTGTGCACACCTTGTGAATGTGGGGGGTAAAGATGTGCAATGCATACCCCATCTTGGTTGAGAATTTGGGTGAAGGGTAAAGGTGCATTGAGAGTAGGGGTGTAATGAAGATTTCTAAAGAATACCCCACCTTTAACTTCATATTCTCAATGTATGATTTGCACACCCTTTCCTAAAATTTCCAAGTGAAGCTTTACCCTATGTGTGATGTTCCCAATTTTTGTGCATGCAAAAATCACTTAAGAGTTTTGCAAAATTTTGGATTTATATTAAAAAGGGGAAATATCGTTTTGGGAGAGAAGGGAGAATTTATTATTTTAATGAGATGGCAGCAAAATAATATTTTATTGGAGAGGAAGAAAAAATATTATTGTAATAGAAAATGGCGCAAACTAATATTTTATTGGAGAATAAAGGAAAAGTATTTTTTTATTGGAGAATGGTCTAAAAATAATATTTTATTGAGAAATGAGGCAAGTCCCTATTTTATTCGACATAGAAGCGAAAATTATCCTAGTGAAAAATGGGCTCCACCAATAAAACAATAGGGGAAAAGGAGAATCTAGAAGCTAGAAGGATTAGACTTAATCAGAAGGCATTCTATTTTATCTATCTCGTTCACAATTGAAATAAGAAGGCATTATATTCTATCTATCTCATTCACAATTGAAAGTTGATCAAGTGAGTTGAAAAGTTTCAAGAAAAACTCAAGCTCCTATTGTAGATTCTCCTCTTATTGTCTCTTTGCACCATCAAATTTTACTCTATAGCAGGTGCAGATCATCCACTTCAATGTGCAAAAATGCTGCCACAAAATTGCCACTGCAAACTTTAGTTGACAGTTTAGGCACAAAAATAAATAGCATTATACAACCAACATCATAGGTTTTTCCAAATACAACCTCAGAAGTCACTCAATAAAACATTTTATGGATTTCACATTTGATAAATTAAAAATACACCAAGATGCCACATCTTGGATACTTTCCAAGGTCTTGCGCCGAGGAACCAACTGATAACATTTCTTTGCTCAGTTCTTTGAAAAAATATATATATACGGTTGTTAATGCTAAGTAAAGAAAATAACATCTTTAGTTTCCATGTCCACAAAAAAAAGTCATTCTCTGGTTTACCATCCAAGTGATTTTCAGCTTGTCAACCTGCTGATGGGAATAACATCTCTATCTGCTTTTTGTACGCTTTCCTCCAAAATTTACTGCAGGTGTAATTCTAATAATAGCTGCAGGTGTAATTCTAATAATAGGTAGAAAACCAGACCATTTCTTAAACTAAAACGGAGAATTTAAAAAAATAAAGAGTAAAAAATGAAAATTTGAATTTTAAATGAGCCTATAGCATCCTACCACCACTCCAAATAAATAATCCTAATTTCAAGCTGCAATATCCAGCTGCATCTGTTCAATCCAGGCACCCAAAACTGAATGGTCAACATTTTCTATTTTCCCCTTGTGCATTTCCCAGAACAACCTACAATTCCTCCATCTTTACCCTCTGGTGCAGTTTCCTTTACTAGTGTTTAAACCCAAGACAAATCCGGTTCTTCGCAACTGCGGGGGCCAAATGAGGCCAACTTTCTTAATTTTCTCAATTCTTCTCCTTGAACTCCCCAGTTAACGTTACTCGTAGGAGAACCCCAATAAGACCATGAATTTGGATTCACAATAGCTCCCAAGTCACAAGAACTATGGCTCCATTTTTCCCTCTAAACAAAAGCAGCAATTCTTGAATTTATCGTTGCAACCATAGCCGGTGATAAGGAGACCCAAATGTATTACGACGTTCCACATCCGCACAACGAGGTGACATTTTACCTCGGGCTCCCAAACCAAATGAGAAGATTGGAAAGGTTATTGCATCAAAGAATGGCCAGGGCTCTGAGTTTCTATTGCAGCCTGCCGCACCTATGTAATTCTCTGTGAAAATGCCTGCGCATTTATAGGATGCAACACGTGGTTTTGAATATGCATATATGCCTGGCAGTCTTATGAGCTTGAATTTGGGGACTCATCTGAGAAAATATGGAAGGTTCAAGAATTGTTCAAGAATTGAGAAAATATGGAGATGTTACCTTGGAGACAAACACGTCTTCAAGATTCGTTGGAGCAACAATATTGATCCCATGACTCTTGTATTTTCCAGACGCTTGTAGTGGTGTTCCCACCACCATATATAACAACAACAACATTCATCCTGGCTTGTGCGGACAGTGGAGAAAAATCATTGAGGATTTGCCCTTCATAGTCTGAAATTCGAGGAGAATCCTCAACATGCATGTCTCTGGCATTGAGTTCTCTAAGAAAACTGGTTTGAACATTGCTACTAGGAAGGTGTAAATTTGGTACACTAGGTTGTGGCCAGCCTCCATATCCATTTATAGAGGATGCTGGTGGAGACATAGACAGAGTAAATACACTGCCTTGTTGAGGATTTGATAGGAAGGGTGACATCATTGAAACTGAAGAGGGAGAACCAGGAGCAAGAGGACTCTTGACACACATCATGTCCAGAGATGATGATGCCCTTGGGGATGGGATAGAAAAACCAGTAGAGACAATGAGAGGGCACAGCTCTTCGGATGTGTGAGAAAAGAAGCGAACTCTACGTGAACAATTAGTCCCATCTTTGCACAACCGTAACCCATATTGAGCTGGATGTAACCAGCACTCAAAAACACCGTGTGCATATTCACAAGCATAATTGCGCCTACAAGTCCCTTTCCGAAAATCTGGGCAAGGAACACAGTTGTAATGATACCTTCTTGGATCCTGCCTTTGGCATTTTCACCAGGATGCACAAATGGGTATTCGGTCCAAACATGAGAATATGCCCGTGAACATGGCTCCACGTTGAAGGAAAACATTTGAAACTCATCTGTAGGATAGATATTATTCTTTATGTCTGGAAAAGAAGGGTCCACAGGGTATTCTTTCTTCTCATTAACATCATCGAAACCGTTTAATGCGTCCATAGACTTTGGCGAAGATGTGGGAGAATTCATACAACCTGATCTACTATTGAATGCTACTGAAGACACTGAAAGAGGATACAAAGGCGATGGGCACATGGACTCCATCCCCTTTGACTCCAACCCAGGTGGCCATGAAACCATGTTAGGCAACTTCGTCGGAGAATTTTGAACATTACCACCCGCATTTAACATTTCTTCTTGCTTGATCTTGATTTCGGTTAGCTTAGGAGAAACCATATTGACATCTGTTGGTCTTCTACCATAAGCATCCAAGCGAGTCACATCACCGCCTGCCTAAAGCAACAATTTTACAGCTTCAACTGCACTGGAAGACCCTCCCTTCTTCCACAACCGCATAATGCAAAGCAGTGGAGTTATCTGAACCAGAGGTTTGGTCAACATCTGCCCCACAAGTTACATAAATGCACAAGATGTAATTCAGTGTATCTACACTGTCATAAAGTGTGGCAACCATCAATGTTGTCCTTTTATCCAGGACCATCTGATTAGAACCATTCTGCCTCTCGTACCAAAATTTAACCTCATCTATCTTTGACCCTTCTTCCTCCATTGCTTTCTTAAAGCCAATAAGGTAATTATTAGCAGCTAATTCATGTAGACTTTAACAAGATTCAGACAATTCTTTCACCTTGAGAGACTGATTCTCAGCCATTTTGACTCTCTCTTCTCCTACGTGTGGGCTGGCAGGCTTCTAATGTTCTGGGCCTCCACACATGGCTATTCAAAACAGACCTCAAATGTATATATCTCTTCCACCTATTTAGGATATCACATTTGTAAGAAGGCAATTCAAAACTAAAGTAGGCATATAAAAAAAAAAGCACCGAATCATTTCAAAAAGTATAAAACAACCTAAACACTAGACAACATGTTTTCACCACATTCCAGTAAGCAAGAACAATTATGGTAAATATGTTTAGGGAAGATTAAAACCCAGCCAAACATCATAAGCCAGAGTAGTAAAGACCATTTGCAACCCAGCCAAATATCATAAGATTAAGATATTTGCAACAATATTGAACAAAGACCATAGTCATGGTTAATAAACAAATAATAAAACAGAACCTAGCGCTGTAAAACATCAAGGCATCATATCAAGGCATCATAAAACATAGCTTAACGTTGTAACCTAATGACTAACGATTCCCTTCACAAATATTTCAACTTAAGAAAGACCATGAGAACTAAATTTCATGATACCAAATGTTGCACTATTGCAAATTTTAGAATGGAAGACGACCACAAAAGGTAAACAATATTTTCACCTCAAAAGAAGCGACCCAAGCCATAACAGTTGAAAATAGATGAGTATAGAATGAAAAAATAACACGATAAGCATGCAGAAAAGGTTGAGTTTCTCCAGTATGCCATTAAAAATCATGAAAAGTGAAATCAACATATTAATGGGTAAATTTTGCTAAGAGAAAATCTAGTAAGGCCATGGATAGGGCAAATCTAATTACACCACCCAAAATAGCTAACTTAACAACAATATACTTAGCCGTTTTAAATGAAGAATTAGTCTACCTAGTTAAAATACAACAGTGTCTACCTCATTCTACCCTACAATATATATACAGATTTTAATGTTTAAAAACCCATAATGGTAAAGAAAAATCACTAAATCATGAATTAAAACAAGAATAAATTCAGAGTCATAAATGGTCAAATGTGATATTGCTTTAAGATGTAAAGCCATATTGCCTGAAAGGGGTTATTGAAGTCTGATTTTAGAAAAATGGAGCTTGTTTAAGAGCCCTGACACCTTAAATGGAGAAAAACATGTTAATCTTGAAAACCCGGGATTCTAAAGGGTAAATATGACACCTAAACCCCATCTCAAGTTAGGGTAAGCATGGAGAGACAAAAACGTCAAATTTTCGGAATAAAAGTATTGATTGACCCTAACCATTGAGGTTTCCACCAATAATTTGCATATTTCCTAGTAAAACGAAAATGCCCACTAAGAAAGGGGTAGAAACTATGAATCCACAACTTTTTTGAAAATATTTACTTCAAAACCCAGGTTTGGACCTTGCAAGCGCCACATTAAAACAAATATGAGACCCTAAAAAATACATAAAACCTGGTCACATATTAAGAGCAGATTCGGGCCAAGTCCCAGAACCCCTGACATAGCCACGACAAGTTCGGCTCGATTGGCCGCAACAAAGTTAGAGTGGTTGGATCATTGATCTCTAACATCAAACGTTTACGTCTCTTTTGGTAGCCAAAGCTTGATCTCTTCTTCTCAGATCTTGAATTAGTGTTGGTTTTAGAAGCAAGTGGGAAGCCATTTCGGGTGTTGAGACTCCCAATTTGTGATGAGAACAATTCGGCCCTCGATGGATTTTATAGGTGCACACAATAGCAAGTTTGCATAGTAAGCAAATGCGGATAGATAGATCAGTTAGCCATCCTTTCTCACCCTTCGTCATTGTAGTCGTGCAGCTGTCGTATTCACCATCCACTGCAGTGAGCCATCCTTTCTCAACCTTCACCACTGTAGTCGTGCAGCTGTCGTATTCACCATCACAGTGGAAAGCATATTCATTTAGGACGATGAATCTACTATAGTGTTGTGAAGTAGAACTTCATAATAAAAAGCCTATCGACTTTATTATTGTATGTTGATATGAAGGGAGCTCAGAAGCTTGAGACGTGTAACTTTTATTGAAATTAAAATTGGTTTCAGACTCTCAAAACTTATGTGTGTGTGTGTGTGTGTGTATTTTAATTTTTGTGTAATATAATATGTTATATTTGGTTAACATATATATAATGTTTTCGAACCCAATGATTTTGTAGGATAATTGGTTGATAAAATAATAACTTAATTAATTAAAAATAAATTATTTAAAAACTAAATTAACTAATTAATCAAGGTTAATAAATAAATTAATACTAATAGTTACAAATTATAAAATTAATTATATTTACAAATATAAAGTATATTTTGTACATTTTTTAGTCAAGGCAATAAAAATTAACTGAAATTTTGAATGAGTGCTATTTGCAAACCGTAAGTCCAAACTTAGCAAAATCAGAGTCATTGGGAAACTGGCGAAAAACTGCACTCAATGAAATAATCAAAACACAAATTCGAAAAAAGTGAAAATCCTACAAATTAACCAATTAAAAGTATTAAAGGGTGATATGACCATAATTTATCTTGAGGGTCTCCATTATTATTATGCAGATAATAAAGTAAAAATAGGGGGTTGTTGTTTTACCGCAACACCACCGAAATTTTCCATTGATTAGTTGAATACAATTTGGCAACCCCTTTCTTAGGTCGATATCCACACAAATGCGAGCATATGTGAAGAGCTCCTTTGTTATTTTCTCATTATCTATTTTATAAAATCTCCTATATCATTCATGATGCCTTCAAGAACTTGATGGTGCTAAAAAGGAAGTGGTAGAATGGGTAGCCAAACCCAGACAAACATTTTTGTTACCTCCATTGTTGATGCATCAAATTCTGGGAACCAGGGTGTGATGAATAACCCTGCTCTACTCTAGAACCACGGTCCTTCCCTAAATATTTTCTGATAATATTTTTTTTGAGGTAGGGAGTACGGTAAAAAACCCCTTCGAGCATAAGTAAACATCACATTCAGTAGTCTAATTTGAATAGATTCATTAGTATAGATCATCTAGCTTAGCCTAGAATCCTTTAAAATGACAAGTACCCGCCTTTGCATGAAAATATGAGAACATGACATTTACATGTGGATTCCAGAACTTGATCTTTAGGTATTTCTCCATCCTTTCCACTATGTAAGGCCCACACAATAGCCTAGGATGGGGAGTTTCATAATTATGATTTGCACTCCTTTTGACAACCTCTTATAGGAAACTGAAGGCTCATATCCTAATCCTCCAAGCAAAAAAAACATAAAAAATAGGGTGGAACCTCTACTTATGTTGTATTCTTTAAGAGACCTCCTATCCTAAAGGATTTTGCTTCCTGAAATGAGCTTTCGAGCAGTTGTTGGAATTCCCTCCCGCTTTTGTATTGTAGAAAAATCTCGAAGTTTTGTAGCTGCGAACGAATTCAACTGAAATAAAAAGACACAAAACTTCATCTACTCAATCTACGAAAGGGAAAACATACAATAGAAACACAATCAATCATTAAAACACATGAACACAATTTTTATTGGGGAACCCAATTGGGGAAAACCCCTCCTCTGTTTGTATTATATCAGATGAAAACAATGATCTATTATAGTGAGAACTTCAATTCCCGAAGCTCTCTCTGCATTGCAATATTTATCTCTCTCTTTGAGTCTGCTTTGCTTAATACTTAAAAAAAAATAGGCTTTTGATTCCTCCTATTTCCTTGCGCAATTATGCTCCTAAAGAATAGGGAAGCTCCTATTTCATTTTGCAATTTCCAAGGAAAATAGATCCCCGCATGCAAAAAACTCTGTACACTCACTAGCATACAATAATAATTACGATTTTCCTTTTCCCTCCAACTTCACTAGGAAATTTGACTTGCATGCAAGACTAGGGCTATTTTTAGTACATGAACTAGTCAACTGACAGTCAGTTGAGTTTACAGCAGTTCCACTACTCAACTGAACTCCTAACTGACTCTATTTTAGAATAGAGCTCAGTCAACTGTCAAACACTAAAGATAACACCACTAGATAGATAAAACTTAACCATAAACTTGTACGCAACTCTACTACTTGCCCACAAATTCAAATTGACTGACTTAACTGAGTGATTTGTCCATGTCACTCTTGCTAACTACCTAACAACTCATCCTGCTTGAAGTTGGATTCGAATTTCCTCATTTTACTAAGGCACAAGTCAAATGAAGTTTTTTCTTACTACAATTTAACATGTATCCTGCATTTGATATTCTCTACTAAATCCTCGTCATTTACCGATATTAAAATAGATTTACCAGCCAATGTTTTTACGAAGATCTGGAAACTTCTCCCCTCTTTCAATCTTAAATTCTTCATGAAATCTACCAAATCTGAGGTCTTTTTGGTCAGATCTACATGTTTTTCCTCCAAATTCATGAGATAATTATGTGAATTTGGAGCTTTATTGTATTTCTCCACTATATCTATGATGCCTCTACTTTTCAAAACCTCTCTTACTTTGATATGAAATTGAGGGATAAAGAAATGATCAAGGAGACCCCACATTGTAGGTTTTTCTCCCTTACACACCCCTCCTCCTCCTCTATGGAGAGATCCATCAAAGACAAATCATTGTAGAAGGAGGTAACATGAGCTTCTATGGTAGTCTAGAGCTCTACGACTGCGACCATAAATCTCCTGCAAAGAAGAGTCCATAACAGAGGTTTCTTTGATATACTCCTTAAGAGCAAAAGGAAGGTCCATGATCTCCTTCATACTAAAGCAAATCTGACCCCCTAGCATATGGTTGTAGGTTTGCGTAGTCATGATGCCGTTGAAATGGTTTGCAAGGGTGCAGATTCTGATCAAGGAGGTTGCCTTGCTATAACGAATGATGTAATTACGTAAATAAAGAATGAATGCATTATTACATTTATAATATCTCTCATTCCTCTCCCTATTTATGGAAAAGTGAAACGTAGAGATGCGATTCAAAGTTAGGAGGTGGGAAGAGTTCAATTTTAGGAAGCACGTAAAAATAAATTTCGAAACTAGGGATCAACATAAAGGGTTGTAAAAAGTCCATTCCCAAACCAGTGAGTTTGGTAATTGTGGGGTTAGTCCGGCCGATTCCCAAAAACTTCTGAAATGCGTGTTTTGTTAAAGAAAACCTTCTCCCGATGGTTCTTCGTGGCACGTACCTCACCCGACCTAACACAACAATAGATCTCCCCAGTAGTGAGTGCCATGATCCTTGAGAGTGATCTAGGACTCATAAAAAACGACTAGAAACCTCCTGCAAGCGAGAACCCCAACTAGACGGATGTCGTTAAGAGAAATGACCTTTGAAAAACCAAGCAATCTTGGATCAAAAACCTTTTCGACTGCAGAGGATTTATGCATAAAACAACACATCATAATCCAACAAAAACTCATGAAAACCCAACACTGTCCTTGCTTGAAGTTGAAAAGGTGTTGAATATCAGATTTCTTGAGCCATATGATTCTCGATCCACTTATTGTATACCAAAAATCCAATGTGGCGACAAAGCTTGTTTCACTAGCATGTTGTAGAGCCATCTTAACTCTTTCAAAATAATATAAAAATAAATAAATAAATTATTATTTTTTATAAATTATTTCTTGTGGTTTTTGAGCTCAAGGTTTATGAGAACCTATGGCATTCATGTGGAATATAGCTTATTTAAAGAGGGAAATTAAACCAACCTATATCCACCTTAACTCTGAATCTACCAAGAGTCAAGAGGGACAAATCTTTAGATGCAAACCTATTTTAGAGTCAGAGATTTGATCCCTCTCGGCACTTGGTAGATCCTGAGTTAAGATGGATCTAGACTGGTTAAAATAAAAACAAATTCTAGCTAGCTCCATAGTGAAACTATTGGTAGTCAATCAATTCCCAAAACTCATGAGAGGAAAGGAATGTCAATTTTAATCACTTTAAATTATAATGTCAAAAAATTATCTAAATTATATCTCATTTTCAAAAAATCTGTCACATTATCAATCTTCCTAACCTTCTAACTCAACAAACTACGGTGATTTTGGAATGCCTCTAAATATCTCTTACCTTCTTAAGGTCCCATAAACCAATTTAGGTTTTATTTGACATTCTTCTTCTATATATATATATATATATATATATAGCAATTGAATTTTTTTTCTTCTTCTTTGTAACACTCCAAGTTTCTATGCTTTTTAATTTGATATTTAAATAATTCCAAAGGGAAAGTGGACCCCAATGGAGAACTACTGCGTGGATTTATTTTATTTATTAATAAAAATAAATGGAACAGTTATGTGTGCAATGACTAGATTGAGAATTGAGATCTGAAACCTAGATCCATGAGGATATGGATAAGGTGAGACTTTCCCACACCTTCCAGAAATCCTTGGAAGGAATATTACCAAAATTAGATTTGGAGATAAACATCTAATTTCCCCAATGAAGAGGAAATTAATTGGGAAGAGGAAGAAAAAGCTGTAAAAGTAAAAAAGACAACTTTAAAGTACCTTTATGAGGGAAAGCCTAGGCAAAGCAGGAAGAAAGCATCCTGAAATTTCTGGACGCAGAAATTGGAAACAGGCTTGGAAAAGCACAGCTTAAATAAGCTGCTCCAGGATAGACAAAGGGTTGTCTATCACTAGGAGCTAAGGTCTCGGCTCGAGGGTGAGTTACAGAGAGAGAACTCTAAGGTTGGGAGGAACTAGCCAAAGCTATTGGTATGCACACTGAACTAGTCTATTTCTGATTTACATGAATGTAGCATATGTGAAATTGACCATCTGATTAGAAATTGAGGAGGAAAAAGAAATGGAAAATGTGCTTAACTGAACCTGGTAGATTTACAGCAAATTAGTTGTTTGTAAATATAATGGATTATCAAATACCCATACATTTAACAGATTGTGATATGGCAGAAATATTGCAATCTGTATAGTTGTTTGAAAATGGTCTAATGAGGCCCATCTTCTAAAATGTCTAAACCCCATGATAGGTTTAAATCGGGTGATCGGTACCTCACAGAGAAGTTGTTATACTAGTTAGTAAGTGGACATATTACTAGTAGCTGATTTTATTATCTATATATCTCCATGTGAAATCTAAAATCAGTTTCAGAAAAGGAGTAAGTAATCTGAAAGTTATATTTGGTATTCCATGTTTTATTATACTATTGTACTGCTTTCAGTAGAGAAACTCATACTTCAATAAGTGAAGTACATTTACAATCTACTATAGTACACCAATAGTAAATAAAGATCTAAAATAGAAATGAAATTTCAAAGTAGCATGGTACTAGGACATTAAGGAATATATTATGTATGTATGATAGAAGAAGGTAATTGTGAAGACCAGAAATTAGATTATGTTCCTGAATAACTAGTAATAGTAGTGAGTCAAGAAGATACGTGAACTAATATGCTTGATTCTTTAGCCGATGAAAAAAAAGAAATTCTAGCAAACAGATTTATAAAAATGATATATTTATGTATCCAGTACTAAATTGTGTAGAAGAGTATGCAGAGATTTAAATTCCTGTATAATCCCAAGAAAATTCTGAATATCATTTACAAACCAAAAATGCACAATTAAGTAAATGTAAGAAATTAGTGATTTCTTCAATTCCGAAAATAATTACAAATAGAATTAAAAAGCAGACTCTGTGTGTGTGTGTGTGTGTGTATTATACTGATAAAATAGTATAAGATTATCCCATCATTATCACTATATTCCAGCTACATAAATTAACTCATCATTACACAATGGAAAGTGACCAGGATTTTATATATATTTTTAACCTGGAGTTAAAAAACAAAAAACAAAAATCGGAATTTAAATAGTCCATTGCATTATAGTCCAGAATACTGGTCCGGAAGTTGAATACAATTACATGTCTTAAAAATTAAGATATGCTAAACAGTCAAGTCTAGTGGCTTGGAAACCGAGTTCGAACATAAGTAAAATCAACCTAAGAGGAAACTTAAAATAAGATTTCCTTTCGGAAAACACCGAATTCTTCATGATAACGAGGAAACAACCTATAGGAACAATAAGAGTTGATTAATTCCAGTCGAAAAATCAAAAGACTAAGAGGAAAATCGAATTGGACGTCACAACAGAGCTTCTCACCTGCACTTACAAACAACATAGGTTAGCCAAATCATAAATCCTATTTGAGAAGAGACAAATACAAATCATGAACAATCGTGAGGCAAAATAGTGAAACGAGAAATTGAAGTTGGCAATCATATCGTAAGTACCTGTAGAGGTTAAGGTTGAAAAAATGGAGACCTCTGAGCTTGAAGCTATTCAAGTGCCGAAGACGTTCCTCCAGATATGGTATACGTTTCACCTTGACCTCCACACATTGAAATTCATAAATTTAGTTAACGCAGAAATTCTATTATGAAGTAAATGTAACCCAGAAACAGAGATTGAAGACTGTCACGAGAAATTCAAAGCTTTGAAATCAGAAAAATGGTAACGGGGGTAGACGGGTGGTATTACCTCACCATTACGAAATGAGTAAATCCTTGCCCAAAGTTATTATGTTCGTGAATAATCTGGATTAGAGTATGCCATAAGAACAAAGGGCAAAGTTAGATTAATGAAAAATTCGAATTCAGTCCCGGATGCAAGGGAACCCTAACCTATTACAAACGATACATTAATGTATCCGCAGGGCTGAAGATATGGAGTGGTTGTGAGAGTACTTACCCCAAGAACGAAAATCAAACAGCGTATATCCAGACAACAAGAATTTACAATTTTACAACGAATGGAAAACAGTTAGTCTTACTAGTTCGACATAAGGTAGGAAGACGTACTGCGAGGTGTGGTGGTAATCCATAGTCACTGTGTGAACCATAGCCACTGTGAAAAATCATCTCGAGGATGGACCAGAGTTCTCGGTAGCAGAGAATGCAAAGAATGCTACTCAGTGATAAAATTTCTATTTAATAACCCAAAACCGATGAAACCCTAATCCATCTTGTCCCTACAAGTGTCACATGATCTGGGCACATCCTTCGGATCGAGGATTCAAGGGTGAGAAATCCGAGAAACTGCCAAACAATACCATACGAAATTAATTAAGAAGTTCCAGTCATATAAATGGGATGAACGTTGGAGAGTACCATCAAATCCACTTGGGATTGCACTGGGCTCAAGATTTGATTTTGTAAGCTGGCCTCATTGCTATCTACCAATGTCGTAAGGGGTTTAGGTACACATTAAAGTCGTTGGGACGTGAACGATGTGATTGCCAACGAAGGACTATACATACGATTTCTCTCAGGATTTGTATTCCAACTCAGCCCTAAAGTGACAAAATAATATCTACGATTTGAGTTAAAATCTAAGTCCCGGAGTAATAAATGAGAAACCATTACAAATGGTTGGGTATTAGGATATGGAGAAGAGAACGATAATAACAACACCTTAATAGAAAGGTTATTAGGTTGCATTCGTATACCTAACGAATAATAATACGTCTCTTCATGATAAAAATTTGATTGGGTATGTGTATAGAAGTGGGTTATATGGTCATGTAAAATGTATAGTGAGGATTGTGTTAGAGTGAGTGGATTTGATTATAATACGACTAGGATATATATATATATATATATATATATATATATATATATATATATATATATATATAATTGAGATAAACAAAAGAAAGGAATTGTTAATATAGAAGGTTAAGTTGTCTTAGCTTATGGGTGGTATAAAATAGGGTCACAGGTGTACTGTGATTGCTAAACCTAAAAAGAGAAAACTAATAAGGTTAGTAGTAAGATAAGCATTGTGTCGACCGTGAAGGAAGGATAATCTAAGTGTGGAGACCGAAATTCGTCAAACTGTGATGAATAACCATAAAGGATGTGAATAATAAGTAGAAAAAAAAAAAAAAAATTGTGGAGATAAGAGATATCACATTTTTATTTTATTGATAGATATTTTTTTACATTCCATAATGAAGCAAATGTGTAATTTCCTTCACAAAACTTTTTAAAAAATATTAACAAAAAATATACTTCATATCAAACATAAATACTTCATATCAATCATAACTAGAATATTGACATTAAAATGTTAACAACAATTTTTTGTTTTTAATGTCAATAATATATTTTATGTTTTTTGTTTTTGTTTTTGTTTTTGTTTTTGTTTTTTAATCTATCTCACATTCATTAAGTGGATTGATTTGACTAGTTTGTAATCTTGTAAAATAAAACTTTGGCTTTTCCCTTTGTGCAATACAATACTGAAAATTAACTATCTTTATTAAGAAAAAAAATACTTGATATCATATCAATCATAAATAGAATATTGATATTAAAATGTTAACTACAATTTTTTTTAATGTCAATAATATATATAGATATATATAATTTTTTATTTTTTATTTTTTATTTTTTTTCACTTTATTTTGTTTTTTAATCTATCACACATTCATAAAGTGGATTGATTTGACTTGTTTGTAATCTTGTAAAATAAAACTTTGGCTTTCTTTTTGTGCAATATAATACTGGAAATTAGCTATCTTTTTAGGAGGTTTTGTCGCGATGATGAATCTTGTTCTATACTTGAAACTTAGACTAAAAAATGGAGACTATAGACATTCTAAAACATTTATCACAAATCTGCACCACAAAAACCTACAAACTATTAATATTGGAAATTCTTTAGAGTTATATTGGTTTTTCTATGTTTTTCATTTATGTAGTTTTAAAAGTTAAATATATTTATATATATTATATCTATATTAAGTGTACTTGCAAGTAAAATGGAAAAATATTTTTTATTGATAAAATATTTGAATGACATGTTGATGAGTATAATGGAGATGTGTAATTCTTTATCTCTTCAAGATAGAGTTGACATGTGACACACACTTCAACATAGAATTGACATACATAAATATATAGAAATACTTCAACATGGAGCTACATACATACACAAATATATAATATTTTTTATAGTTAAAATATTTTAATGATAAGTTAATAAGTATAATAAAAATGTTTATTTGCTTCACTATTGAACATGTATATAAATATTGAGTACAAATTTTTAAATTACTCTTTTAATAAATTTATATTAATTAATTTACAAATAATAAATAGTGTAAAAAATATATATATATATACATTAATAATCATTTAAAACAAATTAAAAATAATTAATTATTTAAAAAATTATAAATTAATAAATTAAAACTATAGATACACAAATCAATGTATCATTATTAAAACCATAAATTATGTCAACAATCTTAAATCTTATATTAGTAGTAAGAGCTCAAGGCATCAATTCTAGGGCAGTTGAATCATAAACATTTCATTTTGGAATGTGACGCTTTCATAGACATAAGAGATAGTTACTGCAATATGTTAGCAACAATTTGGTGGCATTGTCTTTTTAGTGAGGAAACTATTAGAAGGTTGGGTAGATCATCATTAATTTAAGTAAGAAAATGATTGAATTACACAAAGCAAAAAACAAGGAAGTTGGTGGTCCCATAAACTATTTTGATAGCATCAATTCGGTAGCATTGTGTTTTCAGTGAAAAAATTATTAAAAAGTTGAGTCAGCGCATCACCAATTTGAGTAAAAAAATGATTAAATTACAGAAAGCAAAAAGCAAAAAAACTAGTAATCCCATAAACTATTTTTAGTTTCGTAAACATTAAAATATCATTCAATTAAACCCATTACAAAACTCTCACACTCACTTCTTCAACTGTATTGCTAATTCTATTCTAATGTGCCTAGTCATTATTAAGACCATAAATTAAGCCAGCAATCATTCAATCCCTCCGGAGAGGATAATTTTATTTCCATCATAAAGTATTAACAATTGCAATTTTATCCACATCCATATGCCACGACTGCACTCGCTTCAAAATAAATTTTTTGAAAAACAACAAAAATATAATTGTACCTTAAACTAAATTCCAATATAAAATTCTAAATTCAAGTATGTGGAAAAAATGGCATTGTTTGGTACACATTTTTTCACGAGCTATAAGGCAGCAGGGTGTGAGATGCTGATCACGACGATGATGAGAAGTTGGTGCATTGGAGGATCTCCATCCGCCATTCAAAGGCTGCAGTGCTTCTTACATCACAAATCCAGAGTCACTTCTCTCTCCATAACTCCCTTTCTACGTTACTCCATGGCAAGTCGCAGCAGATCTTTCGATACAACCAAATGTTCTCTGACCCAATTGGAGTCGGATTCCGCGTCGTCATTATCACCCACAACGGTGCAATCCAGTGTAAGTCGTATGGTTCTCTGTAAACAAGTTCATTCCTCGAATTTTTTAATGGGTCACATAATAGGTCGCGTTTTTCGGGTTCATCTTGTGATCGTTTGTTCAATCCCTTTCAAATTCGCCATGGTACCAGCTCTGGTCGGTGGATGTGCCAATTTAGGGATTATAATTTAGGGAGCATGTAATGAATTGGGATTTGAATGTTCTCTGTGTCATCTTTGATGAGTACCCTTGTCTACATTATTTCTCGAGAGATCACTTGGTCACACCATCACCCAGATGTTTGTTTGTGAGAGAAAGAGGACAGCCATGTCTAGATTTTTATGTTTTTGGTTAATATGTACATCCGTGGTTTTCTGTTTAAAAAGAAAAAGAAAATGAATGGGCTGCGAGCATAGCAGCCACGCAGCAAATCTCAAATTCGGGCGGGTTCATTACCGAAATATCTCAACAGCTGCCAGTAAGGTTATGAAAATAAATGGAGAGTCAATAGTGCAGCGAAACAAACATTAGACAGCAACAAATCGAAATAGCTGCCAATATGGTCGTAAAAAAATTAAAAATAAATAGAGAGCCTATACTGTAGCGAAACACAAACATGGCCCTTGGCCGAAGCATAAACATAAGAACAAGGACATTAGACAGCAGCGAAAATGGGCCCATCATCAGGTTGTGGGTCATCACGGTCACTTGGGGTTTGTCCCCATCCAGTAGCAGTTCCCTCGTCCACCACTATCAGCTCCCAGCAATCATTGCCAGGTTCAGATTGCTTTTTTGTTTCCGAGATTGGAAGTACTATAGTTGAAAATTTATCATTCTGCTGTATAGGTAAAGAAGGTCAGCTGTGCCTATCTTCTCTTCTCTCCCTAATAGTGCAATCTGCCTGGTGACATGGCCTGCCATCTGTCATCGGCCACCAGCTCCAGCAGGCCTTGACATCCCCTCTCTCTTCTTCTGCACCAAGATTTCCAATCTATATCATTTTTATTGTATCCGTACCTTACCTTATACTCTCTCTTAGCTAGATCTAGTTTCTAGCTTTTTCTTAGATCTTAATATCTTTTCCTGCTTTGAACAGTGTTCTAGGAGATGCTTTTACACTCCAACTTTGACTTGCGCTGGATGTCCTATCTTAATCCTATTGACCTAATTTTGTGGTCATTTGTTAGACATGAATAGAATAACCTTATCTTACTACTGAGATCAAACAGATTGGGCAGGGGAGCTGCCAGGTGGTCCCTTGCTCATATTACAGGGGTGCCTCACCAGAGCTCTAAGAGCTGCTGAATGTGGACCATCTCCATCTCACTTTTCTGAGCTTGTGTCTAAATTAATTCTTGAAACATGACTGATTATGTTTGGTTGGAGAAGGATTGAAATTCCTCGGAGATGTCACATCGGGGACTCTCAAGTATCACCATTACAGGATGTGCTAAGAAAATCGAGCTTGGACCAATTGTGGTAAAATCCCACTGATCTACTGCTGGAACACAACCCAACCGACGAGAAATAGCAGGGTTCAAGGAGAACTTGGGGGTGGACTTCTGTTCAGAATATTTGCACACAGCTCATGACCTTCTGATGGCATAAGTTCAAAGCCCTACCTCTAGATGCCCCATGAATGCCTCAAATTGTTAGAATAGCTAGTGGGATTGGAAATTGTCAATTTATCAAAGTCCATGATATTTGAACCTTGACCAAAGGTGTGCACTATGAAGCTCCCTTTTCACCACTAGTCCCAAACCCATTGGGCAAAACAACAGTAGGATTTGAAGAGAACATAGAGGTGGCTTGGGTTTGTAATATGTGTGTGTGGGTCTTGACCTTTGAGTGCAAGAAGTTTAAACTTACCTCCAACTTTCCAAGTGACCCCATGACTACCTCAAGGTGCTGGAAGTGCATGGAACAACTCATGGGAATGGAACCTGGTCAAGGTATTGGATGAAGTATGTGAGATTTGAACCTTGACCAAGGGTGTGAAACTCCCTCCCACCTGCTATTCCCAAGGCCATTGGGTGGTAAATGGTAGGTTTCAAGGAGAGTATTGTGGTGGGATTGGTCCATAATATGTGCACGTGGGCCATGACCTCCTAGTGCAATAAGTTTGACCATTACCTTTGGATGCCCCCTTGGCTACCTCAAGGTGCTAGACTGACTAGCAGGGATGTAATTGGCCAAGCTATTTGGAGAAGTTTATTCTTATAATTGCAACCAACAAGGAAAATATGTGGGTGGGCTTGTTTTTGTTTATGTGCATATCGTTCTAACCTCCTAGTGCCATAAGTTCAACTCTTACCTTTGGGTTCCCATGGCTACTTGAAGGTGCTAGAATGACCCATGGCAATGGAAACTGGTCAAAATATTGAGTGAAGTTTGAGAGACTTGAACTTTGACCAAGGGCATTGTTATCACACAAATTTGCATTGACAGACTTGCCTAATAATTATAGACAACCAACCCTGTGATCGTTGGAAGCCTCTTTGTTCGGGCTGGTGCTTGTCCAGCCTCAAGCAACTGTCCCTAGGGGTTGAATGCTATTATCAAACCAATAAATCTGCACAAAGTCCATGTTGATTAGCACACCAAAAATTCACTATGAGCTCCCTTGTAATATCCCTATTTTGATCCCAGACCAATAATGTAAATGCGTGCAGGATGAATGGCTATAAGCTGGACAAAGAATGGGGGGGCTATGACTACACAAGAGGGAAAAGACAAAGTGGGGGGCTTAGGAGGCTAAAAGAAGATAATACTATTTTAATCTTATCTTAGGTCCTTAACCTTGTTTAATTAGTGCTCTTAGATCCACATATTATTTTATCCTAAGTTGGGGATCTCAAATTACCATTATGTTGGGGAAATTTGGGAGAGTTCTTTTTGAGCATAAGTGGCCATAGAACTGCTGTAGAAATTATGTTGAGTCACAACTGAGAATTGTGAAGGAAATGATCAGTCTGTAATGGTAATTGCTGTTATTGAGGAATTGAACTACAATTGAGAATCCCTAGAATCCCAATGGTGATATTTTTCTGGGCAGCCTGTGCTGGAACTCTGGAGAGAAGTGGGATAGCACGAGGAACTATTTAGTAGAGAAGGATATCCCATTTGTTGGCCTGTAGGCTGATGGGGATAGAGGACTGTGGATTGGGACTACTGTGGGTGGAAAAGTGATTATGAATCTGGGAACTGGGCTATGTGAATAGAGTTAGAGCCAGCCACAGGTAAATTCACTTTGTGTATTTATAGCCTCAGCTCGAGGGTGGCCTCTGTTGCAGTGAGGAGTGGTTCAGTAGGGAGCACATGGTTGGGTGGAATGGCATTCTTCTATAGCTTCTTGGTGGTTAATTCCCAGAAAGATAAGTGTTCATTTACTTGTGATTATGCTGATTTAATGTTGTTTATGTCATGGATTATTTTAGTTTCCAGTTTGTTCAGTTCTATTTAAGTTTGCATCTTAAATTACTGAAAAGAATCTCAACCTCCCTCTCTGAAATCTAGTCTTTTATTTTATTTTTATATTTATACTTTTCTGATTTTATTTTATATTTATACTTTTCTGAGTCAAGTCCTAAGTTTTTTCCAAATCCAAGTCAACTTTTACTCTTTGGCCTCACCAAGTCATTCTCTGAATTGAGTCTGGTAACTTTGAACATGATATAGCTGTTCTCTTTACCAGCACCTGTAATTTTGTAAAAATAGGGTGATCATGGTGCCTATCGTATGTTGTAGATTATCCATTTTCTTTTCTTTGAGTTTCTATTCGGGGAAGCCCAGGCTGGTTGTGATTTACCATTAGGTTTCTCAAATTCAATTTGAATAGATGCGGCATCGGAATTGAAACTATTACTATGGTTGTACACATGTTTATGTGAAAAGCTTCATGCAGGTGCTCTAAAGTTTCATCTCACATTATGCAATTGACCGAGCTTCAAAAGACTATTTTTTCTTCCTTTGCAGATGCATAAATCAAAGGTCAATTTTTGCCAAATCTGTGGAGGACCGACTAAGGATTGCATTCCAGAAGGTGATGAAAAACTGAGAGCTGTGTGCACGCTTTGCGGCAATGTTTTCTATGAGAACCCTAAAATGGTTAGTCTTTTTAATTTTTTTGATAATTCAAAAGAAATTTTTATTCGTGGGCATCTATCCAATATTTCCAAAAATATTATATCAAAAAATAAATTGCTAGTTAAATCAGCGTAGAGAGTAACTATATTTGTAACTAAATGATTACAGCTAATAATAATGTAGGAATATAGGTTCTGTAGAAAGTGAGTTTCATAACTAGCCTTAGTTTTAATACTATCTGAATAGAAACCCTGTAATTGCTCATGTAAAATGTAATACAAAGGGCAGTTCAAATTTCACTCTCGTGTTTAAAAATGTTAAGAATAACTCTTTGTTATTGATCGGTTTAGTTCAGCTGTTCGTTATTGGCTTTCTGTGAAAACACATGTAAGGCTACTTTTCAGGAGGGATCTACCCTCTTGGCTTATGGGAATTGAGACCTTTTAAGCAGGAATTGACTTTTGCTTGTTAGAGTCAAATGCAATTTTTTTTAGTAAAAAAGTTAAACCCGCTTTTATTGAGGCACAAGTTTATATGCTTTCATTTCTTTTTTAAGGCTGGGAATTTCCTTGTAACCCAGTGGATAGATTGTTGTAACCCTCTTCGTTCTATGATGTAACTCTTTGTTCCATGAAGTAACATATGATGTATATAAAAAAAAGGGAATACACCTGACTTTTAATTATTTAGAACTTAGAATGCCCCTCCCTTTTGATCAAAACCTCAGACTAAAGATTGGAATATTATAAGAAGGATCTAGAAAAATAGGGGAATTAATTTAATACTAGTTTTTTTGGTAGATAAAAATGTTATCAATGATTCTATATGTTTTCAAGAAATATACAAGGCTTTCAAGTGCTCATATGAGTGTTTACAGAAAAACGATTGACCCATGGCCAATGCTTTACTACAGAAATGAACACTCAAATTGTCAAATTAGACTAAGCAGCACTACCGAATTTGTCACCTATCGGGATAAAAGCCCTGAGTTCTAAATACTGTCTTTAACATATTTAAGGATTCAGATCTTGTCTTCCTCCCTCTCTTTATCTTAGGAAAGGGCCTAATGAAGTTCAAGTTCATGGTTTTTGACTCCAACGTTTTGGTGCCCAAGGTTGGTCAATCTTCCCTTGGGCAACTGGTGTCTTGCATTTCTTGCTTTTGTTCATATACCTTTGAATTAAAGGGAGGTTGGGGGACTTGTATTGCTGATGGTTTTTCCCCAGCAGAAGCATTAGGGTCTGCTCATCTTCTTCTTAATGGGAAAACTAGGAGAATGTCTTGGACTGGAGAGCTGGCCCCTCGAGTGAAGCTTTGCAAGTAAGCATGCTACACACTTTAAAATTTTAATCTAAACTGCTGCTATGGCAGTTCACTCTGGGCAACTGGTGTCTTGCATTTCTTGCTTTTGTTCATATACCTTTGAATTAAAGGGAGGTTGGGGGACTTGAATTGCTGATAGTTTTTCCCAAGCAGAAGGATTAGGGTCTGCTCATCTTCTTCTCAATGGGAAAGCTAGGAGAATGTCTTGGAGTGGAGAGCTGGTCGGTCGAGTGAAGCTTTGCAAGTAAGCATGCTACACGTTTTAAAATTTTAGGCTAAACTGCTGCTATGGCAGTTCACTCTGGCTCAACCCTTCCATTTTCTTTTCCAGCAGCAGGGATTACAAAAGCCTCTTCAAATTGAAAAGATTCTGTGTTGGACTTGGCATGTGTTTGAAAATAGTTTAGGTCAGTTGCATTGGATTCACATGCTGGTTTCTTCATTTGATTTGAAGGTTTTAAAGGTTTGTTCTTTCCTTCCTGCCAACCCTAGGAATTGCCTGCCTGTTTCGTCTGTTTTGAGGTTGAAGGGTAATTTTGTACAGTATTTGATGGCTGGTCCTCCTTTTGTTTCAAATTCATAGGAGGGCTGTACCACTTCTGCCACCGTTGCCACATCTTCGCCACGTGTCTTAGTTTGGAGCTGATCCTTAATTATAATGAATATTTTGTTATTCCAATATTTGTTCCCAGGATTAATTCATCAACTTCATGTTATTTGAAGCTGGTTGTGGCTTGCTGAGATTTTGATCTATTCAAATCCTTGTATATGACGGGAGGGTGCATTCTGTTGCTATCTTTGAAGTCATAATGTAGGAACCTAAAATGTTCTTACCTTTGAAAACATAGGAATACTTTAAAGTTTGAAAACGTAGTAGGGTTAGGCTTAAGAATTTAATAAAATATTTTATAGTATCAATTAAAACACTATTAATAAATACTTAAAAAAAAAAATATCTTAGGGCTTAAGTTTAGATAATTAGTGAAATATTCCCTAAACAGGATTCTTAGATTAAATTATTTAATTTCATAGATTGCCTAGGGAAAATTTGGCAGTTCAGGACAAGAATTGGCAATGTGGTGGGCACCCCATTTTTCTCGCCGGCCTAGATTTAACCATATATTTTCGATCAAATTGTGGTTTACTGTGAACATTTTAGGACATCTCTATGGAATGTACCTGAATGCAGAAATGGCACACTACTACAAATACAGATATGATCTGCAAATATTACTGGAAAATTGCTGAAATTAATGACAAGTGAAATTTATATCAATGATCACTCAGGTGCAAACTAGTTCAAATGGACTAGTGTTTACATCCCATACTAGAACCCGGGGTTACAAATCCCCCCTTCCCCTTCTTTCCCTGCAATTCTATTTTTGTTTTTGTAAAAAAAATGAAAAAGGAAAAGGAAAAGTGAGAGAGTTAAAATAAAGAGTACTACAATAAGAATTGAAACAACATGGCTTGAGGGTATAAAGACCCCAAAAGTAGTGGAGCGATGGTGAAAAGATAAGGCAGGGGTTGTACAACTGTTACCAACAAAGGAGGGAGATTGCCCTACTCATCGTATGAATATGAGTGAATATCATGGATGTCCATGTCTAATCCTTGCTGGATAATGTCCTCAGCAGAGTGGCTGGGGCTGATAGGCCTTTAGGGAGTAATCCTGGGTGGCATCAATCTACTTCACTTGGGATGGAGGCAGAGGGAGGACTACTGCTAACATCGAAGGCCGAGGAATTCCCTGTAGAGCTCAATTGATGCCACAACAAGTAGTCAATCCAGATTCCAACCACAATATGTCCTAATAGTTGGGACTGATTCGCAATTTTGCAATTTATGCTTCTTAATTAAAGATTTTTAAGAAGAATTGCTAGCATATCAATAGTTTTAATTTCAATATCCAGATAGAAAGTAAGAATGCCTCTGATAGTTGTTATTAGGGTGCCTATATGGCTGAGATGTGGATGTGAAAAATTTGGTTCTTCCTGAATAGAAGGTGCAGGACCTAGTCCTTATGAAACAAAAGTGGTTGATAGATCCAGGGATGAGATCTCAAAATATACAAGGCCTACTTGTAACGGTCTCACTTTAGGTATGACAGGAGTGGTAATTTCCCTTCCATGCTTGCCGAGTCCATTCGTATAACCCAAATGATGAAGAAATTTGGAACGAAAGTGTGATGTTCCTTTTTCTGGTTTCCTTTATGGCATGGTCAGGATGGACTTCCAAGGTTGGAGGCAGCTAGGTCACAGGAGTATGTTTACTCCATCAACGGGCCCAAGGGCTTTTAGAGTGGCGTTATGGGGTTTCAAGGAGTTTCTATGGGATCTGATGACATTCGCTTGGCATATTCTATCATTTGCACAACTTGCCTTTTGTTTCATCCCATTCCGACAACTTTAAAAAAACGAGGTTATTATTGAGCCTAACTCGATTAATTATGCTTAAGGTGGCATTCCAGGAGGAATACTTGACGGAACACCTTACTGTAATAGCTCGTTGGAACCGGAACAAAATCTACAGGATGAGATGGTCGGAAGTGACTTTCAGTGGCTTGAGGAGGGATGGTGGTTGAATCACTATTTTCCCGAATTAAAAAGGTATTTTAATTAAAATAAAAGGAGGGAAAAAGTACTAAGTGATCAAAATAATGATAAAATGAAGGCTTCTAGAGGGGTCCATCAAATCTATAAAAGAGGAGGAGGAGACTATTTGAAGACATCTCGAAGTTGAGTATGTTTCTTGTGGAGAGGTTTGGAGAACCAGGTGTTCCCAACTTCAGCAGTAGCTCCAGTATGGAAACCCTTAGGTGATTCAGTGAGAGTGGGGGAGTACCCATCTCTCCCCTTGGTGAATTTATCCATAATTCACAGGCGAGCTTAGTAGTTGCAGTTTAGTTCAGTTTTGGAGGCCAGTGCAACATTGGAGCAAATTCTTGAGGCCAACTTTTTCATCTCAGCTATATTGGTAATATCGACATGTAAACCTCTGTTTATCTATTATAATAAAAGCTTAGATTATTTCTGTTCATCGTATTATCGAATTGTCGTTCTCTATTTGTTACATTTTACATTGCAAAGTTCTGTTAAATGAATGCAATTTTATGTGAAGCATTTTATTGGGTTAAATACCGAGAATTTGTTGAGTATGTTGTCATTGATGTCAAAGCAAGAGCAAATGCAATAGGTACAAGTTGCCGCCGAATGCAGATGTCATTATTGATGTCAGGTTTTGGAGGCCATTAATGTGATGGCTTCAGAGGATGATGCAGATTAACCATGAAACCCTAGTTGGAGTAGAACCCTTAGTTGACCATGAAACCCCAACCCTAGGGTTTGACTTTCTTGATACGGATATTGATAATACAACTTGATGAGACGAAGTGCAGAGGTCATGGATATTGTTGCAGATGGATGTCATTGAAACCCTAGCCACTGGATTTAGGTTCCTTAAACAATAAAGATACCTCGTAGTTGTTGTTTTTTTGGAGCAATAGGTTGTTGACATATTCTTGGAGACCCCTGTCATTAGATTCTACAAGTCATGCTGATTTTGGTAATATGTGGAGCATCCCATGGGCCCTCCTGGTTTGAGAGATATGCCTAGTCAAAGCTGCAAGCCCCAACTTTGGTCCAAAAACCCTAGAGGGCAGTTGAGGTGGCAATGGTTGCTGATGTGGCAAAATTAAGTTGAGGCATGATGATATGGCAGTATCAACTGTGTGATGATGTGGCGATGTAGTATTTGTTAATTTCATGTGGAGGACATTTTGTTATTGTTGAGGATAAATTAAAATCTTGAAACATAGGAGGTTTCAAATTTATTTAAAGGTGAATAAGGGAAGTCTAAATTCAAAAGGAAAATAAAAATAATAAATGGAGGTGGGCCCAAATTTTGGGCTCAAAGTAAAATTATGAATTTATTTTTTAATTTCCTAAAATATGTCGGCTTGCCCTCCTAGAAATTTCTATTGCCATTGTAAAAAGAGCCTACACTCTCTTTCATTGGTGTGGATAAAGACGTAAAATTAAAAAGAAACCTTCTAAGGTTGTATTGCGACTGTGAGGAGTCCTAAATGTTTATTCTTAGTTCACTTCAAGAATCTCGAACTTAGGGTTTTGTGCCTGCGGCCCCGCATAAAGCAAAATTGCTAATTCTGATTGTGATTTTATGAATTTGATATTTTGAAGCATTGTTTGCAAGTGCCTTAGCATGGATTTGAAGCAATCTAAACACATTGAAGAATGATCCAAGTCTATCTACGACCAGTTTTATTTTTTATTTTTTGCGGTTTAGGGTTATTCGTCGAGTTTTCTTGTATTTTGCAGATCTAAGATTGTTGAATACGCAAATTTGAGACAAAAAAAAATATATATATGAACCTACTCCATCACTGGACCAAATATCTAACACAGAAGCCTGATTACTCATCATCTGCGCTGATTCTATCGTTTGGTTTAGCATAGATCAATGCATACTTTTGTGCAAACGTTGCAATATTTCAAGACAACAACCTATGTTCTAAAGACCGAGATTTTTTTAAAGGTGTGCGTAGGCCGTGAAGAAGTTAGAAGTTAGAACTACTAAACTCTGCGGATCTAAATTTGGGTTCGATCTCCCTCTTCTTGGTTTTCAGAACAAGTGTAGTGTACTGAACTTGATTTTAGAAGCAATTCGAACTTGGAATAAAGTCTCTCAAGAGGAGCCATTGTTGATTTTTGTAGCATCGGATGTGCTCTAGCCTCGAGATTTTGCAGAGAGGCTAAGACACATGCATTTTCCAATAACTTGAAATCATTTGGGGAAATTCCACCCGGAGAGGATTTAATTAAAATAATTAATTATTTTTAATGTATTCCTGGAAAGTATTATTTAAAAAAAATTAATAATAATTTATAATGTATTCCTAAGTCTAAACTTAGGAAATGAGAATAAATAAAGGGTATTAATTAAATCGGGTGCGAATCTTCTAGATAAAGGCGTGGATCGAGTCCTAGATAATCTGAGCCATTGATTAAGATCGAATCTTGGCCGTTGATATGTTAACGAGAGATTATAAGAAGGAGCTCGATGGGCACTTGGAGAATACACTTGAGATTTGTAGAGATCGATTTTGCTGGGTGATCGAATTCTCAGAGGCAACACTGAGTTGCTAGAGAAAAATCGAGTGAGATTGTTGCAGTGAGTGACAAAGATAGTAGACTGGAGGAAGTTTTCCAGATTCGGGGAGTGTAAAGCAAAGAAGACATTGAGAGCCACAGAGAGGCAGTGCAGAGCTTTAGAGGGAGTCCGCAATTTTGCTAGGAAACAGTAGGGATCTAGTGTCAGAAGCCGGGGTGTGAGTTTGGAGGGCCAAAGAGTTGATTTTCCAGTCAACAAAAGGTTAGAAGGAGGAGGTGATGCAGTTGCTAGAGCTGTGACACAGGGACAATGTAGGCTGACACAATCATTGTGCAGAGAGCGCAGAGTAGCTCCTCTCCAGTCCAGATTAGTGCTGAATTGCCTGTGATAGGGTGAGATTTTCCCACTCTTTTTCGTCAGTATTTCTCTGTATCAGATAGCCAGTTTGGGCAACCAATGGTTTGTACTCAGATTACTACTACATAATATTAAAACTCTCAGTTGCTGCACCGATTTTCCTAAGTTGGGGTTTTTCCCTGGGAAAATTGTCCAAAAATAACAGTGTACTTGTGTGTGTGTGTGTGTGTTTCTATCTTTCCTGCATTGTATTTTCCACAATATTTTATGTTGTGTAGGCTACAGTGTATTTAATTCGATATTTGCTGTAGGAAACTGCAAGTAAATTGTTCGTTTCATTAAACAATTAGAAGAATTAACATTATTTTAGGAATATTGCTTCTGTGATCCATAAATTGAGAAAAAATCTTTCGGTAAAAATCAACTGCAGTAGGATTTGGGTAACCAAATTTCCACATCCATTACGGTGGATCAACTTGTAAGGGTTAATCTTGTGAGAGTGTGGAGTATTTGAGCTTATGGACAATGATACAACACATAAACCCTGCAGTTTTCAAACTGTTACACTGTTACACACAGTTCAAACCATATTCTAAAATGGAAGTTAAGGACCTGCGCGAATTTGAAAATGCAATACTTGAAGGTGGAAACTAGTGTTTCGACCCTCATTTGTTTTGCTCAAAGAATGGCATCCATCTGAATCTAAGCTTGAGGCTGGCTGAGGAGTACACGTCCAATTTAACATCAACTATCGTGAGACTTGGAAACATGATTTATTCTTTGAAATTTGTTTGCAACTACCATAGCATCTAAGATTCGCTTGTTGAAGCATTCATCATCTGAAGACTTTATTATCCTTCCATTATGCATGATCCTAACATTCATTTATATGAAGTATCCTGTAAACAATTTCTGAAGCGGTTTTGTGGTGTCCAAAACAAGGCAACTATTTAAAAAGTTATGGGTTATGACCTATGGAATTTGTTGGAATTGTTGAGCTTGGTTCACAGACCAGGTGACTGAACAAACATTGGAGTGCTGATGTCTTTGACCGAGGAGAATCATAAGCTTTTGGACTGATCGATTCTGCCTTCACATTTAATCTTATGCTTGTAACCTTCTTCTGAAAAGAGTATCAACTTAGCTTGCATTTTGATTGAGCGCATGGTGTAAAAGTGACAGTATACTGGATTAGTGCATGTGAGGCCTCAATCCAAAATATGTATTGGTTTGAATCCTATAAAGTACATGAAGCAGTTGTGGTTATTCATTGGAGCCCTGCACAAGATACATTTGCACTTAGCTTGAGACAAAGCAGGGATTAAGGTTTTGCCACTATATTGTACAAAGATACACTATGACATCGGTGTGGTGGCGTCCTTATAATACATAGGATTGAATCACAAAATTGTCCTGGCAGAGGTTGTGAAAATCCCTAAACTTGAAATCCCTATTGCAACAAACTGATATTACTTCTCCTACTTGATTAATCATGCAAGTTATTTACTGTGTTCTGCAAGTAAATACTGAAGCAAATACACTGCAAGCTTCACTATTTAAACTCTGGAAATTAAATGTGGAAACAAGATCTGAGCAAGAAAATAGACACACATTACACCGTTGTTTTCGGACTAAGTCCTCGGAAAAACCCAATGCGGGAAAAATAGTGCAGCAAATGAGGGTTTGATTTTATTAAGCAGAAGTTTCTGAATACAATTGGATGCCCAAATCTGGCTATCCACAGAGAATCTGACTAACAAAGAGCTAGTGATGATTACCTCACATTGACACTGGAGATCTGGAACTGACCCAACACTGAACTGATGAGCCCCACACTGCCTCTGCACAGATCTGCATCACTCTTGTTGGGGACTGCATCACCTCCTTCTGCTGGCTGGATGCTGATCTTCTGCCCCTTCGGTCTCACACCCCGACACTCCAGCACTGGATCTGACTGATCCTCAACAAAACTTCGGATCTCCTCAAGGTTGTAACGCTGCCTCTGCGTGGCACTGAGCTGCCCAACGTAGCTCCTACGCTGCCTCTTCTGTGTCCTCTTCTCTACCTTCTCTACTAAGTCTTCCCGGCTCAAGAAAAGATCTTCCAACCAGAATTATCACTGCCCCTCACTGCGATTGAATCAACTCGATCAAATCCTCCGATTGCTCTGCGTTGCTCACTTGAGAAATTTGATCTCTAGACTCACTCGGTGTGTTTTCCAAATGCCCATCGAAGTCCTTCTTATAATCTTCTCATTGGATAACCAATGGCCTATATTAAAACATAATCAATGACTTAGATCATATTGATTTGATCTCCGTCTTTTTCTAGAAGTTTCACACCCAGTTCTGTTAATATACTTTAATTATTTTAATTCCCTAAGTTTAGACTTAGGCTCCCATTAAAAATAATTAATTATTTTAATAAAACCCCTTCCGTGTGGAATTTCCCAAAACGCTTTCTGGGTATTTTGGAATACATGTGTCTAAGCCTCCCTGCAAAATTTGAGACTTAGAGTACATTCGATGCTACTAGAAATCAACACTCCCTCTTAGCGAGGACTGTGCTCTAGTAATGCATCCTGCTGAAGCATTACACTGATTTTGTAACATTTCCCTTTGTGCTACTGATGTGTGACACTGCTGCCCACCAACAACTGCGCTGCTGCTGACCCTGCATACTGCTACCAACTGCCACTGCACTGCAACTCCGCTGCATGATGCAACAAAAAAACATCCGAACACTGAACTAAGTGTTCAACATGATGCATATGATACTGAAGATTTGATTGCTGTTAGTCTCTGCACTGACCCTCTGAAGCTGCTGCGCTGCTGCTGGCTCTTCGCTATGACTTCTTGCACTGCTGCCAACTCTGCTCTGCGCTGCTCAGACTGTGGTGCTCTCTAGCCACTGCGCAGTCACTCTCGCACTCCTCTGCACCAACTGACACTGGTCCATCCTGCTACTGCTGATTTGGGCTCCCGTAGCAAGGTAATGATCCATGAGGTGGAATCCTCAAGGATCCTGCCCAACAGCAGCTCTGTTGAACTACAGTTTTAGATCACCCCAATTCTCCCTTGGAGATATGTGGGCAATCATGGCGAACTCCTCCTCGATTTTCGCGGTTGCAGCTTGCGGATCATGCTTCTCATCCTTGTCCTTCTTCTTGAGAGGACACCGTGTAGCGTAGTGAACATACTCGCCACATTGGAAGCATTTGATCTTTGAGACATCCTTCTTCCGCCTCCGCTACTCCTGCTGCCCCTTAGATGCACGGGCTGCATTCTCATCCTCCTTCTTGGGCTTCGACCCACTACTGCTGGTGCCATCAACTTTGCACTTTATCCTGTCTCGCCTCATCTCTTCCTGCTGAAGAGCAGCCCACATCTATTCCCAATCAGGTAACCTTTCTCTGCTGAGGATGCTTTGGACAAAGACTTGCCATTCATCTAACACAAATTTTAGAGCCAATCTGACCATCTCGGCGGCTTGAGGTGCTGCTCCACCTGTTGCTAACTGATCTCTGGTTTCCTAAAGCTTCGCAAGGAACAAATCAATGCATTCTCCCTTCTACATCCTCATCGATCTTATCTTCTCTTGCAAGTACATCTTCTGCTGCTCGGAAGATCCTTGGACCTTGATACAACATTGCTAAGGCATCCCACATCTCCTTGGCAGTCCCTTTGCCAACGATGTGATGTACTGCATGATCCCTCACTCCGTCGAGGATCAAACGCTTAGCCTTCACCATATTCTTCTTGTAGGTGTTAAATTTAGACAACCATGGTATGTTCTATGCTTAGTGCAGTTTACTTCAATCTTTCTTTATTAGCCCAATTCAAATTTGCAATCACATAACCATTGAAACTAAATGCTGATAGAACATAAATTTAAATCGACAGAAGACAAGCCAATACAAGATACAAGAATTTGTAATTTTTCTTATTCAACAAAGATAGAGAGAAATGTATTTTACAACAGTCAACAAGATACCCTAGCCAACAAAGACTTTGCTGGTCAAACCAACCCTTTCAACCTCCAACCAGGTTTAGTCAAGCATGGTCAAACTCGACCTTCCTGCAAATTCAAACTCACCCCAAAAACCAGTCCACAAAACCGTCAAATCAACAATCAACGCCGTGGTTAGCTTTGCAGTCAATGCTGCAATATGTTGCGGTCAAAGGTCAACGTTTGACCTTAGTATTTGTGCCTCCAGCTGCGGCCTTCCAAGATCGGATTTTCTGAGCTAAAAACACAGTCAAACAACAAGGTTTGACCCACGATCAATGCTAGTCATCGCTCCAGAAAAAGCACTAAGACAGTCAGCAATTTCCAGCTACCTGTTTCACATGTGTGGAGGAGAGAGAAGCCTCTTAGGCTGTACAAACCAATCAGATAGAGAGATGTGTGAGATGAGTTGATGATGAAATGAGCATAATGTCTCTCCAATTTATATCCATGACTGGGGGTGAGTGACACATCTTTAGGGGCTTCTGATCCTACATTACAATTCTAGCCGACGTTGACAATTTGTACATGTGTGGAAAATAAATTCAAAATATAAGTTCTGCTTATCCAAACAAGACGATCTTTAGATCAATCTTTCACCTCTCCAAAAGAGGAATCCAACAAATATCATCTCCATCATATGAGCAATGCAACATGGAGTTTGGACCTAGTTGCCCAAAATTAATAGTAGGCCTTCAGTGGATCTGCATCAACGGGGACATCTACCGCATTCTCGATAAAGGCCTTAAGATCACACTCATCTAACAGACACATGATCCTTGCTTGCTAGATCACATAGTAGGATGCACCATCCAACCGATCTTGATCTCTCAACTCGGTTGTTGCCATCTCTGCTGACTGAAAAACTGTCGAACTGCTCCCTCTCTCTCCTCTGCGCAGTTGCTGGGTTGGCCTAGGAACTCCCTGCTGGAGTTAGTAGATCTGCTCCTCTACACTGCTACGCAACAACTGAGAATTAGAATCCCTTGGCTTGGAATTTACTAAGGAAGAAAACATTCCTTCAAAGGTATCTCCTTCTTCTGGCGCTTTTCTGCCCAGCAAAATGCTGCAGAAAAAATGCATCCCACCAGAAAAACGCTTTGTTTTGTCGCTGTTGTTGCAGTGCTCCCTTTGTTGCTGACAAATCGCAAATTGGAAATCGTACCTCTATGTCGACTCACTCAGAGAGAGATTCCCTTGCAAATATTGCCCTCTTGGCTTGGATTGCGTAATCCCTTGGGGTTTCGATTTGCTGCCTACGCAACTATTCGAACTCCCTCTTCTTCTTCAATGTTGAGTTCTTCCGATTTGCTCTCTTGCTTCTCATTCTCTGCTATACAAACTCTAATACCATGTGAAAATTCCTTAACCCGAAATTCCTATTGCAACAAACTGATATTAGTTCTCCTACTTGATTAATCATGCAAGTTATTTATTGTGTTCTACAAGTAACTACTGAAGCAAATACACTGCAAACTTCACTATTTAAACTGCAGAAACAAGATCTGAGCAAGAAAATAGACACACATTACACCGTTGTTTTTGGACTAAGTCCTCGAAAAAACCTAATGCGGGAAAACCGATGCAGTAGATGAGGGTTTGATTTTATTAAGCAGAAGTTTCTGAATACAACTGGATGCCCAAATCTGGCTATCCACAAAGAATCTGACTAATAGAGAACTAGTGAGGATTACCTCACATTGACACTAGAGATCTAGAACTGATCCAACATTGAATTGATGAGCCCCACGCTGCCTCTGTGCAGATCTGCGTCACTCTGGCTGGGGACTGTGTCACCTCCTTCTGCTGGATCTTCCGCTGGTTGGATGCTGATCTTCTGCCCTTTTGGTTTCACACCCCGACACTTCGGCATTGGATCTCACTGACCCTCAGCAAAACTTCGGATCTCCTCAAGGCTGTAGCGCTGCCTCTGCGTGGCACTGCGCTGCCTCTTCTGTGTCCTTCTCTGCTAAGTATTCCTGGCTCAGGAAGATATCTTCCAACCAGAACTATCACTGCCCCTCACTGCAATCAAATCAACTCGATCAAATCCTCCAGCTTCTCTGCGCTGCTCACTTGAGAAATTCGATATCTAGACTCACTCGGTGTGTTTTCCAAATGCCCATCGAAGTCCTTATAATATTCTTGTTGGATAACTAACGACCCAAATTAAAACATAATCAAGAACTTAGATCATATTGACTTGATCTCCGTCTTTTTCTAGAAGTTTCACACCAAGTTCTATTAATATACTTTAATTATTTTAATTCCCTAAGTTTAGACTTAGACTCCCATTAAAAATAATTAATTATTTTAACAAAACCCCATCCGGGTGGAATTTCCCAAAACGCTTTATGGGTATTTTGGAATACACGTGTCTAAGCGTCCCTGCAAAATTTGAGACTTAGAGTACATCCGATGTTACCAAAAATCAACAGAGGTGTGCTTTGATTGTTTGGACTCTGGAGAGATTTATGTTGGCTTGATTACATCTTAGCACAAGGATTCATGAACAATATGTAGACATCAGTGTAGTTTGAAATTGTGAAAATTTGGCTAACCCCAAATCCTATTGCAGCAACTGGAAATAATTCTCCTAATTGTTAAATTAATTCTTAACAATATGTTTGCAGTTTCTTACAACAAACACTGAATTACTCACGCTGCAACCTACACAAATAAACTGCGGAAGAAAAATAAATGTAGGTAGAAATATATGCACACACACAAATAACACAGTTATTTTTGGACCAATGTCCCCGGAAAAACCCAATTCGGGAAAACTGGTGCAACAACTGAGGGTTTTATTATTATGTAGTAGTGAAATCTGAGTACAATCTATGGATGCCCAAACTGGCAATCCAAAGAGAGAAAATTGGCAAAAATATCTAGTGAGGAAATTCCTCACTCCACAAGCGAATCCAACACTGCCTCAACTTGAAATGGAGCCGTCCTAACTTCCTCTATGTAGTCTCTGCATCACCCTACGTAGTCTCTGCGTCACTTCAGCTCGGAACTGCGTCACGTCAGGCTATCTCATCAACTGCTGTTTAGGAAACTGATTCTCCCGACCTCTGGAACTTCTGGCCAGCTTTTGGCACTAAATTTTGACTTCTCCCCAGCAAAATGATGTTGAAATTTGGGTATCAGAGGACAAGTGTTTCCCTAAGGCTTTGATCTTTGGCCCAGGGAAAAGTGTCTAAAAGAATTTATTTTCCTCCTAAAGTGACTTTATAAGTTGTAAAGTCAAATCTAATTTAAAAGTGACTTTAAGTGATAAAGTTATTAAGTCTAATTTTAAAGTGACTTTAATAAAGTCAATGTGAAATTAGAAAGTAAAAAGTGACTTTGGAAATAAATGACTAAGAGGGTCTTTATTAAAGTGGGGTGAATTAAAAAATAGAGAGTGAGATATAAATGCACATTTAATCTCAGCCCTAGATTTAAAGCTATCTCAGCCATTGGATTTAGGGATTCCCCAAAAGTCACTTAGGGTTAGGTTAAAGGAGGACAAGAGGGAAAAGATCATTCATTCTTTCATGAGCAGATTGAGAGGAGGAGAGAAAACAAAGGAGACATTTCTGAGCAGAGAAGAGAAGGAGAGAACACCATTTCAGTAAATCCGTACAGCAAAGCAAGAGCACGGTTTTCAAGGCAAGAGGCACAAAAATCAAGGAAGGGAGAACAACATTTATTGCTGCTATATTGGCATGCATTTCGAGGTCCATCCTACAGCAAAGAGGCACTGTTTTCAAGGTCCGTACAGCAGCAGCAACATAGATTTCAAGGTTCGTACAATAGTGGTACAACATGGAAATTGAGACAACCGTACAACACAGATTTCAAGGCGTCGTACTACACAGTTTTCGAAGAGGACGTACAGCTGTCTGACAGTTTTCTATGCTGTCCGTACAACATTTAAGGCTGTACATTTCTCTGTAATTTTCTTTTTTGTGTTGGCATGAAAATCGAGGTGGAGTACAAACACAATTTTCGAGATAAGTACATTTATGTGGTTGTTGGAATTTTTTTGTACTTTCCATTTCTCTGTAAAAGCAATATCTAGAAATAAAGAGAAGCTTTCGAATTGGTTTTCCTCAAGAGTTGTAGGGGGTTTTTAACTATTCCAGGGTCATCTTGACCAAAAATCAGCTTGTCATTTTCTGTGTGTGGCTGATATATTTTCTGAGTTTTTATTTCTGCATTTTCAGTACTGTGAAATTTCCAGAATTTGTGTTTTCAGAAAATATTTATTATTTCCAGCTTTTTGAATGAATGGTTATGGGAATAGACATTTAACTACATGAGAGTAATAACGAGAAACTGAAAACTAGGTTGGGTCAAAATTTCTACATGGTATCAGAGCCAAGTTGCTGAAAAGTGCAGTTTGGGACAGCAAAAACAAATTACAGCAAGCTGATTTTACACAGAGAAAACTGAACCTTTACCACAACAGTGAAATTTTCAGTTTATTAGGACAACAAACATGTCTTTGGGCTTGAGGGTGGAGGATAGGTTGGATGGGCATAGCAACTACAAAACATGGAAGGAAAGAATGCAGGGCATCTTTGAGGAGGCAAAAGTCTAGGGTATAATGGTGCATACCCAATTAATGTGCCTACTGATGTTGTTCAGTTGACATAATTTAACAGGAAGAATAACAAGGGTAAGAGACTGATTCTGGATGGTATTAAAGACCATTGCATTCCTCATGAGAGAGGAAAGAGACTTGCTCATGAGATGTGGACAGCCTTGACCAATCTCTACCAGAGTACCAATGAGAACAGAAAAATGGTCCTAAGGGAGAAGCTGAAGGCCATTAAGATGGTAAAGACTGATAGTGTTACTGCATACCTCACAAAGATTGCTAATGTGAGAGATGAGTTGGCAGCAGTTGGAGCGGTCATCCCACCCACTGAGTTGGTGCAGATTATAGTGAATGGCCTTCCCAGTACATGGCTGAACTTTGCTAATGGAATTGTTGCACGGGAGACCCTTCCCACTTGGGAGAGGTTGTGGGTTGATTGCATACAGAATGAAATAAAAAAGAACCAGCGTGGGGCAGCCAAACCAGTTGAGGAGGATGACAATGTAGCACTGTTAGCAGGAGGCAAGAAAGGCAAGGGAAAGAAGCAAGCTTCCACAAGTGGTGGTTGGGGCAAAGGAAAAGGTAAAGGTAAGCAGTTGAACAAAGAGAAGGACTATTACAAGGTGAAGTGTTGGAATTGTTAGAAGATGGGACACTATGCAGTTGTGTGTACGAAGAAGAAGAAGAAGGGAAAGAACAAGACCATGGCAGCGTCAGCAGAGGTAAAAGACTTTTCAGAGAGCTTTGACCAGGAGTTTGGGTTCATTGCTTTTGAGTCCACTAGTGCAGGATCACCTGCTATAGAGGTTGAGAGGGAGTGTGCATTTCCCTCAACTAGCGGAGTATCTTCAGGTATTTGGTATGTTGACAGTGGGGCTGACAGGAGTCCGTGAGTACTTCTCAAAACTTTCAGAGAGTGGCACTGATATAGAGGTAGTACTCGGAGACGACAACATTGTTAGAGCAGTCGGTGTGGGGACATTGACATTTGATAGGGAACCCAAACCTCCCTTGAAAGTGTCGGATGTTCTATATGTGCCAGGGATGAGGAAGAACCTCATATCCGTCTCAACATTGGAGGACAGAGGGTATGAGATATTGTTCAAGAGAGGATAGGTGCTTATATATCCCAGGGACGCTCCAGCTGATTCAGCTAGAGTGATTGGTGTACGCCATGCAAAGGTGTACAAGTTTGCGTTTCAGGCTTCAGCCCCTTTTGGCATTGAGCAGTGGTACTGGCAACAGAGCTAGCAGTTCAGAGCCATGCGAGATTTGGCACTGCAGGATGGGGCACATGTATCATGGGGCCTTGAGGACATTGCGGGAGATCACTATAGGTGTGCCAGATTTCAGTTCTGATCACATTGATACATGCAGAGGATGTGCTATGGGGAAGTTTGCCAAATTCCCTTTTCCCAGCAGTGACAACAGATCGACTGAGATTCTTGATTTGATTCATACTGATGTGAGTGGTCAGATGTCTCATGTTTCCCTGAGTGGATATGAGTACTATGTGCTATTCATTGATGATCACTCCAAGAAGACTTGGATTTATTTTTTGAAGACCAAGAGTGAGGTCTTCAAGCGGTTTCAAGAGTTCAGAGCTCTTGTGGAGACTCAGATAGGTCGGAAGATCAAGTCCCTCAGGTCGGACAATGGAGGGGAGTACACCCTTGGTGTGTTTGTTGATTATTGTGCGGAGGTAGGCATCGGGAGGGAGTTCACAGTTCCTTACAACCCCCAGCAGAACGGGGTTGCGGAGAGGAAGAACAGATCCATCGTTGGGGTTGCCAAAGCCATGCTACATGTTCAGGGGTTACCATTGTTTTTGTGGGCAGAGGCCTGCAACACTGCTATGTATTTGCAGAATAGGAGTCCACAATGTGCCTTGGGGCATGTGACTTCGGAGGAGGCTTTTTCTGGGAAGAAGCCTGATGTTGGTCACTTTCGTATCTTTGGGTGTATTGCATACTCTTACGTACCCAAGGAGAAGAGGACCAAGCCAGAGTCCACTACAGAGAAGGGTATCTTTGTGGGCTACAGTGAGACCTCGAAAGCCTTTTGGATTATATTCCTTCACAGAGGAGAGTTGTTGTTAGGCGGGATGTGAAGGCGGGATGTGAAGTTCGAGGAGGACAGGGCTTTCAGGAGGTCACGAGAGTTAGAGTATCTGGATTCACTAGACCCTTAGGAGCAGCTGAGTCAGTCACAGGGATCCAATGGGCAGGGATCAGGAGGTACATCGATTACGGTGTCAATTCCATCAGTGAGCAGTGGCTCGCAGAGTCAGAGGGGTGGTGCTTCGGGTAACATGCATAGCAGTTCGCAGAGTAGTTCACTAGGTAGTCCACTAATGGACAGTTCACACGTTACTTCAACATCTACAGGCACAGGTTCAGGCAAGAGGACAACAGACAAACATTCAAGAGTTCAGGCTTCTGATGAGGATGAGGAGTTTCATTCTCCGGTGGGAGAAGTGTGCTCAAGGAAGAGAAAGCCCAAGTGGCTTCAGGATACCTTGAGAGAGGCCACATCTGTTGCTGGGTCGAAGAGACCAGTCAGAGAGAGCAGACTACCTGAGCAGTTCTGTAGCTATATGGCAATGGTTGCCAACATCGTTGATTTTGAGCCTTCTAGCTATGAGGAGGCAGCTAGCCAGCAGGTCTGGAGAGAGGCCATGCAGGAGGAGTATTCTTCTATCATGAAGAATGATGTTTGGGAGGTGGTGCCGAGGCCTGAGGGCAAATCCGTGGTTACTTCCAGATGGATTTACAAGGTAAAGCACGCTGCCGATGGCAGCATCGAGAAGTTCAAGGCAAGGTTTTTGGTTAGAGGGTTCTCCCAAGTAGAGGGACTAGATTATGAGGAGACTTGCGCTCCCGTGGCTTGATATACTTCCATTCGCTCCATTATATCGATAGCAACAGAGATGGGTTGGAAGATCCACCAGATGGATGTGAAGACCGCATTTCTCAATGGCTTCATACAGGAGGAGGTGTACATTGAGCAATCGTATGCAGACTGAAGAAGGCCCTTTAGGGCCTGAAGCAAGCTCCTAGAGCTTGGTACTTAGGATTGACACGTACTTGCAGGAGATGGGTTTCACAAAGAGTGATGCAGATCCGAACCTATACTTTATTGTGATAGGTGAGAAGCCTCGCATTCTGGTGCTGTATGTGGATGACTGGGTCATTATGGGTGCAGAAAGACTCATAGAGGGCTACAAGAGAGATCTTGCTTCAGAGTTCGAGATGAAGGACATTGGCTTGATGCTTTACTTTTTGGGTTTGGAGGTGTCGCAGGAGGAGGGGCATTTCTTCCTGGGACAAGGGAAGTATATTGTGGACATCCTTAGCAGATTCCACATGGAGGATTGTAGACCCATGTCGACACCTATGATCACTAATTGGAAGAAGTTTCACGCTTCAGATTCCGAGTTGGTGGATCCCAAATTGTATAGACCGCTGATTGGTTCCTTGATGTATTTGGTCAACACTAGACCAGATATATGTTTTGCAGTCAACACGATAAGCCAGTTCATGTGTGAGCCTAGGAGAGTGCACTGGGTTGCTGCAAAACACATTTTGCGGTACTTGTAGGGGACAGTGGAGTATGGTCTGGATTATAGATAGGGAGATGGAGTGATATTGGCAGGGTACACTGATTTTGATTGGGCAGGTTGTGCTTCTGATAGGAAGAGCACTTCAGGGTGTTGTTTTGGGTTGGGTTTGGTAGTTGTGTCGTGGTTCAACTGGAAGCAGCAGTTAGTAGCATTGAGTTCAGCGGAAGCAGAGTACATGGCAGCCAGTCTAGCTAGTTGTGAGGCCATATGGCTTCGCAAGATGTTGTTTGGCTTATTTCGTCAGCCGTTAAGACTTTCAGTGATTTACTGTGATAATCAAAGTTGCATTAAACTCACGGAGAATCCAGTATTTCATGACAGGTCAAAGCATATCGGGATCAGATATCATTTCATCAGAGACTATGTTCAGAAGGGAGCTGTGAAGCTCGAGTATCCGTTAAGACTTGCAGTGATTTACTAGTGATAATCAGAGTTGCATTAAACTCACGGAGAATCCAGTATTTCATGACAGGTCAAAGCATATCGGGATCAAATATCATTTCATCAGAGACTATGTTCAGAAGGGAGTTGTGAAGCTCGAGTATATTTCCACAGATGAGCAGGTAGCAGATATATTCACCAAAGCCTTACCACGGGGCAAGCATGTCTACTTTAGAGACAAGATGGGTGTGGTGAGGAACACTTTCCTCGGTAAGAGGGAGTGTTGAAATTTGGGTACCAAAGGACAAGTGGTTCCCTAAGGCTTTGATCTTTGGCCTAGGGAAAAGTGTCCAAAAGAATTTACTTTTTCTCCTAAAGTGACTTTATAAGTTGTAAAGTCGAATCTAATTTAAAAATGACTTTAAGTGATAAAGTTACTAAGTCTAATTTTAAAGTGACTTTAATAAAGTCAATGTGAAATCAAAAAGTGAAAAGTGACTTTGGAAATAAATGACTAAGAGGGTTTTTATTAAAGTGGGGTGAATTAAAAAATAGAAAGTGAGATTTAAATGCACATTTAATCTCAGCCCTAGATCTAAAGTTATCTTAGCCATTGGATTTAGGGATTCCCCAAAAGTCACTTAAGGTTAGGTTAAAGGAGGAAAAGATGGAAAAGATCTTTCATTCTTTCATGAGCAGATTGAGAGAGGAGGAGAGAAAGCAAATGAGACATTTCTGAGAAGAGAAGAGAAGGAGAGACAACACCGCACCATTTCAGCAAATCCGTACAGGAAAGCAAGAGCACGGTTTCAAGGCAAGAGGCACGAAAATCGAGGAAGGGAGAACAACATTTATTGTTGCTATATAGGCACGCATTTCGAGGTCCGTCCAGCAGCAAGGAGGCACTGTTTTCAAGGTCCGTATAGCAGCAGCAGCACAGATTTCAAGGTTCGTACAACAGCCGCACAACATGGAAATCGAGACAGTCGTACAACACATATTTCAAGGCACAACACAGTTTTCAAGGAGGCCATAAAAATGTCCGACACAATTTTCTATGCTGTCCGTACATCATTTAAGGCTGTACATTTCTCTGTAATTTTCTATTTTGTGTTGGCACGAAAATCGAGGTGGAGTATAAACACGGTTTTTGAGATAAGTACATTTATGTGGTTACTGGAATTTTTCTGTACTTTTCATTTCTTTGTAAAAGCAATATTCATAAATAAAGAGAAGCTTTCGAACTGGTTTTCCCCAAGAGTTGTAGGGGGTTTTTCCAGAGTCATCTTGACAAAAAATCAGCGTGTCATTTTCTTTGTGTGTGGTTGATATATTTTATGAGTTTTTATTTCTGCATTTTCAGCGCTGTGAAATTTCCAGAATTTGTGTTTTCAGAAAATATTTATTATTTCCAGCTTGTTGAATGAATGGTTATGGGAATGGGCATTAAACTACATGGGAGTAATAAGGAGAAACTGAAAACTGGGGTTGGGTCAAAATTTCTACAAACGAAATTTCCTCTAGAGGGCATTGCACTGCCTCACTGTGGCACTTTTGCCTCTCTTTGCAAATGTACTCGCCAGATCTAGGATGCCTCCTCCGGCTTCACTACATCTGCCCCTCTCTCACTGCTTCGACCTCACTGAATCATTTCCAGCAACAAAACACTGCTACTTTGGAAATCGATTTCCTAGTAAAATCGGACTACTGGTGCTCTCCAATATGTTTTCTCCAAGTCCCATCGACTTCTTCTTACAATCCTTCGTTGAGACTTCAATGACCAAGATAAGATCTTAATCAATAGCTAGGAATAACTAGAAATCGATCCATGTGACTTTCTAGAACATTCACACCATGACTTAATTAATTATGATTGATTAGATCTTAATCAATAGCTAGGATTAACTAGAAATCGATCCATGTGACTTTCTAGAACATTCACACCATGACTTAATTAATTTTGATTAATTAATCATATTCCCTAAGTTTATACTTAGGAAATATTTAAAAACTGACTAATAATCTAATTAAGTCATCTCTAGGTGGAATTTCCAGAAACAATTTTTGGGTTTTGGAGATCTCATGTATTCTAGCCTCTCCACCAAATTTCAAGGTTAGAACACATCCGATGCTACAAAAAATAACACTCCCTATTAGTGAGGAATGTGTTCTAGTACTGTTGCTCATCTAGCAATACTCTGTTTTTGCACCATCTATTGTTACGCTGCTGATGTCTGGCTATTGTTGCCCACCAACCATTGCACAACTCTGATATGTGCTGCATTCGTGTTGCTGTTGAACTACTACCAACACTGCATCTGCACTGCAACTCTGTTGCTGCTGCTACTGCGCATCTGCAACTTCCTCTCATATGTTGTTGCTGCAACTGAGAAATATCCAAGATACTGAACCAACTGTGTTCGGTATTTTGCATATGTCACTCGAGTCTTGACTGCTACTAGCATTTGCGCCATCACTGAAGGCTCTGCGTTGCTGTTGACTCTGCATTGTGCCAACTGCACTGCGCTCCCAACATCTGACTGCTACTAGTCACTGCATCTGTCACTCCGACATCTGACTGCACCAACTGCCACTGGTCCATCCTACTACTGAAATACTGTGTGTTCCCGTTGTTAGTAACCTATAAATATAGGATTCATAATTTTGACTTGACTGATGGTAGTCTTGCAAATATGTACAAACTTTGCTTTCTGCAAATTATTTTCCCATATTTTGTAAAAAAATAAAAATAAAAATAAAAAATCAAAAAGAGGGTAAAAAGTCCTAAAAGAAATATCAAAGGACTTAAAAAAAATAATACACCCCAAAAGAAAAAAGATGAATATAACATGAAAGTGTGCAAGTCTAAATGCCACTACTTTTACTTTTTGCAGATGATTATGGCCGAGTGTCATTAAATGCCATAATCCATGATGAGTTGAACAATTTAATCTTGACTTATCATATTTCAATTTACCTGTTTTAGATAGAGAATAAAGAATTTTCATACAATTTAATCATGACAATTCAGTAGTTAGGTAGAGAATAAAAGAATCCAACAGTTTAATCTGGATTCTTGGATGAAATAAGTATAGAATTAGATAGTTTACTATTTTCAAAAAAGAATAAAATGTTGTAAGGTTGCTAGCTCAAATGCACCTGATTAAAATAGAAGAAAAATGTTAGAAGATATGACTGGGTAGGTAGAAGAAGGTGGGAAACATCATTGTAAATATCTTTCACCAAGCTATAAATAGCTAATTTCCTCTCCCCATAGCAATTTGATATTCTAGACTATCAGTCAAAGAAGCTCAAGGCATTTCCTTGACTTCTGTTGGGACCGGACCCAAGGCTCAATCACTGACTAGTTGAAAATGTTAAGTTTCTATATTAATCCTAGAAATTTTCATCATTTACCCTTCATGCACTCATCACCATTCCTTCATATGTGAGAACTCTTTTCTTATTTAAATGTTACATAAAGGCCCATTTGATTAACTTCCTCCATTTTACAAAGCATAAAACCCTCAAAAAACATGATATACTAAGTAAAAGTGAATAAGTTATGAAAACGAAACTTTATTCTAAGTTTCACTTTCCTTAGTTTTATTTATGAATTTTTGAGTATTCATTGTCCCTTTTCATATTAACATTTAACTTATTTTATTAACTCCCTATAAAATATTCTAATCTTATTAATATAACTTCTTTTAATTTAATATCCCCCAAAACCCCTTATTATATGCTTTTTATATCAAATATATTACTCACATGTTGAAAATACATCTCGAAATTATCCCTTTGATATAAAACTACCCATAATAAAATATCCCCGTTCCCCTATAGTTTTAGAACTTTAAATAAATCTAAAACTATATAATATAATTAAATTTGCAAAAGGCGCATTTTGTTTACATACTGTGTATATAAAATAGCGTGGAAAAAAAAAATACTTACACCATTACTCTCGTTCCCGCATTACTTTTACCCAAGGTTACAGTTTTAACCTTATCCCTTTTTGCCTGCTATATACCCCTATACCAAAGTTTAAACTTTGGTTAAACCCTTTATTAAACTCTCCCCATTCACTTTATTTTATGTATAAACTCCTTTTGTACATAAGCCTCATCAATTAAACTAGCGCCCTCGCGCTCATCCTCAACCCTCCGATCATCTTTCAAATCATAATCCAACGGTTCGCATTGAACGCGATGAACTTGCTTCATGCCCCATCCTTCCCCGTCGCATTAAGCCATAACCATCCGATCCTCAAATTCTTTTAAATCTGATGGTTCGCACTGAGCGCGATCAATCGACCTCCAACCTCACCATTTCTCATCGCATTGATTTTAAACCGTTGATCATCACTTACCAAAGCAACGACGCAAATCAAAAAGCCCGACCCCACCTTGTTTCCCTGCAGCTTCCCAAGTCATCCTGACCGTTCGCATCGCCTTTCAAGATCGAATAGCGCAGATTGCATATCGCACGACAAAAGTAATCGTTCAACATTTGATAAAAGTTGCGCAATAAAAGCTATTTTCCCAAACCACCCACGGCTACGTGTCTCAATTCCATTTGATCGCATTCTAAAAGTGAAATACAACTTACAGCCTAAAAGCCACGCGATACCGTTGAATGGTTTTCGCATTCAAAGCAAAAACTGCTCCCGCCATTGACTGTGACTTGCCATCAATGCATTGCATATTAATAAAATCTAAGGTTTTAACCTTAATTTTTCACTGTTTGCTTATCTTTTTCACCTCCGCCCATTGAGAAATCACGCTCAAACTTCAGTTTGAAACCTTTGATGTTCAATTGTCCCCCCTGAAGCAGATTTCACTACAGAACTTCACCATAAAAGCCACTGTGACCAGTTTGAGGACCGATACCAACCTACAAACCCTCCTCGACCACTAGAATACCTGCAAAAGGTATTTCTCTGTGTTTAAAACTCGCCAATTTATACATTCAAAGAGTAAAATTAAAACTGTGAACTTGTTTTGTCGAAGAAAAATTGATAATTGCCAATTTGAGAAAAACCCAAACCTTGAAAAAAGAGGGCGAACCTTGGGAAATTTTTCCTAGAATTTGCTATTTCCTCCAAACTCAGTTTTAAAGCCATTTTCGGCCATCTGAAGGCAATTTTCACGGTTCAATTTGATTTAAATTACACCAAGAGCCATTGAACCCTTGTTTCAGTCTTTTGCACCTTGAAAACCTGTGTTTTCATCCCAAAACCCTTGCCCAAATTCCCAAATTTCTCCCATATCCGCTCAATTAACCCTGTTTTCAAAATTGACTAAGAAAACAGTGTAATCTTGCTTAGTTTTCCCTAAAATGACAAGAAAACAGGTCACCCCTAAGACTAAAGGTCCAAAAACCCAAAAATCTGCCTCAAGCAAGCTTCCAAGGCCTGAATCTTCTAAGATAAACAAGCCTACCCCAGCCCTAACAATTGATTCTACTGAAGTGGTCAGACCTTTGCAGCCACCTGTTACTTCTGAAGAGAGTAGTTCCTTGATTGATTTAGACTACATAATTACTGATGCTACATTAGAGTTTGATCTACTTTAAGTGCATGACTGGTGTCATGAAAAATTTGTGAAGAAAGTTGAAAATGATATATCTTTATGGGATTCAAACTTGCCTAAATACGTGGTCCCAATAACTTTTCCAGCTCAAGACTTGATTAGACTATGCCAATTACACTATGTTCCTAACCAGAGATGTATTGTAAACAGAGATAGAGAAGTCTTGTTTTCTATAACTTCAGAGTCCAATAATGAGATGCTTCAGCTGAGCCATGATCCAAGAGTAGTCTCATTATCCATTGAAGATTTGACTCAGTTGTACCTAGACTTAGATTTCCCTAAGAAGTTTATGATTCTGCAAAATTTCATGCCTACTCATGTTGATTTCCCAAAAGTAAATCCACCCTATTCCACATTTGATTTTCCTGAATCTTCCATACAAATCATCTCTATGCTTTCCTTCATATTAGGTTACTTTAATGATGAGTTCACTGATGCATCAATTCTAGGTTTCCTTTCTACTTTATCCCCAGGGCAACCTCCTGCAATGATATTTAACTTTGCTAAATTCATTGCTGACAACATGCACTATCAGTTGACCAAATTGTCTGAGGAAGGAGTGTTTAAATATTCATCCTATCTATTTCACCTCTTCCTATTTTTCCAAGCAGAACAGTTCCCAATTGCATTGCAGAAGATGGATGTTGAAGGTAAACCTCTTTCAGTGATAGTTTGGACTTCATTACTCAGAAAAAATGGAAATGAATTCAGCTACAAGGACTTCACAGATTTGTTTATAAGACCAGCCATGAGTTTATTGAACAAGACAGAGCAACCAAGGGTTAACGAGGAAATAAAGAGAATTCTACAGTTGTCTGAAAACTGCAAAGTAGGTGACTGGTACCTATATGAAAATCACATAGAACTAAGGATATTTGGAGCAAACCTGGCCCCTTATAAATTGCCCAAATTTCTAACTATCAGGGTTTTTGCTTTGGAGTACTTGAGGCAAATTTTGAATACAGATGCAGTGAATTTTATGGCTTTCAAAAAGAAGACACAGTTTAAACTCAAAAATCAAATAGGTCCCTTCATAGTAAATAACATGGATGCCTTGAAAGAAATAGTCAGCAAATTGTCAGAATTCAAGTTCCAACAAAGCTTTTATTGGAACTATGATCTTCAAGGCATTTTGAGTAACATAAGGGTCAAATGTAAATTAACACCATTCTTTCATGAGTCCAGACCAGAAATTGAAAAATATGTAAATCAAATGGAATGGGTAGAAACTACATTGATTGATCCTTCTACCAATACAGACAAGGATAGACAAACAGATAATTCATAGGCAATAACAGTCTTTGAGCATACAGAAGCTTCAAACAAAAGGACCAAGAATGAAGAAGGCTATACAACAGAGACAATTGCAAAAAATAAATTTAAAATTATTTATAACAAAAGGGCAAAAGTGACTGATGCTGAGAAAGAAAAGATAATAGAGATAGATGACAATGAAGATCAAGCAAACAACAATGATCAACAAACAGATGATGAAGCCACATTAATTGTCAATGAGACACTTAAAGAAATTCAGAAAGAACAGGTGTTAACACAGGAAAAGGATAGAGAAATAATTTAAATGCAGGTAAATTCAGAAACTCCCTTTTCTTCCAAAGCAACAGAAGAGACAGATTCAAACATTCAGAAGAAATTCAAACAGATCAGAGAAAGAAATGAGGAAATTAAGAATGAGGTTTATTCTAAATTTCTTAAAGAAAAGCCAGGAAACAAAGACAGATTGCTTACTGCTTTTGATTACTCCACCAACAAGATGATCATGTCATTTTTGAAACCCACCATTGCAGATCCAAAGTCAATTGCTGATTATATTAAAACAGATGTAGAGATGGACACTGATACCATACATGAATTAGATCAGATTGAATTTAATAGAAGTACCACTGAAATGCTTTATTCAAAAGTGGTTAACAAAACTATGAGTGCTACCATGCTTCAAAAGACTGTATCTAATTTACAAACTCAAATGAAATTAGATAAAGCATCTCTACATGCTAAGGATTTGAGGATCAAATCCTTAGAAGATTTGGTGATAGAAACTGGAGTGGATCTCTCCAATATTGAAGTTGCTGAAACACTCATAAGGCAAAAGAATGAAGATATTGCTGCCTTGAGAAAGCAACTTAAACTTCCACAGAGTGAGCATCCCCAGGCAAAGGAGATTCTTCAACAACAAAAAGAAAAGGATGAGACTATGCAGTTTTAACTGAAAATGACAGCGCAAATCAAAGAAATGGAGAATCAGACAGAAACTCTGATGAAGGAAAATGAAATATTGAAAAGAGCAAATGAGGTCTCCATTCCTACAGTCATTCCAACTATCAGTACTGTTGTTCCTTCTACATTGGCAGAGCATTTGGCACCAAAAGGAGTATTGGCAACTGCAGTGTCAATAACATCTATAGATACCTCTGCCACTGCATCATCTACATCACAGGTACATCAAGCAACATATACAACAGACCTAGTTAAATCTATGGAAGAAATGTCCCTTAAGAACACTGAGATCAATAACTTAAAGAAGGTAAATAAAGATCTCGAATCTTCATACAAGAATGCTTTAATCACATCTAAGGGACATGAACAAAGAGCAAATAGACTTCAAGAGCAGGTAAAGATTCTACAGCAACAGGTCAATCTCAGTGAACAGATAAAATATATCAAAAACTATCTTTGGAATAACATAATTCAAGGCATACATCTACAGTGGCCTTTCATTCAAATCATTTATGAATAGAGAGATCTATTCAAAGCATCACAAGTAGAAATTCAGCAAACAAAAGAGGAGCTTGCCGATAAGCCATCTTAAGCTTTAAAGCTTATTACATTTCTAAACAGTAAAAATAGAGAAGAGCTTGAAGAACTGAAAATTCAAGATAGGACTGAAACCATATTACAAATCAAAAAGGCCCTAAGTAAAAGGAATATAATGAACAACTTGGAGGAAATATACAAAGACATAAACTTGTCAATAACAAAGTTCTTGGCCAAATACACTATATTAACACAAGCAGGCCTTCCAGACATTCATGGCTTCAATGAAAAACTAATGGTTCAGACAGATTATGACAAGAAGATCAGAGCATATGCCAAAGAACAGGTGAACAAACCTCTGCCACAGGGTTCCCCAATTGGCAAAGTTATCTTAGAGTACTTTGAGAACTTGTTTTTTCTTCAAAATGAAATTAAGTACATCTTCATTGTCAAGCCAAACTTTGCAAAGTACACTGAGGCTGATGAAAGCTATAGAAAACTAAAAACCCTGAAGATACCAAGTGATCAGCAATGGCAGGAATTCACTGATTTGATATAACAACATGCAAACAGAGCAGAACAAAATGCAGCCATATTTTTCATTTTCATAGTTATCAAAGGGTAAAATTTTGTAGTAAAAGTGTATCAGGTGAAAGAGCAGAGTCAAAGAGTATCCGGGAATGAAACAGTTAAAACAATATTTACTGCTGTAATTCTTCATTTTACAGCAGTGAAGTAAAAAAGTGGCAACGTGAAAGAGTATCAGAGGTGAAGCACAAGTTAAAGAATGTAAATTGGAAAGATTGTCTTCCAAGCTATCTTCTAACAAGCTATTGTTTCCAAGTGCCAGCAAGCATCTACAACAAAGCAACAAATCAATTCTGATAAGATAAATCAGTTCTATTTTCCTTGACAAGAGGACAGCTTGCCAGTTTGTTTTGTAGCTGTCCCTCTTTTTTATGTAATAATCTTTATTTTTTCCTAGCGATATTTCTACATGTCTCTCAGATATTTTGTAATAATTTTGTATAAATACTTCACTCTTCGAAGTATTTATGGTGGAATAAAATTTGTCAAGACTACTATAGACATTTTTGCTAAATACATTGGAGTTTGTGTGAGTCGATTTGTAAAGCAGCAGACTGGAACTAAGTCAAACAGACATCATAACTCATGATTCTTGTGCTGACCAGATAAGTCAAGTATTTTCCTGTTTTCACTATTTATCTTTCTAAGTTCCATACACACATTTACATGTTTTCTGTCTTAAATGATTGACTAGGAAAGCTTAGACAGGATTAGTGTTAAAAGCTCCTTGTTTTTTACTAGTTATTCATTGATATGTTTTCTGCTGATATCCGGATTGAGAATCCTTAACTGCTCTTAGTCCCTTTTGACCCCTTTCTTTATCTTCTTTTCTGTAAATTAAGGATCCTTCATTGCCCTTTTGTTCAGATCTTGCCATTTCATCAAAAAAGCATATTTCCAAACTTTTTGAAGGTCATCTACCCTGCCCTTAGTACATTTGCTGTTTTGACTTTATTTCCCAACTCTGTTTGCCAAGAAGTTGACTCCATATCCCAATGGTCTGGTAGATCCCTCTGTGGTTTACCTTGAGGTACCTATCCCACCAAACATTCAAAACAAACCAATTTTCCAATCATACCTAGCCTAAAAGCTTATAACAAAAATCAAGCTAAATCTTGAGGAGAGATCCCTCTCCAGAATTTAGGAAGGGTAGATCCTGAAATCCAAAAGAGGTTCTTGGTTACCCCTTGTTTTCTTTAACTATAAATCAAAATCCCATGACCCAAGAAATTACTAGGGTGATAACACCCGTAGCAAGGCACTGATTCAAGAGGTGGACCTCCTCAAGGATCCTGCCCATCTGTAGCACTTTGGGGCTACAAAACCAAGTCACCCCACCTCACTCCTGGAGGGATGTTTGCAATCATGGCGAAATATGATCTACTCATACTACTGCTGCAAATGTTTCTGCACTGCTGCCACCGCCTGCAACTATTGCAATAATGAATTTGATCTCCTCAAATCCTGAAGTACTAGCTTCCACGGGGATGCTCCCTCTAAAACTACAATTCCTCCGAGTCTTGATCTCTCAATGGGAAATCTCTCTGCTCCCTACTAGCAACTCGCACTATCCTCCTTTGCTAGAAACTGGATTGCGTAGCTTTGCACTGGGAATCTTATCGCTGGAACTGCACGTGTATTTTGCAACTGGGCAATTCACATTGATTGTGTCACTGCAACTAGTTCTGCAACTGTCCCCCAGGTACTGACTGCAACTATCTATGCAACTGTCATTAGAATGAATGACAACACCTGCTGACACTATGATCCTTCTGCTACTAATTATGTTGGGCTCTCGTAGCAAGGATACTGATCCATGCGAGGAATTTGCAGCAACTAGATCTAATCTGCTGCTCTTCCATGGATCCTGCCCATCTATGGCCATCTCTGCAAAAATGCCAAAAATCTCCTCTTCCCTTCTGCTCCGCTGTTGCCCAACTGTACGCACTCTCTTCTAGAGTGAGATACTCTACCCACAACGACTGCTGATCTACAAGGGAAATCAAACTTCTTGAGACTAGAAGTTCCTGAGGAAAATTTTCCCTCAGTGTGTGCTCTTATTCCTCTCGAAGCTAGTTCTGCTCTAGCAACTGCTGCAAAACTACTGCGTCCAGCTAGAGATCTGCTCTACAAGAAAAAAACTGGCTGCTCCCTCTACCTCTGGAATCCCTCGATCGGGAGAAATCTGATTTCTTTGTCACTCTCTCAGAGAAATCGATTTTTCCTCAAGAAATTGACCTCTTGGCCAAGGTGACTGCGCTTCCCTCTGGGGTTTCAAACTGTTGCTCTGACAAAGCAACGAAACTCCTCTTTTCTTTTGCTACTGAGCTCTCCGGCTGATCATCCGCCCTCTGATACCATGAGAAAATTCGGCTAACCTTGAATCCTATTGCAGCAACTGGAAATAATTCTCCTAATTGTTAAATTAATTCTTAAAAATATATTTGAAGTTTTCTACGACAAACACTGAATTACTCACACTGCAACCTACACATAAACTGCGGAAGAAAAATAAACGTAGGAAGAAATATATGCACACAAACAAATAACACCGTTATTTTTTGACAATGTCCCCAGAAAGACCCAACTTGGGAAAACCGGTGCAACAACTGAGGGTTTTATTATTATGCAGTAGTGAAATTTGAGTACAATCTATGGATGCCCAAAATGGCAATCCAAACAGAGAGAAAAATGACAAAAATATCTAGTGAGGAAATTCTTCACTCCATAGGTGAATCCGACACTAACCTCAACTCGAAATGGAGCCATCCTAACTGCCTCTGCACAGTCTTTGCGTCACCCTACTCAGTCTCTGTGTCACTTCAGCTCGAAACTACGCCACCTCAGGCTATCTTGTCAGGTGCTATCTGGGAAACTGATTCTCCTGGCCTCTGGAACTTTTGGTCAGCTTCTGGCACTGAATCTCGACTTCTCCCCAAAAAAACATAATTTCCTCTAGAGGGCACTGCATTGCCTCTGCACTGCCTCACTGTGGCACTTTTGCCTCTCTTTGCAAATGTACTCACCGGATTTGGAATGCCTCCTTCGACTTCACTATTTCTGCCCCTTTCTCATTGAATCACCTCTGGCAACAAAACGTTGCTACTCTGGAAATTGACAGTAAAATCGAACTGCTGGTACTCTCCAATATGTTTTCTCTAGGTCCCCATCGACTTCTTCTTATAATCATTCGTTGAGACTTCAACGACCAAGATTAGATCTTAATCAACCACTGGGATTAACTAGAAATCGATCCATGTGACTTTTTAGAACATTCACACCATGACTTAATTAATTCTAATTAATTAATCATATTCCCTAAGTTTATACTTGGGAAATATTTAAAAACTGACTAATAATCTAATTAAGTCGTCTTTAGGTGGAATATCCAGAAACGATTTCTGGGTTTTGGAGATCTCATGTATTCTAGACTCTCCACCAAATTTCAAGGCTAGAACAAATCCGATGCTACAAAAACTAACAGAAATATGGCAGTGCATTGTTTGCATAACTGTAATATTGAATGACATCCTCTTGATGGCCTCAGTGACTCTGTTGACAATGAATAGAGTCCTTGTTGACAATAACCTATGTAACAATACTTTGATATCTATATCATTCATTGGTCTTTGCTAAGGAAAAAATTAGAATTGAAAGAAAATGATTTGTTGACAATAGGACACCAATGCTCATTGGCATCACAATCTTTATGGCTACAACTATCCATCTTATGCAGTACTTGCTAGTTGACAGTTGTTATCACCCTAGTAATTCTCAGGTTGTGGGATGAGGATTTATAGTTGAAGAAAACCAAGGGTAACCAAGAACCTCTTTTGAAATCTAAGATCTAGCCTTCCTAAATTCCGGAGAGGGATCTCTCCTCAAGATTTAGCTTAATTTTTGTTATAAGATTTTAGGAAAAGGTACTTCAAGGTAAACCATAGAGGGATCTACCAGACCATTGGGCTATGGAGTCAACTTCTTGGCAAGCAGAGCTAGGAAATAAGGTCAAAAGATCAAATGTACTAAGGGCAGGGTAGATAACTTTCAAAGGGTTTGGAATAGGCTTTTCGATGAAATGGCATGATCTGAACAAAAGGGCAATGAAGGATCCTTAAGTTACAGAAATGAAGATGAAAGAAAGGGGTCAAACAGGGACTAAGAGCATTTAAGAATTCTTAAGTCCGGTTATCAACAGAAAACATATCAATGAATAATTAGTAAAAAACAGGGAGCTTTTAAAACTAATCCTGTTTAAGCTTTCTTAGTCAATCATTTAAGACTGAAAACATGTAAATGTATGTATGGAACTTAGAAAGGTAAACAATGAAACAGGAAAATACTTGACTTATCTGATCAACACAAGAATCCTGAGTTATGATGTCTGTTTGACTTAGTTCCAGTCTGCTGCTTTACAAATCGACTCACACAAACTCCCAATGTATTCAGCAAAATGTCTATAGTAGTCTTAACAAATTTTATTCCACACTTAATACTTCAAAAAGAGAAGTATTTATACAAATCGATTGTTTACAAAATATCTAAGAGATATGAGAATATTTCAAGGCAAAAATAAAGATTATTACATAGAAAGAGGGATAGCTGCAAAACAAACTGGCAAGCTGTCCTTTTATCAATAAAAAATAGGACTAATTATCTTAACTTACTGCTTTGTTGTAGCTGCTAGAAATGTTTGCTGGCACTTGGAAAAATATCTTTGGAAGATAACTTGTAATACACTCTTCATCCTGTACTTTATACTCGGATACTCTTTACGCTGTTTTCTTACTGCTTGACCGCTGTAAAATGAGGAATAATCAGCTGTGAAAATTGTTTTGACTGATACTCTTTGACTCTGATCATTACCCTGATACACTTTCAATCTGATTTTTACCTTTAGGTAACAGTAATATTCTGCTTTGGTTTGCAAACCATTATATCAAATCAGTGAATTCCTGCCATTGTTTTGCATTGGGAATTCTCATGTTCTTCAATTTCCTGTAGCTCTCATCTGCCTTTGTGTACTTTGCAAAGTTGGGCTTGACAATGAAGATGTGTTTAATCTCATTTTGTAGAAAAAATGAGTTCTCAAAATACTCCAAAATAACTTTGCCAGTTGGGGAACCTTGTGGCAGAGGCTTTTTTACCTGTTCTTTGACATATGCTCTGATCTTCTTGTCATACTCTGTCTGAACTATTAGTTTTTCATTGAAGCCATGAATGTCTGGAAGACTTGCTTGTGTTAATATAGTGTATTTGGCCAATAACTTTGTTATTGAGAAGTTCATGTCTTTGCATCTTTCCTCCAAATTGTTCATCATATTCCTTTTGTTCAGGACTTTCTTGATTTGTAGTATGCTTTTAGTCCTATCCTGAATTTTCAGCCCTTCAAGCTCCTCTCTGTTTTTGCTGTTTAAAAATGTAATAAGTTTCAAAGCTTGAGAAGGTTTGTCAGCCAGTTCTTCTTTTGTATTCTGAATTTCTACTTGTGCTGCTTTAAGTAAATCCTTCTGCTCATAAATGATTTGGATTGAAGGCCACTATAGATGTATGCCTTGAATTATGTTGTTCCAAAGATAGTTCTTGATGTATGATACCTGTTCACTGAGATTGACCTGTTGCTGTAGAATATTTACCTGCTCTTGAAGTCTGTTTGCTCTTTGTTCATGTCCCTTGGAAGTAATTAATATATTTTTATTTGATGTTTCAAGAGTTTGAATGGTGCTTTTCAAGTTGATTATCTCATTATTTTTTAGGGACATCTCTTCCATGGCCTTTACTATGTCAGCTGTTTCACCTGTTGCTTGCTGTACTTGTGATGTAGATGATCTAGTGGCAGAGGTATCTACAGATGTTATTGATACTGCAGTTGCCAATACTCCTTCTGGTGCTAAATGTTTTTCCAATGTGGAAGGGACAACAGCAGTTACCATTGGGATGACTGTAGGAATGGAGGTTTCCTTTGCTTTTTTTAGTGTTTCATTTTCCTTCATCAAAGTTTTTGTCTGGTTTTCCATTTCTTTGATCTGAGCTGTCATCTTTAAAACTAGCTGCATTAATTCATCTTTCTCTGTTTTTTCCTGAAGAATTTCTTTAGCCTATGGGTGCTCACTCTGTGGAAGTTTAAGTTGCTTTCTCAAGGCAACAATATTTTCATTCTTTTGCCTTATCAATGTCTTAACAATTTCAATATTGGAGGGATCTACTCCAGTTTCTATCACCAAATCTTCTAAGGATGTGATCCTCAAATCCTTAGCATGTAGAGATGCCTTATCTAATTTCATTTGAGCTTGTAGATTAGATACAGTCTTTTGAAGCATGGTAGCACTCATGGTTTTGTGGACTACCTTTAAATATAGCATTTCAGTTGTGCTTCTGTGGAACTCAATCTGATCTAATTCATTAATTGTATCAGTGTCCACCTCTACATCTGTCTTTGTATAATCAGCAATTGACTTAGGATCATCAACTATGGGTTTCAGAAATGACATGAGCATTTTGTTGGTGGAGTAATCAAATGCAATAAGCAACCTATCTTTGTTTCCTGGCTTTTCTTTAAGGAATTTAGAATAAACTTCATTCTTAATTTCCTTATTCCTTTCTCTGATCTGCTTGAACTTTTTCTGGATGTCTGAATCTCTTTCTTCTGCAAATTTAGAAGAGGAAGGAACTTCCACACCTGTTTGTTTTTCTATCATTATTATATCTTGTTTTTGTGTTGATTCCTGATCCGGCTGAATATCTTTAAGTGTTTCATTGACAATCAATATTGCTTCATCATCTGTTTGTTGACCATTATTGTTTGTTTGATCTTCTTTGTCATCTATCTCTATAGCTTTTTCTTTCTCTGCAGTTGTCATTTTGACTTTCTTGCTGTAAAGGATTTTAAATTTATTATCTGCAATGGCTTCTGCAGTATAGCCTTCTTCTTCTCTGGGTCTTTTATTGGACACTTCTGCTTGTTTGCCAACTGTAATCACCTGTGTACTATCCATCTGTTTTCCCTACATGTTATCTGTTTGCATTCCCTGAATATCATCAATCAATGTGTTTGCAACCCATTCAATCTGATTAGCATACTTTTCAATTTGTGGCTTTGAGTCATGGAGGAATGGAGTTAACTTACACTTGACCTTGAGGTTACTTAAAACACCTTGAGGGTCATAGTTCCAGTGAAAGCTTTTTTGGAACTTAAATTCTGATAATTTGCTGACTATCTCTTTCAAAACATCTCTGTTATTGACTATGAAGGGGCCAATTTGATTTTTTAACTTGAACTGTGTTTTCTTTTTGGAAGCTATGAAATTCACTGCATCATTCAAGATCTGTCTCAAAGTACTCTAAAGCAAAAATCCTGGTATTTAGAAACTTGGGTAATTTGTAAGGGGTCAGGAGTGCACCATATACTCTGATTTCTGTGTGATTTTCGTACAAATACCAGTTTCCTACCTTACAGTTTTCAGACAACTGTAAAATTCTTTTGATGTCTTCATTAATCCTTGGTGGCTCTGCTTTGTTCAACAAATTCATGGTAGGTTTAATAAACAAATCATTGAAGTCTTTATAGCTATATTCACTATTGTCTTTTCTGAGTAAAGAAGTCTATAATACTACTGAAAGAGGTTTACCTTCCACATCCATCTTCTGTAATGCAATTGGGAACTTTTCTACTTGAAAAAATAGGAAGAGATGTAACAGATAGGATGAATATCTGAATACTTCTTCCTCAGGTAATTTAGTCAACTGATAATGCATATTATCAACAATGAGTTAGGTAAAATTGAAGACTAGTTATGGATGTTGTCTTGGAGACGAGGTAGAGAGGAAACCTAGAATGGAGGCATCTATAAACTCATCATTAGCATAGCCTAGAATGAATGAAAGCATGGAAATGATTTGTCTAGAGCCCTTAGGGAAGTCAAAAGTCTCATAAGGTGGATTTACCTTAGGAATATCAACATGGGTGAGCCAAAAGTTTTGAAAGATCATGAATCTTTTAGGAAAGTCCAGATTTAGATAGAGCTGTGTTAAATCTTCAATGGACAATGATACTGCTCTTGGATCATGGCTCAGTTGGAGCATATCATTGATGGCTTCAGCAGTTATATAACAAATGAACTCTCTATCTTTGTTTACCATACATCTCTGGTCAGGGATATAGTGTAATTGACATAACCTAATGAAATCTTAAGCTTGATGGGTGATGGGAACCACATATTTAGGCAAGTTTGAGTCCCAGATAGGTATATCATTTTCAACTTTTTTCACAAATTTTTCATAGCACCAGTTGTGCACTTCAAGTAAGTTGAATTCTAATGAAGGATCAGAGATTCTGTAGTCCAAATCAATTAATGAACTGTTTTCTTTAGAGGCGACAGGTGGCTGCAAAGGTCTAATTACTTCAGTGGAATCTGCACTTAGGGCAGGAGTAGGTTTTTGAAGGTTTAGGGTTTGGAAGCTCGCTGGAGGTTGGTTTCTGAGGTTTGGGACCTCCAGTCTTAGGAGTGACTTGTTTCTTTGTCATTTTGGATAAAACTGAGCAAGATTAGACTGTTTGCTTAGCTCTTTTTGGAAACAGAAGGCCAATTGAACTGCTTTTAGGAAAAATGCTGAATCTGGGCGAGGGTTTTAGGATGGAAACACAGATTTACAATGTGTAGAGGACTGGAAAAGGGATTTCAATGGATTTTACTGTAATTCAAATAGATTTCAACCATGAAAAATGCCTTTCGATGGTCAAAAATACTAAAAAACTGGATTTGGAGAAGATGGCAAATTCTGGGAAAATTTTGACAGGGTTCCCCCTGTTTTTTCAAGGTTTGGGCATTTTCAGACTTGGCAGTTTATATTTCACAACGTAACCGGTTTGAATTTTCTTAAATTTGTGAGATGAAGGCTTGAAATTCAGAGAAATACCTTTTTAACGGTATTATGGTGGTCAAGGAGGTTTTCAGGTTGTACCAGTCTTCAAACTAGTCACAACTGTTTGGTCGAAGGCATAGAGAGTCTTCGACGGTGAAGTTTAGAGGGGAAATTGGCTTCAGATGGGCAAATTGGTCAGTAGAGGCTTGGCAATGGTGTCTGTGAGTGATTTCTCAAAGGGCGAAGGCGCAAAGGTATGCAATTAATGAAAAACTAAGGTTAAAACCTTAGGTTTTATCAATATACATAACATTTATTACAGGTCAAAATCAATGGCGGGAGTGGTTTTGGCATTGAAGGCGAAACCATTGGTGGTTATCGCGTTGCTCCTGGGCGGTAAACGATTTTTCACTTTTGAAACGCGATCCAATAGAATTTGGACATGTAGCAGATGGTGGTTTCATAAAACAACTTTTATCGCATTATTTTTTATAAACTTTGCTCGATCACTTTTGTTATGCGATATTGAATATTCGCTGTTGGATTTGATTGAATGATGCAAATGGTCGAGATCTTTTGGGAAGCTGCGGGGCAAGGAAAGGTGGGACCCGAGTTTAATGTTAGCCGTCGATTCGATAGGGATGATCAACGGTTGAGTTTTAATGTGATGAGGAGTGGTGGGGCAAGGGAATGGTTTATCGCATTAGATTTGGACCGTCAGATTAATGAGATGAGGATGATCGGAGGGATAGGAATGAATGCAAGGGCGCATAGTTATTTGAAGAATGGGGGGGGGGTTAATAAAATTCAAGCAAGGTTCAAACTTTGGTAAAGGGATGTATACCGGTCGAAAAGGGTAAGTTTAAAGCGTTAACCTTGGGTAAAGGTAATGCGGGAACGGGAGTAACGGTATTGCTTTTCTGCGCCTTTTTAAATTTACAGAATGTGTTTTTTGTTTTATTATAAATTTATTATATAGTTTTAGATTTATGTCAAGTTCTAAAGTTCTAAAACTAGGGGAGCGGGAATATTTTTTATGGGTATTTTTATATCAAAGGGATAATTTCGGGATGTTTTTTCAATATGTGAGTAATATCTTTGATATAAAAAGCATATAATATAGGGGTTTTTGTGATATTAAATAAAAAGAAGTTATATTAATAGGACTAGGATATTTGATAGGGAGTTAATAAAATAGGTTAAGTGTTAATATGAAAAGGGACAATGAATACTCAAAAATTTATAAATAAAACTAAGGAAAGTGAAAATTAGAGTAAAGCTTCATTTTCATAACTCATTCACTTTTACTTAGTATATCATGTTTTTTGAGGGTTTTATGCTTTGTAAAATGGAGGAAGTTAATTAAATGGGTCTTTCTGTAACATTTAAGTAAGAAAAGAGTTCTCACTTATGAGATCAAATGGTGATGAGTGCATGAAGGGTAAATGTTGAAAATTTCCGGGATTAATATAGAAACTTAACATTTTCAACTAATCAGTCATTGAGTCTTGGGTCCGGTTCCAACAGAAGTCAAGGAAATGCCTTGAGCCTCTTTGACTGACAGTCTAGAATGTCAAATTGCTATGGGGAGGGGAAATTAGTGATTGTTGCCTGATGACAAATATTTACAATGATTTTCCCACTTTCTTCTACCTACCCAATCTTTAATCTAACATTTTTTCTTCCATTTGTGCAGGTGCATTTGAGCTAGCAACCTTGCAACCTTTTATTCTTTTTTGAAAGCAGTAAACTATCTAATTCTACACTTATTTTGTCCAAGAATCCAGATTACACTGTTGGATTCTTTTATTTTCTACCTAACTACTGAATTGTCATGATTAAACTGTATGACAATTATTTATTCACTATCTACAACATTTGAAATTAAAAGATGACAAGTCAAGATTAAATTGTTCAACTCATCACATATTATGGCATTTATTGACACTCTGCCATAATCAACTGCAAAAAGTAAAAGTAGTGGCATTTAGACTTGCACACTTTCATGTTTTATTCATCTTTTTTCTTTTGGGTATATTATTTTTTCTAAGTCCTTCGATCTTTCTTTTAGAAATTTTTACCCTCTTTTTGATTTTTGATATTTTTATTTTTTACAAAATATGGGAAAATAACTTGCAGAAAGCAAAGTTTGTACATATTTACAAGACTATCATCAGTCAAGTCAAAATTATGAATCCTATTTTTATAGGTTACTAACAATAGTGATATGGCAACTTGATGGCATCCTATTGCGAACCCTTGATGATCCAATAACTTGTATTTGGTGACCTAGTTACATGATAGTGATGTGCTATGCAGTTTCCATATACCTTTTTGTGATATATATATTATATAGTGTCTGTGAGCATGGTCAAGCAATATAGCAACAACAATAGTATAGAGATGCATTTGTCATAATTCTCTACAGCAGTGAAGTCTGATTATAGTGTTGTACCCTCATCAGTTAGATTATTGCAGAAGGTGTCATGATTCCTTTACTATTCTAAGATTGATGATGCATATGTAGCAGAATCATCTAGATCCCATAACCTTGGTAACAAAAATCTTTGTTCTTGACATAACAGAGTGATTACACCCTTGACACTAATCTACTTCACAATGACAGTGATTCTAGTGATAACAGTGAAGTGCAGAAAACGCGGATCGATGTAGACGTGGCAGTGGTGTGGTGCAGGAAGAGTGGGAGTAGTGGAAAATTGGAGTAGTGATAGAAGAGGAAGCAGTGGTAGCAACAACAGTGGTGGAAGGTGTTGCAAAAGATAGAGGTAGTGGT